>JAUTXW010003904.1:205000-653537 GCA_030620095.1 Kuschelorhynchus macadamiae
TACAGACGATTCAATTTTCAAACTGAATTGCAGTTTTTAACTGTTATATTAAATACAAAGATTTAACATTTGGTATACTTAGTAGTGAGCGGAGTTTTGTCAGAAATTTTAAAATGAAGTCTCTTTCAGGAGCAGAAATTTTAGAAATTTGTCTTTTTTGACCTTCGAAGTGCTCCAACTCGGCAACGTTACGTCGGGGAAATATGCTTCTATGGGGTCGATCGTAGAGGATAAATTTCTTATCGTAAAAACCCGATTCCGGTGGGACCTAAAATAAGCGAACAGTGGCGTCTGATAGAGGCATTTTTTCGAAACCCTGTTGAAATAAAGTATATAGGATGTCTATACTCCAAATGCCGAGAAAGCGGTCGAAATTCAAGAAAACTGTTTCTGCCCTTATAATTTTCATATTTATATTTATTTTTGGAACAGTAATGAGGGGCGGGAATTGTTTATGGGAGCTCAAAGTTCCCCCGAGGGATTGAAAACAACGTCTCCGGTTTATAAAGGGCCAGCGATTTAATAAAATAAAATAAATTTGCAATTTTTTTCCATATATTCTACTACTGTTTTACGTTTAACCCTGTAACATCTGAACGGTTGAACCTAGGCGAATCAGGTAAATAAATAAAGAAACGTTTACAATCAGTATTAAGGGTGAATTTTCACTAATCTGTTTGCCATTCTTTGACCCTTCATAACGCCTTATCGGTACCTCCTGGAATAAAAACGATTCAATATATCAAAAATTCAATATTTCTGCTATAAGACTTTTACTTTTTTTCTTTCCGAAGTCGGAATATTGGGTAAAATCTTCTTTCAAGTAAAAATGCCATTCATTTTCCATTTTCCATAGAATTTACCACTTACTTTTTTAAGTTCGCCTGACTTGCCAGCTGTAGCTTTGACTGACAAGCCATAATAAACAGTTTGACAGGGACGCAATATTTTTAACCCGAAATGCCTCCAAAATTTGCAAATATATGTTGACAGCTTTGGAGGGCGGTGAAAATGGATATACATTCGGAATACTATAGAAATGTCAGGAATCCTGCCCAAATAAAGTTATAGCAAGTATTTTATATACGAAATGAAGGACGTTATAATATAAAATAATAAATACATGTATACTTATGTTTTAACTATTAAGGAATTTCTCCCTTTTAAGTAATAGTAAACAAGGTTTACTTCTTTAAATATGTTTAATAACGGCTGGTAAAGTAGATTCGGAATACTTGATTTTTTCGATATACGCAGTACTTAGAAGTAACTATATTCTTATTTTTTTACTTTAGACCTATACGTATTTACAATTTCGCTGACTTTAGTATGCTATGTGGTTTCGTGTTACGTATTTATATACGGGGCGTTAAAGCAATCCGGTACGCAATAGTGGCATTTTCCAGTAATCGGGGATTCAACACCAGCTTGAATTTAAGTTTTTACTGGTATATTGGTACTGGGTATATGAAGTCGCCGCTTTTAGTAAGGACCAAAGCTGTTCAAGTTATTTATTCTTATACTGACTGATAATGATAATCAGTGTCCATTAAGGGAATTGAGATGTTTTACACTGGGAGTATGCTAGCATTAAACATGGATTTAATTTACGTTGCGGTGCGTATTAAAACCTAAATATTTTGATGGTATGCATTGATAGTAGGTATGGACGGTTTTGTTTAAGACTTTCTGAATTTAGAGCTGTAAAATATTTTCTATAAATTTTAGACTTTAAAAAAAATAAGACCGTTAATCTATCATATTTTACTTTCCCATATAACAGCTTATTAATTATTAATATTTTTAATATAATTAATTAAGGGTAGTATCGGAATCTTGAAAATTATTAAAAATTATAAGTTGGGTTTTTTTCGATGTTTTAGAGGCATTAGAAAATGAAAAATATATTTTAAGAATAAATTATAACGCCTGTACAAAATTCATTATAACGGTAACTTGAAAACAAAAAATTCACTAGTAACTTGATCACGGTCAAACCAATTAATTTTAAATTTGTACCAAACATAGCCGGTCAAAGTCTTGCGGGATTTTGGGTGTTATCGACAGATTTTCGATATTTGTAAAATAAAAAGGTCATATTTTGAGAATTCCCAAACCAATAACAGTCAAATTCAAAATATTGTTGAGGTAATTTTTTTAACATGGAAAAAAGGTAAGTTTTTTGACATGGAAAATTGTGAAATTAATTCACGTACATATTGTATGTTTTTTTCGTTTACCTATATTTTAAAAAACACATAAATCCTTCAAATTTATTTTATTTTTTGTACAAAAATATATTGTATTTTATTATACAAGGTAAATCTGAAATTATGAGGCAGCCGCTTGAAAACAAAAAGAAATTCAAGAAACGATTATTACTTACAAACAAAAATAAGTGTCTTTGTTATAAAAACATTTTATTCAAATTTACAGGGTTGGCCTAGAGGGCTACCTGAAAATAAAAAATACAGTATTTCAGAAACCTTAAACTTGGTAAAATAATGAAACACGTAAAATGTATTTTATCATTTTGAACATAAAAACATTTTTTCCACTATGCAGGGTAGCTTAGAAGGATGAAACTACTGCCCAGTACCCCCTGAAAACAAAACAAAATATTTCAAAGGCGTTTATCACCGTTAACAAACGGGAAACACATTCAATTTCATCTATTTTTTGTCCATAATATTTTTTTCTACTTTACAGTAGTCGCTCTGGATATATGAAACAGCGCTAAAAAAAAAACGAAAATATTTTTATTGTGCGGACTTTTTCCTTTTTTTTGCATATAACAGTTATTTTTTGTATATAAGGTTGTATAAGGAGGTGAAATAGCTTCGTAAAAACCAAAATTAAAATTTTAGGTTTTTCTTTTGAGAGGTAGAAAACACCAAATATGTTTTATATTTTGTATATAAAACTTTTTTCGGCTACACAGGGTTATTCTAGGTGGTAAAGCAGCTCTTTACAAGTGAAAATATTTTTTTATTTCAGAAACTGTTATTTTTAATATAACACAAATTATATATTTTTTGGATATCGATTTGGTATATCGTTATTAGATGGGGTCTTTGGTGATTAAAAATATATATAAAATCTAATATATGTCAAAATTGTTTTAGTCTAATTTTTAAATGGCTTATATTATTGATTTTGGGTTTTGAATAATAGATAGAATGCGTTTGTTTCCGATAAAAATATTTGACAGTTTATTATCAATGCTAATTTTTATTCCAATATTTAAACGTTATTTTAAAAGGTATTTATTTAAGATTTGGTATACTACGTATTATTGTATATACATTTTATCAAAAGTTGATATATATATATATATATATATATATATATATATATATATATATATATATGTATATATATATATATATATATATATATATATATATATATATATATATATATATATATATAATATATATATATACATATATATATATATATATATATATATATATATATATATATATATATATATATATATATATATATATATATATATATATATATATATATATATATATATTATATATATATATATATATATATATATATATATATATATATATATATATCTATGTGTTGATTTTTACTCCTTCACGGATGGAAAAATACAATGTGTTTTCTGTCCGGGTGTACATCCGTTCTCTATTGTCGTTCTGAAAAGAACAGTTTTGCTGACGTTTCGCCAAAATCACATTTGGCATTTTCGAAGCTTTCTTTCTCCGTCTCTATTCGGACGCGAGAAAGAAAGCTTCGAAAATGCCAAATGTGATTTTGGCGAAACGTCAGCAAAACTGTTCTTTTCAGAACGACAGTAATGAACGGATGTTCACCCGGAATGAAAACACATATATATATATATATATATATATATATATATATATATTTGTTTCAACCCATCCAATAGAAGCCGCTATATGTTAAAAAAAAGGAAAAACGCCAATAAATATGGCCTCTCGTCATTCTGCAATGCAAAAATTCAAGATTTTCGTCCTTTGTTATCCCATTACCATATTATAATAAAATTTCCAGTAGACTGACTCTGGCTATTAATTAAAAAAAAAAACAAGACATATTTATACTAAATCTAGGTTACTTGGTCGTTCATCCGAATAAAGCACCGAACTCTGAGATATTTCGATAATATTCGTAAGCTTGGACGAGAATTCGGGAAAGGACCCTCTTCGCCTTGGGTGCGGTGCGTAGTAAAAAGATTGAGGGCTCTGACGACGGTAAAAATCAATACCGACTTGAAAGTGGCTGCGTCGCTTGTTTGTGAGTATGAATACAATTCCGAGGTGGCTTGGAGAGATTAAAATATAGAATAATCAAAAGGTCTCTTCTAATTCGTGGTAGAGGTTTAAGCTTTTATAGCTGGTTACCTGATTTAGTTATGCCAGGTAAAATGTACAAATCTACATATTTTCTTACACATTTAGCCTAAATTTTGCTCATGGTTGAAATATAATGTTATATATACTTAGGTTTTAAAAGGAAAAACGTAATGTAGGTACCTTCGAACTCATTAAGACCATTATTAGTATGCCTACTTATATCATATGTTTAAGTTTTGGAAATCTCTTTACGATTATTCTCACGACGTAGTTTAGTTAATTAGTTTTGTATAAAAAAAAAACAATTTTATAAACAGCAAAAATGAACTGGTATCGAACACAAACCAATAAATTATACCAGCGAAGTAAAGTATTGCTGTTCCAAATAAATTATTGTGAAAAAATACATATTACATAATTAACTTTTGTTAAAAACTAAAAAATACCAAAAATGTATTCCGATTTGGAAGAGATATTACAGAAGCTCCTGAGATAATGATAAACGAAGATAAAATATATATACTGCAGTTTTAAAAATAGATTAATTGGCATTTAGAATACATGAAAATAGCAATCACCATGACATAACAACAGAGAGACCCAACATCGTAAGTATGAGGTAATTTGGATAACTAGTTTTTTAATAATTTTTTTTAATATTTCACCAGGCCAGCATTTTCTTTCGCCATATTGGATATTTACCAAAATGTTACAATGTCATCCCCGTAAGACCTTTAATCTTTGTCCAAAATTTGAAGTCAATCGAGTAACTAGTTCTTTAGTTGTGGTGCCCTAATTTGACAGACAGACAGACCAATAGAATTGAGTAAATAATAGGACGGAAATTTCTTATTTAATAATATTCGAACGGTAAAGGATTGGAATTATCTTTTCTGTAGATAAAATTACTATATGGATTTTAACGCATGTATGTATGAATAGATGTATAATTTTTTCTTTTCTTTTTTTATCTTCAACTGGAAGTATGCTATAATGCACCGTCGAATGCAGGAGGCACAGTTGGAGTTTTCGCAATTTTACGTCAGATCTTTGATTTCCACGTTTAATCGTTTACTGAACTAATTGAAGATTTCTCTCTTGATATCGTGGGTTTGAAAACTATAATATAATACGGAAGGATCGTATCGAATCGTCAGGGGTGGAGGGGTAGCTTTCTACATAAGATTCTATTAAGTATTCTCTAGTAATGGTAGATGAAGGTAACTCGCCCCTTGAACAACTTTGGGTTTCAGTAAGGGTTGAAGGAAGGAAGGTTGCTTTTGGAACTATATAGACCCCCTAAGTTTGACTATATTCTATTTTAAGGAGATTTTAATGTCAAATTCCTCAATAAAAACAACCATTAATTATCAGTCTTTAGAAAAATATGGATTGCAAAAATATATTCACGAACCAACCCGAACTACAGATTCTTCACAGAGTTTATTAGACTTAATTATTTGTTCCGACCCTAATTTAATAAAAAATGAGAATGTACATAAACAAGATGGCATCTCTGACCATAAAATGGTTAGCTGTCGCCTTTATATTTCTAGAGTTAAACACAGGCCAATATTTCGTACTTACCACCAACATTTCTCAAAATTTTCTAATGAAGACTTCCTATTTGACTTAATACAAATAGGATTCCATTTACCAGTTACATAATGTTGATTTGATGCTTAATTTTTTTTATGATTATGTAAATTATCTATTTGATATGCACGCTCCTTGGGTTACCTCAAAAATCACTGAAGCCCCTGCACCATGGCTAACTCCTAACTTAAAAATGATGATAAAAGAAAAAGGAAGGCACTTTCAAGATAAAAAAATTAAAAACTGATGAGTCATGGCGCGTATATAAATCTTTAAGAATTTTAGTCAATATTGCGGAAAAACTGAAAAAAATAGCCTTTTTGCAATACTCTTTAAAGTATAAACCTAAAGAATTCTGGCGTACATTAAAATATCTATATTTAATACATAATCAACGTGATACGGTTTTCCACAAAATGCAAATGATTTTAATAATTTTTTTGTTAATAGTTTACCGGAATTGGCATCTGATGGGCAATTTATCGACCAACAATATGAAAATAAGTCATCTCTTCAAGATAATTTTAATAAATTCAAATTCAACGCAGTTTCTTCCACGAACATTGAAAACCTCATTTTAAATTTTAAATCAAATGCTATGGATTGCGATAAAATTAACTTAAAAATGCTGTATTATCTACATTTAAGTGATCACTTGACGTTTATATTTAACCTTGTCTCGAAAATGGAATATTCCCCAATGTGTGGAAAACGTCTAATATTAAACCTATACCCAAAACCAATAATCCAACTAACCTTTCAGATTTTAGACCCATTGACATTTTGCCGACCCTATCGAAGGTTCTGGAAAAAAATAGTAGCTCTCCAACTTAATCAATTCTTAGAAAATCACGACATTTTACTTTTGACTCAAACTGGGTTTCGAGCTAATCATAGTACTACCACCACCTTGTTAAAGCTAACTGATGATTTCTTTGGAGCTGCTGATAACCATCAAAATTCGTACCTCATTGTGTTGGATTACAGTAAGGCTTTTGACACCCTGAGCCACAGCACTTTGTTCCTTAAACTCAAATATTTTGGATTTGATCAAAGCACCCTAATTTTAATTAAATTACTTTCAAAATAGATATCAACAAGTACTCTTCAATTTAATTCAATTTATACAGCAGACTTTTGTAATTTTTCGAATCACTGCATCAAGACGCTGACGAGACCCAGATCTATCTATCATTTGAAAAGGGTTCCTTACATTCCGCAGTACAACATATTAACAGCGACTTAAGTAGTTTGGTGAAGGTATCGACAGCTCATGGGTTGATAATGAAACAAAAACCCAGTTAATGTTGTTAGGAAAAGATAGGTTGGAATTGCAAAATAACGTTGACTTTAATATTAAGCTTAATAATATATCTTTGCAGCCAGTCAATTGTTGCAGAAATTTTGGTCTGTTTATAGATTCAGATTTAAAATTTTAACACACAAACAAACAATTTAATTAAAAGGTCTTTTTTTAAGTTAAAGCTTTTGTACGTGCATAAAGATGATCTAAAATTAAAATTGATCAATTCATTGGTATTTTCTCAGCTGACATATTGTAATATTGTGTATTGGCCAGCTTCACTTATTTGTGAAAAAAATAGTTTACGAAAGATTCAAAATTCCTGTCTTCGATTTTGTCACATACTTCGACATTTTGACCATATTACGGAGAGCTTATATAATTCTGGTTGGCTTAACATGCAAGAACGATATGAATTAGAACAAGCAAAAACCATGTTAAAACTAATAATGGGTAGGTCTCCACATTACCCAACAGAACTTTTTTCTAAGGGATCCGATATCCACAGTCTAAACACTAGGCACTGTGATTTATTTAATATTCCTCATCATAATAGAGCACTCTTTAAAAAATTATTTACCTATAGTGCACTTAATATGTTTAATTTAATCCTGAAGGAGATCAAACTATCTCCATCAATTAAAGTTTTTGATAAGAAGTTTAGAGAGATTATACTGGAACGCAGAGATCTGACGTAAATATGCATGATATATTCGTAATGTTATCGCACGACGTAGTTTTCTCTTTAGTTATTTATTCTATTTTCTATATTTCTGATTTTTTATTTAAAAGAAAATTGTATTTTTTACTTTGCTTAATTTTAAGGTTATCCCTTATGTTATTTTTCTAAGTCAATAGGATTTGTAGAGCTTGTTAAACAATTTGCTCTGTTTAAAGTTAGTTTATTAAGTTACTCTTCTTAAAGGGGTGATTGAGCAACCTGGTTGGATACCGCTCCACCTTAAGAAATTGTATGTAACACTGATTGAGAAAATATGTTTTTGGGCATCTAAAAACGCTAAAACTTAAAGCTATATAGAACCTTGGAGGGAATTTTTTTTCACGATAACAAACATTTTATTGGGCTGCCATTTTGTTCCGCATCTTAAATTCGTATTAAAATTTTACAAGTTCTTCCGTTAATTCTCTCACAAAATTTGAAACCAATATAATAAGTCTTTTCATGCTAATATTTTAAATATTTTAGTGAGCCGCCATTTTGTTTCGTCAACATGGATTCGCCCCAAACATTTTACCACTTTATCTCTACATAACATTTGATTTTTGTGTAAAATTTTAGGTAAATTGGTTAAGTAGTTTTTTAGTAATAATTTTTTAACATTTCACCATGCCCCCATTTTGTTTCGCCATCTTGAATTCGTACCAAAATTTTACCGTAATACTTGATTTATTTTTTGCAAAATTTCAGGTAAATTGGATTAGTAGTTTTTTAGTATTGATTTTTCAATATTTTACCAGGTCAGCATTTTGTTCCGCCACATTGGATTTTTGCCAAAATCAAAATGTACCCATTTCATACTCTTACGACCCTTGAATTTTGACTAAGATTTGAAGTCAATCGAATAAATAGTTTTTGAGCTATGCGGCGTAAATACAGATCGCCAGAATTGAGAAAACGTGTTTTTTTTTTGGACTAAAACGTGAAGATCTGTAAAAACCTGGGAGGACGATTTTTTCACGATTACAATACTTCCCTTTTACGAGGGAAGTAAAACCCAACAATACATAATATTTTAAAAAACTGATTTTGTGTTCTATAAAAAGGGCCTAGTGATGTCTGTACACATTCAATAGACACACACAAATTAAAAAAAATCCCAAATTATAATATCTATTCCTTAACAGAAAATGCATGTAATTCGAAGGGTAGGTATTTCAAAAAGAGAAATTAAAAAATTCCAACTAATAATATCTATTCCCTAACAGAAAAAGCATGTAATTCAAAGGGTATTTCAAAAGGAGACTTGAAAAATAAAATTAATATAACACATATTATGATTCTAAATGGACAAGATAGAGGTCCTACCTATGTAATTATTTCCACCAAAGACACTGCAATAATTATAGGGCTAATAATAAATGAAAATATATTAGTTTTTGTTATTAATAAAGTTTGGAAAAACGGGGTGTATACTAGTTTGCTCCGATGATCAGTTTTTAATCTGCCAGAGAGAAAGGTGACAAGGTAAGTTCACTTCCACAGTTTTTTGGCAGCTTTGGTGAATTTCCGTACACGTAATTTTGTATTTTTTGACTTCTACATGCGGTGAAGACACAAAATGTGTGATAGAACTCGTTTTACGACAACCTAAAAACCGGCCTACTTGGACTAATGAAAAAGACTGATAATTATAAAATATTATTACATTAATTTTACGAAAACATAGTTCCTCTAACATCGCCCCCAATTTCGTATAAACTATATTATGTAACAAGTCCCCTTAAATGTATTTACTGGACTGAAACACTTTAGGTAAAACAAAAATATCACTTTCCAATAAATATTGGAGTATTTTATTGGAACTCCCTGTACCTAGACAGTTATGATTATAACTATCTCAAGGATTGTTTGAAAATACATTATATGGGAAGAGTTTTAAAATAAAAAAACATTTATGATGTTAACACCTTCGGCAATGGGTCATTAATAAAACCAAAAACAGATTTATAAAATTTTAGTCAGTTACTACTATAAAGAACAGCAAAAACATGATCAATCAAATTACGTTACTATACAATTTATTTTAACTGTACAGATTCTTTATTATTGTAGGAATTGTTTGTAGGGTTTTAAAATTCCAAAAAAGTGAGTGATGACACATACCATGTTGATACTGTGTATTACACAATACCAAACAAAGCCTCAACAAAGACTTATTTCGAACGATTTTACAACATGAGAATCGCACACAAAAGGAAGTGGCCGAACCATACAGCGATTCGCAAAGTGTGATTTCTAGGGCTTGGAGTAGATTTTAGGAAACTGGGAGTGCCAATATACGCCACCATGATGGTCGACAACGGTTAGGAGACACACTGCTCGAAGAAATCGCAGATTTTCTTCGTGTAGTCACGGAAATATATATAAGCCTTTTTACAATCAAAAGAAGGTTTCACGCAAAAGGATTTACAGCCTACAAGACATCGATGTCCCCAGTCGAACAGAGAGCATCGTGTTACCCGCAGAGCATGGACAAATGAGCATCGTAACTGGACTGCGCTGATTGGCATAACTGCTTATTTGCCGATGTATACAGATACATCTTATATCACCCAGACGCCCATACTGTGACATGGCGGGAACAAGGAGAAATAAGCAACAAATAATATATGCCTTACAACTGTGGCTTCCGGTTTCTCGGTAACTGTCTCGGACAGAATTTCTTTAGACTCGCACACGGAGATGATTATATTACAACAGGGCTTCTACAAACGGTTAAATGTACTATTAGTTATTCAACCATTAGCTGGTCCATTTATAGAGCAATTTTGCCCTGATTTTGTTCTTTTAGACGACAATGCCCATCCCTAGACCAAGCAATACATGTCATTGTATGAGCGTGGAATAGAACCCGTATGGGACCACCCCCACATTTTCCTATTCGCTCCATGCTAGAAATCAACCACCACAAATGCATAAACAATTCTAAAAAGCTTTAAGAGAGGAATGACAAGCTTTGGAGCAACAATTTATTGGATCATTAATTTCTCAATCGTATTTTGTTTTTTGAAATAATTCCAATCATCCAATTCGAAAGACGCGCAGTGTATTTGCTTGTGATATGTAACAACGTATTAACACTTTCCCCCTGAGTAGATTTGACGAAGAAAAATGACATATTAGTTCTCATTAAATGCTGTTTTTGCTTTTAGGCTAAGGTTTATTTGAAAAAGAAAAAGTTAGAAATATATTTAAGGAATCAATAATAATTCCTTAATTTTGAGTGACATTTTTGTTTTTGAATGGTAAGACATATAAAAATCATTTTTTATGAAGATCTAAATTAAATAGCAAACTGTCAATGTTTAAAACCCTGCTGTCGGTATCATTTAAACATTAACGGCAGGATTGGTAGGATAATCCACATGGTTTAATTAATAAAAAATTTATGTAATCAAAAAAATTTAGCGTTTACTTAAAAATTATGAAAAATGCGCTAATAGGCCAATAAGTTAAAACTGAACCCCGCAATTAAAATTTTGATTCCTAATGTATTCATTATCAAAGTTCGAAGCGTTTTACACCTATTCCATTGATGTCAAATTTACTAATGTATGAACGATACATTAAGTGTACAATATATGTGAAATGAAAACAGTACCATCTACTTTGGGAACTGCATACTGTAATTACCACTTACTGGAATCCGCACATATTATAAGCCGTTCGCCCGCGTTTCGAATTTTATTATCGCAGTACTTCATGCCCCAAGTGAACCCGCCCCGTCATAGCACTAGTTTCCAAACTGTGAAAAATTTAAGATATAGCTAATAATATCGTCTTATCTATAAATATGAGATGAGAAGACTATATTCGAAAAATGTATAATATAGCATTTTATTATGCAGTACACACTACCCAAAATGAAATGCATCTTCTTTTTTAGAAAATGAATATATTATGTAGTTTACTAAGTTTCACTAGTACATAAATGGTAGCGGGTAGCTACTCTTTGGGATCAGGGTATGCGATCCTGTAATACGCGAATTTTGATTGTTCCCTCTCCCACATTCCAGATAAAATCAAACCCTAAAACCCTTAAACCAGAAATCCAAAAATCCGATCAAAAATCCTAACAAGACGAAGAGTTTGCAGTTGGCCGCCAAGGACTAGAACGAAATGAACGAGGAATTATGCTGAACAACTCTTTATGCCAATGAAGTTGGGTAAGCCCAAATAGCAGAACAGGGCATCCGAAAGACTTTATTATCAGCAACAGCAATAATATTATCCAAAATATAAATGCTCTAAACAAGTTTTCAACTGGAAGCAATCACCGAATAAAAATAAATTTATCCAACAAAAGACCGAGCAAATATGATTCAAAAGAAAAAAAAAATGTAAGTAGACAACACCAAATGTTACATGCATACAAAAAAAGGATACCTTTTTAATCACTGACAACGAAATGACAATAGACAGTCTCCTCGAAACCATAAAAATTCAACCGAAACTACCACAAGAGTGATATCCCAAACTAAAGAATGAAGAGAAAATAAACAACAAAAGAACAAAAACGCTAATGGTGGAAATAAGATAAATGAAAAATAAGACGATACAAAATGAAGTCTAGGACATGAGATTGGCACTAGAAGAGGAAACTAATCCCACGAAATACAACGCAGATGGGTTTAACTTGGGTAGCCTTTGGAAAGCTGAGCTATGTATTTGAAACAAACTTCCCAATACGTTTAGAAAGAAGATTCTGTGACCAATGTATGGTGCCTGTACTGACATAAAGCAAAAGCATTGACAATGATAAAGAAAAACATCGCCAAGATTTAGATCATGCTTTGGAATAACAATTTATTGGATCATTAATTCGTCAGTGATATTTTGTTTTTTAAAATAATTCCAATTATCAAATGATATATACGTAATAATGTATTATTACTTTCCCCCTGAGTAGATTTGACGAAGAGAAATGACATATTGGTTCTCATGTCTAGGTATATGTTATTTTTTGGCTTTAAGCAAAATATATGAAAATTATTTTTTACATTAAAGAGAACGTTAGTAATATATTTAACGAATTGAAGATTATTTTCTAATTACTCAGTAATAACATTCCATAATTTTGAGTAAGATTTTTGTTTTCAAATCGTAAGATCTAGCCTAAATACTAACCTATCAGTGTTTAAGTCCCTATTGTCGGTATCATCTAAATATTAACGGCAGAATAGAATAATCCCCATCGTTTGTTAATAAAATATGTTTTAACATTTACTTAAAAATGATGAAAAATGTGCGAATAAGCCAATAAGTTAAAACTGAAAATCCCGCAATTCAAATATTGCTACATAATGCATACATCACCCAAATTCAAAGTGTTACACCTACTCCACTGAGGCCAAATTTACTAATATACACGTATAAATGATAAATTAAGTGTAAAATATATGTGAAATGAAAACATAGTACCATCTACGTTCGGAACTGGATACTGTCTGTAATTACCACATACTGTTGAACACCTTAATAGGCTGTGTCTTGATGCCCGCATGTTTAAAATTCCATTCTTTCGATCGTTGACCTTTTCCAATTAGTTTAGGTTTTCTTAAACGAAATGTCATAGGTATTTAATTTCACTTACCACAGTAGTTTTGTAGTTAGTACAAGATATTAGCTAGATGTTCTGTTCTGCAATATTGATGTTAGATAATATCATAAATAAGTTTCTGTTTTACTATTATAAAAACTACCGAAAGTCCTCTTAGTTTAGCTAGTTTTGTCCTTTATAACTATTTTTTTGCAATGCCTCGTACAAGGATGAGATTTTCGATGAGGTGTAATAGTATGCTCATGGTTCGGGAACGATAGGGCATTGTTTATTACTGAGTTGACCAGTAGCAGTTTCACCACAGTTAGTTCTGGGTTTAATGGAGTTATTTCTTAGATTTACAATTTTCATACATTCTTTTCTTTTTCATTCTAGTTACTTAAAATTAGATAATTAGATAAAATCGGAAATTCTTGTAATAACAAAAACGGTGCTCAGCCCCTAGTTAAAAACGTTTGAACTGATAAGAGGCAATTCACAAGTGTTCTTCAAGAGTTAAGTATGTTTGCTTATTTGTTCCACTTCCCTTATAAAGTTAGTTACGAATATCTCGTTTACTATTTTCATGCAAGTAATGGTTAGCCAATGACCATTAAATGGCTATATTCACGTCGATTTCAAATATTTTTTGCAGTAATATGTAAATAAGAATTATACATTTACGTTTTTTTTACCTCTTCGTAATTATTTTATCTAAAATAAAAAAACGTATAAAATGTTTCAGAAGTAGTTTACGCAGCAATGTTTATTTTTTCATGTTTCCAAAGCAAAAATACCACAGAAAAATTGCTCGGCAGATTCTAATATATGGTCAATTTACAGTTCACTTTTTTTTTTGTAGGAATATAATAGTGTTTTCATTCGTCGGTTTGGTACAAAACTATCCTAAGTCCATTTTTTTCCGAAATATACATGCAAACCTTTAAAATAGGACCTATATTTTGTATTAAAACTATCCTAAGTCCATTATTCGTATTTAGTGTCTTTTAAAGGAGACAAATGCAAAATATCCTAAGTTCGACCTTAACTTTTTTTATTAATGAAAACTATCCTATGTCCCCTTATGGACTTAGGATAGTTTGGGTAAGCTCGACCTATAACTATTTTTATTAATGTAAACTATCCTATGTCCCCATAGGATAGTTTGCGCGCGACACAAATACCTCGTAGAAATCTAATAAACGAAATACGTTTTCAAGTCGCGTGTAATCGGTTGCATTATTTTTAACCAAAACGTTTGTTGAGAATTGCCAGAGAATTCCAGATTTTGGCAGTTGGCGGTTTAATTATTATTTTTGTGATCAAATGTTGTGTTAGTGAATGTTTTCATTAAACATTAAACAATGACTTCCAGATGTAAAAAAATGGTGGATTTGGTGCTAAATAAAGCAACCATAAGTTCCAGCGGAGAGACAGGTAAGCTGATTTAATTATTATCATCAGATCTGAAATTTGCCCTAGCCGAAATATAACCTCACTATTGTTTTTAAATTTGATTGCTTCTTGGGCTTTTACCTTTGCTGCTGGGTAATCACCAGCTCGATTTGGAGATGTTTTCGGGCTTTTGGCTTTCGCCTATGTACTCTCAACAGCAAAAAATACTGCTTCATTTAAGGTCAAAACAAAGTTTTTTGCTGTTTTTCGAGACAATTCACATTATGATGTTTTGACTGTTTACTTTTACTTTGTTGTTTTAAAATGGGCTTAAATTAATTAAAAAGGAGTTGCCCAGGGAGCCATTTTTAAACGTTGCATTAATAGTAGGATTCTATTTGCATCAAGATCAGATCAGTTTACTTTTTTGGGTCACTTTTTTATTATTTACTTTCTAATATTAAATTTAAATACAATAATAAATTGTAATTAATTAAATGTAATGTACAAACAAGGCCATAACGTTTTTATCGTTTTTTTTATGTAGTTTTGGGTTATTTTTTGTTGACAGTAACAGTGAACGGATCTCATCTGGATGCAAATAGAATCCTACTAACAACCTCTTGGCGGATTTAGTTGACATTTTAAATGACAATTAATTTAGATTAAAACAACTGTCATCTTAATTGAAACGCAATCGCGAGTCGCAGTCTCAGACGTTCCAGCAAAACCATACCTTAAAAGATATTGCATATTTAAACTTTTAGAACATTATAGTATAAAAAAAATTAGGTATTTTTTACCCATTTTTAGGGTTCCGTACTTCCAATGTAAAAACGGAACCCTTATAAGATCACTCACGTGTCCGTCTGTCCGTCTGTCTGTCTGTCTGTCACAGGCATTTATCTCAGAAACCATTTAACGCAGAAACTTGAAATTTGCCATAGTTATATATCTTATTGACCGCCATATTTTGCAGATATTTTTTTCAAAAAATGTTACACGAAAAATTGTGGAAGGAGAAAAATGTCAAGTTCAAAAAATTTTTTTTAAAAGAAATGGTTCATGTGGGGTATCATTGGAAAGGGCTACATGAAAGGATTTCAAAAATATTTTTTTCCAATTTTTTTTTCAAAAATTTTAGGAATTATTGCCGAAAATGTGTCAAAAATGACCGTTCCCCCCCCTATCTCAGAAACTACTGATGTCAAAAATGTGAAAAACTCACAATTTGTAGATATTTACCTATATAATACAGGAAAACTATAGCGATGCTCATATTACGCATAGTTTTTGAAAAATTTACATCAGAAAGTTTAATTTTTACCATTCATTACCTCAATGCAGGCATCGGTTTAATCTTATTTTACGTATATTTTAAAAATATTATTTTTTTAAATAAGCGACTCAATTATATTTCAACGCCAGAGTCAGCCGATAAGCAACATATTTTTGTTAGATGTTTATTTATGATCTCTAACTGCGACCGCCGGCGCCGCTGCGGCTAACGCGAGAGCACGTGGGGCGACCGTCCGCAACGAACGCTAAGAGGCAAAAGCTTGTAATTATTTCAGTTTGTCCAAATTTTATTTCTTCTTAAATATTATTACAAAACAAGTATTCTTCGTACGGAACCCTTTTTGAGCGAGTACCACTCGCACTTGACCACTTTTATTGAACATGATTACAATAATTACAATCATCTTTTTGCAGGTTACAGTGATGCTCCAATATATTATTGTCCCGAAATAGAACCTAAATTAACGCCGGAGTTGACAAACGTTCCCATCGATGGTAAGATTTGTTTTAGTATAAAGTTTTACAAACTAAAAAAATTAAACTTTAAAATACAAATACCCCTGAAGAAATCTTTACCCATTTTTCAATATCGTGACCTTAATCTAAACCTCTTTGCAGGTTTTAGTGATACTTTGACATATTTCCTCGAAGAAGAAATACTAATCTCAAATACTCCTGAACCTGTAATGACGAAATTGACAAACATTCCTATAGGAAGTTCTACAATTGAAGGTAAGAAAAAATGTTTTTGGGCTATTGTTTTAAACATAAGTTTTTTCTATTTAATAATGACATAAGAAATACTGCATGATTAAATTCTTTAAACTTTAAAGTACAAAATAGTCTAGGAAGAAACTTAGTTTTTTTAAACATTTTTGAACCTTGTTATATTAATAACAATCATCTCTTTGCAGGTTGCAGTGATGCTCCAAAATATTGCCCCGAAGTAGAAATGGTTTCAAATCCCATTGAACCTAAATTGACGGAGTCGACAAACGTTCCCATGGAAAGTGCTATAATTGAGGGTAAGATTTGTTTTAGGCAATTTTAAAAACAAAAAAAATAAACTTAAAAATACAGATACTCTTTAAATAAATATTTACCCATTTTTCAACAACGTGACCATAACCTAAACTTTTTTGCAGGTTTTAGTGATACTTCGACAAATTTCCTCGAAGAAGAAATATTAATCTCAAATACCCCTGAACCTGTACTGACGGAATTGACAAACATTCCTATAGGAAGTTCTACGATTGATGGTAAGAAGAAATGTTTTTTTCTATTTAATTATGACGTTAGAAATAGTGCATAGCCACTATACAGCATATTTTTTTTTCTAGATGACATATATTCTACGGCTTCGCTGTCCGAACCTGACCCTTATCTCGATGACTCCGATTCCGATTATATACCGCTGCAGAATACAAACAACCGCGTTTCAGTGAACTATCTTATATCAAACAATGACACAAACAGTACAACTTCTGAAGACGAAACTGAGACCAATACTCTTGTGGAACAAGAGCTAGGGTTACAGAAGACAAGAAAAAGAAAAAGAAATTCAACCAAGTGGAAGAGAAATGTCGCGAAGAAATTGAGGAATTTAGGGAAAACTTACACAAATACTAAAAACAAAATTGTTTTGGAAAGAAAATTAAAAGAGCCCTGCAGAAACACGTGTCGGCTTAAGTGCGTTGGTAAAATATCAAAAGACATGCGGCTTTCCATTTTTACAGAGTATTGGGCCTTGGGAGACGTTAACCGTCAACGAGATTTTATTTTGCGCTTTGTTGATTTTAAAAACAAAACTCGACAGCGTCTTCGACGTCGTCAAAATGCTCAGGACACAATAGACCACTCTAGTGATGAAGATTCTTCAAATTTAGATGGAAATAGTCGAAGAAAAATGACTTATTTATATCATTTTTTATCAGAGCAAGGTAAGAGAGAAAAAGTATGTCAAACTTTTTTTCTAAACACTCTTGGAATAAGTCATCAAGTAGTCAAAACTATAGCAGCAAAGCGTAATATTTGCGAAAACATGGTTACTGTAGATAATGATAATAGAGGTAGAAATCCAGCAAAATCCCGCATTAGCGACAAACAAGAACTCTTAGTAAAACAACACATAAATTCGTTTGATGCCGTCGAAAGTCACTACTCACGTAAAGATTCTTTAAAAAGATACTTACCTGGTTCTTTAAACATTTCCAAAATGTTTAGACTCTACATTGATTACTGCAAAGAAACCGGTGTTGATAAGAAAGATGTAGTTCGCGAATCCATGTATCGTTCGATATTTGTTAACAAATTTAATTTAGGATTCCACATTCCCAAAAAGGATCAATGCGACTTGTGCGTAAATTATCAAAATTCAAATGACTCCGAGAAACTTCAATTGCGTAACGAATTTGAAAATCACCTATTAAATAAAGAATTAATGAGGAAGAAAAAGGAAGATGATAAGCTTAAAGCTTCTAATGATAGCAGCTTTTGTTTAGCTATTTTTGATCTTCAACAGGTGTTACAGTGCCCAAAAGTTGAAGTGGGCCAAGCCTATTATAAATCAAAAGTAGCCACATACAATTTAACGGTTTATGAGGCTGCTAAAAAACAAGGATATTGTTATATGTGGCATGAAGCTATAGCGTCCCGCGGAACTTGTGAAATAGGAAGCTGCATTTTAAAATTTATAAAAACGAAAGTAGGGGTGGGGTTTTAGGGAAATATCATTTTTTTCTGACAATTGCGCGGGGCAAAACAAAAATAAGTTTATGTACATTATGCTCCTTTATGCTGCTGTAAAATTAAAATTTCTTTAAATTTTATGCAGGTAGGGCATACGCAGAATGAAGGCGACTCTATGCATAGCGCCATAGAACGCTGCGCCAGACGTATTCCAGTATATACTTCAGGGCAATGGGCTACAATTGCTCGAACTGCATGTATTAAAAAACCTTATTTTGTCGTTGAAATGGATCAAACTGACTTTTTTGATCTCAAAGACTTACTATTACAATGTACAAAAAAAAATTTAGAAAAATGTACTGCTGGAAATATCGTAAAATGGTCAGATATTAGCTGTGTGAAAGTGGATGTTGCAAATCCACACATTTTAAAATTTGCATACAAACTTCAAGAAGATTTTTTTGAAATAAATATTAGCCAAGGCTTAAGAAAACAGCCCATGAGTTTACTTGAATATACTCTGAAACCAATAAGAAATCAGTTAATACCCATTTCAAAAATGAAATATGACTCTATAATGTACTTCTGTAGAAAAAATGCTATTGCCAAAGAATATCAAGACTTTTTCTTAAGTTTACCTCATCAATAATTATTTTTTGTTAGCGTAGTTTAATAATATAATATGTTTAGTTTATGTACTTACCTATCTCTACTATCATAATGTATTTCAAAATAAAGATAATAGTTTAAAAAGGTTAGTATTTTTTGTCCATACCTATCACAAAATAATATTAACCTATGTCCAGAAAGAAACGTACTCTAGTAGCCTAAGTCCACTTAAACAACTTAGGCTAGTTTGCCTTTAAGGTGCCAGATGTTCAAACTATCCTATGTCCCCAATTATCCCCTTTTTTTATCAAAAACAAATTAAATATTATATATTTATTTAGCTATCCTCATAATATAAAAACTCCTAAATTTGTAGAAAAATGCTACGAATAACAATTAAGTTACAATAAATTGAAATGTTTAACCGCGTTTTACTCCAATTCCTCAAAAATGGACTTAGGATAGTTTTGTACCAAACCGACGCATTGTTTTCACTTCTGAAATTTAAATACTGCTTTAATAGTATAAAAAATAGATCCAATTTTAGAATTAGTTCAAACCCCATTTTATCAGCATATGTTGATCAAAGAGTTATTATTCACCTTTAAAAAATGCATATTCTTCTTAAATTAATAGTTTCGCCCAATCAAAATTGCTTATTTTGATAAATGAATTTTAATAAATTCTACTGATATCCAGTTAAAATCCCGTAGATATATCTGAATATTTTTTAAGCAGTTCAATGCTTCAGGATCCTATTTTAGGAGATCTCTCCTAAGTTGAAGCAGTACTATAATATAGTAAATAACTAATACAACTATGTTAATATTTTAGAAAATTGTAATGAAAATAAGTTTCAGCAGGTAATATCTAAGCCAATAATATATACTGCTGCAAAAAACTATTTCCGCACAACTAAAAATGAAACTTAAGTTTGGTGTTTGTTTTGTTAATTCGAATTTTAAAAATATTATTTAAATTTTAGACTTATATTTGAGAATTTAAGGAACAAATGTCTTGACATTTGACAGTGTTCTACAATACAATATAGAGGGGTTTATTGTTCTTGCCTTGAAGTTTGAGCCGCCCTGTAAATTAAGACACAATCCATACAGGTAACAAAAACAGGAAAAAACCAAGCTGCGGAGAACCGATAAACAAGTCACCAATATTCAAGCTGGATACAATAAATAAAATTACCAGAATCTACAAAAACAGTAGACAAAAGCTATAATATTCCCATTATATATAAATGGTAAATGCACCACACGGGCAGTGCAAGGCAATAAATTTTACCTCTTCGTATTGATTTTGTCTAAAATTAAAAAAAAAACGTATTTTCTAAAAAGCGATATGATATCCAATTATAGCGTTTTATCTACATAATCAGCAATGTTTAATCTTTTATGCGTCCAATACTAATATATGGTCAATGTACTGTTAACTATTAGTTTTTTTTTAGGAATATAATAGTGTTTTCATTGTTTCCACTTTTCAAATTTAAATACTGCTTTAATAGTATAAAAAATAGATCTAATTTTAAAATAAGTTCAAATCCCATTTTATCCACATGTGGCTAAAACAGTTCTTATATCCCAAAAAAATGCATATTTTTCTTAAAATTAGTAGTTGCGTCAAATCAAAATTGCTAATTCTGAAAACTGAATTATAATAAATTTTATTGATATCCAGATAAAATCCCGTAGATATTTCTGAATATTTTTTTAACAGTTCATTATTTAAAGGCATCTCTTCTACATTCAAGCAGCACTAGAATATTAAATTTAGTAAATAAAGACAGGCCGCCACAATTAACTACGTTAATATTTTGGAAAATTGTAATGAAAAGAAATTCTAGCAGGTAACATCTAAGTCAATAATATACACTGCGGCAAAAAACTATTTCCGCACAGCTAAAAATGAAACCTAAACTTGGTGTTTGTTTTTTCCCAAAGTGTTAATTCGAATTTTAAAAACTTTTTTTTTATTTTAGACTTATATTTGAGAATTTATTGAACAAACGTTGTCTAGAAAATATCACTCTTCTACAATATACAGGGTGTAATGATTGTTTCCTTGAAGTATGAGCCGCCCCGTAAATTAGACCAGTAAGAATTACCAAACACATTTAAGACTAAATTTTAAGGAACAAATGTCCTGAAAAAAACAGTGTTCTACAATATAGAGGGGTGTAATAATAATATTGTTCTTTCCTTGAAGTTTGAGCCGCCCTGTAAATTAGACCAGTACGAATTAGTACCAATCACATTAAATTTTAATCGTATCCTTTCTTGCGTATTTGACGACTTGGTAAATGTTTAAGAGCTTTACTAATTAATGGTTACTAGAAATAAGTTATTTACTTACCTTTATGTCGACACCCTTATGCAGAATCTCAATTATAACGAGTCTATACTTATAGCCTTGCCATAATGCTTAGTTGAAAATTTGAGCGAGTTCTCTCTGCCAGTTGATGTCAAAAAACCAAATTTGGTTTCTTCACTAGGAAAAGGAGACTGACACTATTGAAGGCACCTATTCTCCTTAACATGGAACTAACATTTTATTGTAGTTCAAATATCTATGTAAGCTTGAGGCTAAGTATACATGGAATCTTCACATGAAAAAAGTCATAAATCTCATACGAACAGTGCATGAATGCCATGCCATATGAAAAACATGGAGAATTAAACCTACAGTGCGAAACGTTACTAGTGAGCGCAAAACCAACAACATCAAAACTTAAACAAAGCTGAATACAAAACAAAGGGTTACATGTTTGAACGCATATCTAAGTGTACCCTTGGCAACTAGGACATGCATCAAATCCGTTACCACAGAACCGTAGGATATGGCACCCTCTTCTAGAACTGGGAGACGACAGCACTTTTCCGAAATTACAGACCCTATACAATTCATACAGCTAAAAAAAACAAGCTGCGAAGAACCGATAAACACGCCACCAATATTCAAGCTGGATGCAATAGATAAAATTACCAGAACCTACAAAAACAGTAGACAAAAGCTATAACATAACCATTATAAAGGGTAAATGCCTATCAAACACAAACCGGCAGTGCTGAGGCAACAAATTGGCAGAACGGTCTAGACATTTTAGGATCTATCATAGAATCTACTCCAGGAGAGCGCTGATTGATGGTTTAGGATAAGCTATGTTTCCTGGAGTAATGACCCTAGGGTCTAGGTTGCCAGAGGGCGGAACCATAACGACTGACTGAGACCTTAGGCGGAGAACACGAAGGCCCGGCACCGCCTCCCCATCAGCTAAGAAAATTTCTAATGTACTTTGTATAGCGCTAGTTACGCACTGCGACATAATTATAGTATCATGTCCTGAGCCCTAAATATTTAATAAAGAATTTTAGGTTAAGCCTAGTCATTGGCTATAATTTTGTTTATTATTTATTTAAATTCAAAATTAGTAGAGATACATGATTTAATCCTTCCTTTTTAACTTATTTTTAGAGAAAAATACAAATTGTTTTTGTTTATTTTTCATGATATAAATGCTGCTCCCACAATTAACTTTAATATCCCGAAAACACGGGACCCAATCCTGAAATTTACTTCACAGGATTTGGAAACTATAAATACGACTTTAAATTTTTTTTAAAATCCCCACTTGTGGAGACGAAAAATGACCAGTTTTAAGTATGTATTTAGATCCCTGCGTTTGTAGAAGCTAGACAAAAGGCTGTCAACCACTAAAATTATTTGGAAAAGAGCACGTAAACAAATGCACAAAGTTTTGGAGGAAGACACTGCAAAAAAATAACAAAAAAGACCGCAAGTGCGCCCACCCTGCCATGCCACTAGTTTCCAAATGGTAAAAAACTTAATGTATAACTAATAACGCGTCTTAGCTATTCGAGTATAAGAAGACTATATTCAAAAAATTTACGAGGATAAACATAGTATTTTATTAGGCAGTAGGCACTACCCAAAATGAAATGCACCTTTATTTTTGAAAATTCATATATTATGTAGTTTATTAAGTTCCGACTTGTACATAAGTTGTACCGAGTAGGTACCCTTTGAGAGCAGAGTATGCAAGCGATCCTGTTATACGAGCATCTTGATTTATTCCCTCTCCCAAACTCCAATAAAATCAATTCTAAAACCCCCAACCATATCTAACTAAAAATCCGACCAAAAATCGTAGCAAGAAGCTCAGTAGGTCGCCAAGGACTAAAAGAATGACATGAACAAGGAATTATTTCGATCGACTCTTTATACCAATAACACCCGTACACAATGGAGCTGAATAAGCCCAAATAGCAGAACAAGACATGCGACAGACTTTCTTATCAGCATCGGATAACCGAATGGTATAAGAAATGAAATTAAAATGTATCCAACAAAATACCGAGCAAATATGATTCGAAAGAAGAAAAAACGTTTAAGTGACAACCCCCAGAAGATACAGATGCATACAAAAAAAGAATAGCCACATATTTAATATCTGACAACGAAATGACAATAGATTGCCTCTTCGAAACCATAAAAATGCAACCGAAACTGCCAGAAAAGAATTCTGCCCTGAACTAATAAAAGAAGAAAATAAACAAAATAACAAACATGCTAATAGAGGAAATAAGATAAATGAAAAATAAGACACAGAAAAAAGCCTAGGACGTGAGATTGGCACTAGAAAAGAAAACTAAACCTACTAAAAATAATGCAGAATGGGTCAATCTTTGGTAGCCTTGTGTTTGAGACCAACTTCCCAGTATGTTTAGAAATGAGAGTAAAACATCGCCAAGATGCAGGCCATGCAGAGAAATACGGAGACGTATTGGAACTACCATCAGAAGTAAAGTTCGGAATCAATCTATGAAATAGAATGCAATTCATCATAAGTGGAATTGGGCAGAATACACGACACAATGACTGATGCAGTCTTCCGGTTCGTCTCGTCGAATGCAGACCTCTGTGTTGTTAACATAAGTGGTGCCACGTGTTCGGTTTTGCTGCTTTATTTCGGGGGGAAACGGGAGACTCAACCACTCAGTGTGGAAACTAACGACCCCGCTAGAAAGGGAGCATACGCTGTGAACGTGTGAGGCCTAGTTGTTCCTGCATTCTATCCCGTTCGTCTGCCGCAGTTCTACATAGAATATTAGCGTAACGGCCGCTACGTGGTGGGAGTGGGAGGGGTAACGGGATAGCTTGAAAGAAAGGGTCATCTCGTGATACAGTAGTACTCTCAAGGAGCACCTAGTGGAAGCCAAGATGCATTTCAGAAATTAAAAAGAGGAAAAATTAAGAAGTATTGGAAAGATTCAGGAAATCCGGGAGTTTAGAGCTCGCCATCCGGAGATCCTACCGATTTAACGACTCTGAGCCCCGGACGGAGAGCAATCTGGCAATTGCCTTGCAGCAAAGCCAAAGTCCTGTTATGTACAGGAAAAACTAACAACAATGACTGATGGGCGGTGAAACATGAACAGACAGAAGGGTTACAGAAATAAAGCACGCCCCGACATCCACCTAGCCGATGGACCGATGATTTGAGAAGAACGACCGGAAATTGGATACCGGCGGGACAGAATAGAACGACCAGGCAAGTATTATGTGAAGTTTTTGATCTACAGTGGACGATATAAGCTATAAATGAAGATAATGATAAATATGATAATTTCCTCTTGTCAGTTTAATTTTAAAAATTGCAAGCTTAGTTGTAAGTCGATTTTTTACAGCTCAGAACAAGAGCGTAAAGTGAGGTCCACACTATATAACAAAACTCGTTATATGGCAAAGTTACAGAACTTGGTAGAGAAAAGAAAGGAATACAACTTTTTTGTTGTTACCTAGCTTGTTTCATATGATCTACCAAATGCTGTAAAAGATAAAAAAAGGTGTTTAACTTTGTTGTATAACACTACTGATATGTCCACATCTGAAAATAAGTTACTGAACCACACATTACACTGTTTCCTTCAACGTTTATTTGTTTAAGAGTGGAAATGAAGTTATGCGGAAGGGTTTGAATGAAGCCTGTGACAAAATCGAAAAAAAACTATTAAAATTAAATTTTTATTTATCACAGCGGCGTTATATTTCTCCAACAAACAAACATTTTATATCTTAGTGAGTTAAAGTGTGCAAAAGAATAAAACCAAAAAAATGTAAATGATACCGCTAACAAATATTTTGAAAATTATCCTGAGAAGTAACAACCCAATAGTAGTTACGTTTACAAGATAAATTTGCTGGATTTTAACAGAGATCTCAATATTCCTAAATCAACAATTCGTCAAATATTAGAGATACTAAATATTGTCCGTACTGTGTATTTAACAGAAATAAACACAATTGCTGTGATATATCGAAAACACTCGGTTGTGTGAACAGCGTAGAATACAATTACAATTTGACTGCAATGTGCGGTGAGGAACTTATGGTAAGAAAAATATATCTTGATAAGATTTCTCTTGTTTAAGAGTGGAAATGAAGTTATGCGGAAGGGTTTGAATGAAGCCTGTGACAAAATCGAAAAAAAACTATTAAAATTAAATTTTTATTTATCACAGCGGCGTTATATTTCTCCAACAAACAAACATTTTATATCTTAGTGAGTTAAAGTGTGCAAAAGAATAAAACCAAAAAAATGTAAATGATACCGCTAACAAATATTTTGAAAATTATCCTGAGAAGTAACAACCCAATAGTAGTTACGTTTACAAGATAAATTTGCTGGATTTTAACAGAGATCTCAATATTCCTAAATCAACAATTCGTCAAATATTAGAGATACTAAATATTGTCCGTACTGTGTATTTAACAGAAATAAACACAATTGCTGTGATATATCGAAAACACTCGGTTGTGTGAACAGCGTAGAATACAATTACAATTTGACTGCAATGTGCGGTGAGGAACTTATGGTAAGAAAAATATATCTTGATAAGATTTCTCGCGTAGATATTAAGAAACTTAAAATACTTTTTTATTATCTTAGGAAATTTAATGATTGTACCAGTTATTTAATTTATATTTAAGCATTTCCGCAAAATGCATAGGCTTAGTAACAAAATTCTCTAAAACTTTATCCCTTTTAACCGTTGTCTATCCTTTATAGTTTGAAATCCCCTCACATGTATCACCACTTTTGGACACACTGTATAGAGTGGAACCGCCTTGACAGATACGGAACATAATTCTAATTCATAAATATTTTTAAAACATTTCTAAGCTAGGTACAAAATTCTCAAAATACATTATGTTAAGATAAAATTTACCTGTACTTACCTTAAAAGTCTCCTACAAGGGACTTTATTTACAAGGCGATGGAAGTTCTTAAAATCGTTTACGCTTAAAGGCCATTTGCCGACCAAATTCTTGGTATATGGCACTGGTTTCTACCTGAAATAGCCGAAGTCTTTCTAACGGAAAATCTGGGTCCCTTGTAAACACAGACAAAAAAAACAGGTAAAATTCTTCTAGACTTATAGTGCATCTTGGTATCCGTGTCGTGGGCCGATTCCGATAAAATGTTTTGTCATAAACAGTAAAGATAAGATTTAAGAAAAGTTTATTCACTTAAAGTGAAAAAAAATATAGGTAATATATACATAATTTATGAATATTGGATTTAAACGCCCCAAAATAAAATAAATTTAATTCAAGTATGTAATGTCGTAACCGGAACAGAAAACTACAAATATAAAGGTAATTTGGTTGATTTTAGACATATGAAAATAAAGTTTAATGTAAAGATTTGAAAATATAACTAGATACTTTTGAAAAATTCCATTTTTCAATTGGATTTAAAAAATTAAAATTTACATACAGAACTGATGTTTAAAAATCGGTAAATTTTTTTTACCCGGAACTTCCCTCGTTAAAAATCATTCCTTTTATTAGGAATAGTGAAGTGTGGCCCAATTTAGTTCAGTACATAGTCATAAGTAACATTATACTCTCTTTTCAAACATTTTTATTAGGCGCCATTTTCTTCCATCGTATTGCATTCCTACCAATATTTTAAGTTTCTACTGCTACACTCGATTTAAAATAAATTCAATGAATAGCTTTTATATTGACAAACACTGCCATTTTGCTACGTCATGCTGAATTCGTACCAGTTTATCACTATATCAAATTTAATTTTTCTGCAAAATATTTTATTAGGCCGCCATTTTGTTTTTCTATTTTATATTCATACCAAAATGTTACCAGTTCATTCCTATGTTACACTTGATTTTTATGCAAAATTTGAGGTAAATTGGATAATTAATTTTTTTAGTAATACTTTTTTAACGCTTCACTAGGCCTACATCTTGTTCCGGCATATTGAATTTTTACCGAAATATTACCAGGCCACCACATATGACTCTTAATTTTTGACTAAAATTTAAATTTAATCTGATAAGCCGCGAACTGACAGACAAACCGACAGACGGAACGACGGGATTGATAAAACATATTTTTTGGCATCTAGGGAGACTAAAAGGTGAAAAGTAATTTTTTCGGGTTGAATTTCTAAATATTTTATTAAGCCGCCGTTCCCCCATCTTAAAGATAAAATTCTGCCAGAAATAAATTGGATAAACAGTTTTTTTAGTAACATTTAAGTTTAACATTTCACTAGGTCGCCATTTTGTTTTGCCATACTGAATTTTTACCAAAATCTTAGCAGGTCATCCCCATAGGGCCCTTAATTTTTGACCAAAATTTCAAGTCAATTGGGTAAGTAGGTTTTAAGCTATGCCGCGACAGACAGACCGACGGGATTGAGAAAACATGTTTTCGGCACCTAGGAGACCCCGCAACGTAAAGATCTGAAAACATCTCGGATGGTGATTTTTCACGATTACAATACTTCTGTTTTACGAAGGAAGTAATAAATTCAATAAGTAGTTTTTACATTGACACACACCACCATTTTGTTTCGGCATCTTGAATTCGTACGGCAACTCTGTATCAGACTTAATACTTGTACAGAATTTGAAATTAATCTAATAAGTAGCCTTCTCAGACTGATTTATTAAATATTTTATTAGGCCGCCATTTCGTTTTCCTATCTTATATTCATATCAAAATGTTACCAGTTAATTTCTATGTAACAGTTGATTTTTGTGCAAATTTTGTTTCGCCATCATGAATTAGTACCACAATTTTACTAGTTTATCTCTGTACCATAGTTAGTTTTGGCACAAATCAGTCCAATAAGTAGTTTTTTTCAGGCTAAATTTCTAAATATTTTATTACGCCGCCATTTTGTTTCACCATCTTGGATTTGTACCAAAATTTTACCAGTTGAAGCCCACTTAATACTTAATTTTTGTGCAAAATTTGAGATAAAATTGAGTAGTTTTTTAATAATAATTTATTTAACATTTCACTAGGCTGCCATTTTATTTTGACACACTGGATTTTTACCATAATGTTACCAGGTCGTCCCCATATGACCCTTAATTTTTCACCAAAATTTGAAATCCACCGGGTAAGTAGTTTTTCAGCTATACCGCGAACAGACAGACCGAGAAACAAACAGACCGACGGAATTGAGAAAATATGTTTTTCGGTATCTAAGAACACGGAAACGTAAAGATCTGAAAAAATTTCGGAGAGTCATTTTTTCACGATTATAATATTTCCCTTTTACGAGGGAACTAAAAATTGAAAGAAATTGTTCATTTTTTAACGTTATTTAAAAACGACCTGTACAAAAGTTGTAAGGTTTTAAAAAATCTACAAAACAAGGATACGTGTAATTATTCGGAATGGCTCAAAAAGTCGTGGCCAACCATAATTTTGTTTTTTTTTTAAGGAAACAGTTTTTTTAAATATATTTTCTAATCCTTCTAAAAATTCTGACCACTTATTATGGTAACATATTATACTGCTAAATCCCTTAGTTTAAGAAATATTCGAGTTACAAGTATATAGGATGCGTACTATATCTCCTATATTTTCAAAGATTCGAGAAAGCTGAGTGTACCAAATATAAAGTTCGTTCGGAAAAATCTGGAACTACTGAAGAAAAAATTTTAGATACATTGCTGCAATTTGCTGAGGATTCAAATTTGTCGTTGAGAAAAGCATGAGGCAACATTTATGTTAAATGAGACTGTCAGTCAACATAATTGTCGTTACTGGGCAGATCAAAACCCACATTGGAGGCGAAAAACACACACTAAACGCCCTCTAAAAGCAAATGTGTGAGCCCGTATTACTGTCAATAGAATAGTGGGGTCGTTTTTATAGATGGGAATTTGACAGCAGAAATGTATCTTCATATGTTGCAAAATCATGTGCCAACAATAACGAATATAGTAGGGCTACTTTTAGGACATGCTTGCTTTCAGTAAGAGGAGCGCCTTAATACCTCAATAGTACTTTTCCTAAACGCTGGATAGGCCATAAAGGTACAATAGAATGGCTGGCTAGATCGCCGGACTTGACGCCCCCTGACTAATTTCTTTGGGAACACTTAAAAAATAGAAAGTATGTAGCATATCCTGTTGATCTAAACGAGTTGAGAAGAAGAATTATTGAAAAATGTGAATCTATTAATCATGAATAATAACAAATTTTCAGCATTTAAATAAATAACCATTTAAATTTATTTATGTTGTTGTAAATAAAGTTGTTAATTAATTTTTTACTTGTATTTAATCTATTTGTTATTAAAATATTGGCGAAACTTGCATATGTACATTTAGTAAATTTTTTGTTTAGAATTTTTAGAAGAATTAGTTAAAAAGGGCCATTTTAAACCCTACAACAGTTAAACAGGGCGTTTCTTAATAACACACATTTAATTTCAGAGAGCGTTGGCAGTGTATTTCTCGCATCCAATGTGAATTTTAATCTGCCCAGTAACAAAAATATGTACAGTGACTGTCCTATTTAACATGTTACCTCATTAGAAAAAACTATGTGATTAAGAAAACTGAAATCATCGTCTAATAATTCAAGAACTAAAGTTATTTTATAGTGATGATGATTACTGTCTCTGTTACCAGCGTGTATTTATGTACAAAATACCGAAGAAAATACAAAATGTAGGTAACATCGTACGAATCGTATGTACTTATAACTCGAATATTTAATATAAAAATATACATAATATGTGTCCAGTGTTTTTAGAAAAATTAAAAAATTTGGTTAAAAAAGGGTCATTCCACTCACAAAAACAAAATTCTGGTTGGCTACAACTTTTTGAGCCACCCCGTACAATTACAGGCATCATTTTATTGCAGTTTTTTTAAACCCTACAAATTTTATACAAAACGTTTTTTAATAACGTACGCTATTTTCGAAATAATTCATTGGTTAGGAACTTTTTAGGCACAGTTATATCCTCGGTTATATAATCATAACATATTTTTTTCATGAAAAAGTCAAAATATGTCTCTGATATACATAATATGTTGATCGCTAAAGTGAGTTTTTTGAAAAATTGATATATTTTCCTGATTTTTTTAAAATGGAACCCAATGTTGCTTAGTTTAGGCAAGAAACAAATAAAACTTACTATAATTTATTATGATTTGCTAATTGCTAGATTTACCGCTTGAATGTGTAATCGTAACAATCATTAAAATGCGTTTTGCTAGAAAATTATTTTTCTAACTATTAAAAATTTATTGTAATTGCGATTTGATTTAACCGAATTCCAAAAACCCAGTCTTATTAAAAAGATCTCGTTTTATTTGATCGATCGTTACACGAAAATTTTCAAATCTGCGTAACTCATACTTAAAACAAATGTTTATTCAAAAAAGAAACTAACATAAGTCAACAATACGTTTTTTAAAATAAATGTAATACATAATTTTAACTATATTTTAAGTCACATATCCAAACTTGTTGAGTATAAAACTTGTTCAGGAGACTTAGACTTAAAGGACATGATCGATGTATAAAAAATTGTTCATTCTGCTGTAGCTGAACACCAGCAATCCACGGGACATATCAAACGAAGAACTCGAAAACGGATTTTAATTTATAAACACTTAAAAAAGTTCAAAAGACGTGCCGGTTACGGTGTACATAACAAGTGGAAACTGAACTTAACATTGGATCACGGTTCCAAGACCAGAAGCAACGCCTTCTCTAATCTCTCCAGGCTCAGTCCTCTTATCAGTCCATTGAGTTCTCTCCAACCACAACAACAACAATCCGACAATAACGCAAGAATCTTTAAGTTATGTGAACAGAGAGTCAGAATTAATGAACTCTCACCATAATTACTCATAGTCACAATAAAGAAGCTATCACTGCAACAACGGCATCGTTTTTCTAATTTTATAATACCATTCCTTCCTCCTCTTAATAACTTACAAACATATTTCATCTTTCCTTCGCTTTATACCTTGGAACAACAGTGCTATTCAGAAAAAAAACGAGATAAGAACTTTCCTTAAGAACCACGACTAAGAAATCGCTCGTATAAGAGACTTTTTTAAAAGATACACGGTCAACAAACCGAACCACTACGCATACAGAACCGACAGACACAAAGGTCAGGGGGGGTAAGTAAGAGGAAATTAAGCAACATCAATGCAAATACATCACACATTAAATCCACAGCGATTCAAATACACCTACACTCGGCACCCACACATACCGCTCATTAAATATACAACCTAAAACAATAACACAACACGATGTTGGTATATAGTACTATTCACCCACAGCAGCACAATCGGAGGAGACAATTTTAATGCGAAACACCAACACAAACTCACATTTCTAGGCGCACACGAAACACACACACCGCAGTCAATCAGCGATTATACCCGTTAGCTACTATCTTCAACTTCAACAACAACAAGACTATAATTTAATACTATTCGTGTGTAGCCAGGCGTGATAATGGGTACACTAGGGAGTGAAGTCTAAGTGACTTGTCTTAAGCAAAGCATTAATTTTCTAGCATAAAGGCTGCTTCAATAAGTTTCTGTTTCCCCAATGTAACTCCTTGCGCTAGACTTTTATCTCTGATCATGGATTGGTGCTGGTTGGACCAAATATGTTCTGCAACCCCCGATCTTGAACTTAGTATATTTTTTGGGTGTTCAGAAATTCTCGTTGCGAGAGGTCTCTTCGTTTCACGAATGCATGAATCTCCATAAGACTCATCACGCCTGGCTAAACATGACAAGTACATAAAAAAGAACATGAAAATTGTTATTTAGTCTTCATGGGATAATGGATGGAGATATTAGACCATCGAAATGTTATAAATAAAAGCAACAGTAGTCCGACTAGTCCATTTTAATTATAGTTCTACGTTATCTACCTACGTTTCTACGCTATCTACTATCTACCACATTCAAATATGTTTTATCAACATCATACCACTTCCCCTTTTACTCAATATTAGCGAGTCTAGAAACAAAAATGGGAAGTTCGGCCATCTAGACCCTGAACAACCTAACATATACCAGACTTTAGTTGTCAATTGTTCTTTTCTTTTTAAGCAATTGCTTGATCAAGCTTATGCATAGAGAAGCTAACGTGGTCAGAAAATGCATAGACAATGTTTAATAGTTAAACCTTAAACTTCATATTCGTGACTGTTATTGAATTTTTAAGTTAAAATAAATTGATATGCCCTCCTTCATTTGAACTTTTAGGACGACCACTTCCCGGACTTTTTTATTTTCCAAGGAGTATATTTGAACGTTGTGAGACATGGCTTAAACATATTTTATAAACGAAAATGTACTGCCCAAGATTTAATGGCCGCAACTGTTCACTACATATATACTATGTGTGTTTGGCGAAGCGTACTCGACCCCGCCCTAATAATTAGTCTACCGTAGCTGCAACGCCTTAAGGACAAAAAAGTAATAACACTTATTAGAAACCTCTGTATTTGGGTTACTTTTTCTTATTTGGGTAAATGTATGCTTCTTTAAACTAAGTTTTGCAAATTTAGTTCTTTTTAAACTTTCGATTACTGTTCTCGCTGAATCTCTCCTCTACTACTTTAGGAGGTCTTTTGGTTTGATCTATAACATAATCTCCCAGACTCACAAGGTAGTTGAAACAAACCATGATTTATCTTTCTCCAAAAAGTTCAGAGTTTTTTCTAAAACCTCAGTTTCTACATTACGTTTTGGAGCGATCCCCCTGATTCTTTCTGAGGTACTCTTTAGATGCAGTAGAATCATTTGGGTTTGTGCGATCTTCCTAATACTTAGTTCTCGTCCTAACATTTGGAGATTGAACTAACCGTAAATTTCTCCTCATAATCTATCTTTTTCAGATATCGTTACATGCCGATATTAGTAGGTGCAGTTAGCAAAAAATTACACAAAAATATATCACTTCCGGCTAGCAGTACGACATTTTGCATAGTGCTTATATATATATTAAGAAAAAAACGCCGGGAGACACTCCATCAGAAGTCGCGACCCCCGTAATGATGTCATCAAAATAGCCGCCAGGTTAAGGAAAATGTTAATATCTGCATCTCTGTTTATATTATTGTGATAGTGTAAAACATCATATGAAAGCTCTTGAAAATGCAAAATAAAAAATATTTTAATAATATTTTTTCTCCGAAACGGTTTAAGAAGATTTATCGCTACGGTAACGTGGGAGAGACTAACAAGCACGGTTTTCGATATATTCTTCATTATATTAGCTATCCTATATCGGCAGTGACTATATTATTTGATATTTTGCTTTGTTTAATTCAGAGTAAATTGTCCAATATTTTGCTTTTTTGCTCGAGATAAAAAACAGAACGGAATTATGTGTAGCAAGAGGTCGGTACACGTTTGAAAACAAAGCATTAGGCCCCTATATATGATTGGAAATTTTGTTTAATTTGTTAAAAAGAATCAAACACAAGTCTGATATAGCTTCAAAGCTACACTTTGAGTAGATAAATCTAGCAGATAGAGCAAACAAATCTAACCCAACCCAGATATGTCTGCAGTTATTAGTTCTTAACTACCAGTAATTAAAATTCTTAATATTATTCAAGGCAATATATGAAAAATATACTATGTAGATGTTTTAAATCAGATAACTACTAATAGGTAACAATTAATAGGTTATGTTTTTTTTTTAAATACGTTACACACGTGAGCAACATAAATGTAAACTATATTTAACATCGGGTATAGTTTTTAGATAGTATTTTATATTCCCAGAAAAGATATTTCGTTTTAAATGTGTGTACATTATTGGCAAAAACTATGTCTTGAGATCATAAATACTGTATGGAAAATGACATAACCAGAAATGCCACCAAAGCTCTAGAAAAATTGGGGTTGGAGCATGGAAAAGGTAAGCACCTCCAATACCCTTGAGTCCATGAGTTACACAGGAAAGTTTCAAAAGGAATTTCGGATTTTGTAATATTCTTTATGACCTTTATAGAAGCTGACACGGTACCCAGTTTTGCAGGATATCAGTAAATCAACTTCATTTGTATAGACGGCATATCAAGAAGTAGCTAAAGTTTTTTGGCCTATTTCAACCACATCACTGAAGTGACGAGTACTTCTTACTCATTCAGCTCTTAATCATCCTTACAGACCATGCATAAAGTTCAGAGGAGATTGTTATTGAGGAAGGTGAATTCCATTTGCCTAGCAGAATAGACCCATTCAAAATATGCCACCAACTAGCAAGGTTCTCCCACATACCTAAAGAGAACTATCCTGCGGTGTTCTTTCGCTAGAAAAACTGCCTTGAATTAAGATTTTACCAGCGATAAATCGAACCCCGAAAATATTATAAAGAAGTGATTACATACAAGTGCAAAGAGATATGAAAACTATTTACATTATAGCAATCACTTTGTTTTAAAGACAATAAAAATTAGGATTTGGTTGAGCTCAGTGGAACTATAAAAATCCGTTATCCCCGAAATAGCGTGAAATTAATACCACGTGACTCTAAATCCATAAATGTCAATTCAACAACTCGCAAGTCATTTTGTTAGGTTATTTCGGGCTTGAATACAACGGGACGTTTTGCCACTATGACAGAACCAAAAGAAAGAAAAATATCGGAAGGTCAAAATAGAAATGTTTCTCTGTACTTTTGGTCTGAAAGAATGACAGGTCTCGAACTGGGCAAAAAACAGCAAACATGGTATAAGTTTCGAGAAAAAAGAAAAACCTAAAATAGGTATTTTGTCAGATAGAGCACCGAATAAGTTTATGAAACAATTTTTAGAAACTCTCAGTAAATTACGATCATATTAACGTCATAAAGATACAAATAGAATATACCTACAAGCTGCCAGTTTGAAGAAAAGAACCTACTGGAAGACGACTCGACTGGAAGAAGCATCAGACACAAAAAGAAAGAGTAAGGGAGAAAAAGACAAAAGATAAGGAACGAGGTCTAAAAGGCGAAATACACGTACTTACTATGGATCTTCAGGCTGTGAAGGTGTGTCCGTCGTTAATAGCTAGTTCTCTGTACTGCAAAACTAAACTGTTGTGTCCACAACTTTACTATCTACAATGTGACTACTAGGCACCGTACTTGCTATTGGTTTGACGAAACCCATGCTGACCTTTAAGCCTCTATATCTGTCTCCTTTGTTGTTCACTATATCAAAAGGTACTTAAATGATGGCAAATCTATAATTATTTATTCAGATGGCTGTACCTATCAGAACCGAAACAATATCATGGCAAGTACCCTTTTGTGCTTATCAGCAGAAATTAAAATTCCTATTGAACAAAAATTTCTGGTAAAAGGTCACACTCAAAGGGAATTTGACAGTGTTCATGCGGCCATCGAAAAAAATAATTAAAAAAACCAACAAATATCCTTGCCGAGTGATTCGATGACTCTAAAAAGTATGAAGCCAAGCTTATGATCTTCCAGTTTTTTAATAATTACAATAAAAAACAAAATATAGTGTACTCGTTCAGACCTGGCAAAAAGCCAGGCGATCCTAACGTGGCTAATCTAAGGGCACTCAAGTCTTCCCTGAAGGAGGCAGTATTCTGTATAAAATAAACTTTGTGGAAGAGAACGAATTACCGAAGAAAAACCAAAAATATTGATGTCAAGAATGCCAACTATGAACCCCTTCACAAAGAAAGAATTAAAATCAAAATCAAAAATGCCTCACCAATAATTTTCGATTTTTTTTACGTTATTGCGTTTTAAAAATTAATGTTTACGTTATTTTTCGTTTTTCTTTTAGTACGTATTTTTAAATTTCATAACAATAAAAAAGTTTGCCAATACCTTGTAAGTCTACTTAGTTAAATTACTAAGTTATACATCAAAAAAATATTTTTTTTTTAATTTACCAAAAACGGTTGATTTTGATATACGTGGTATTTAATTTGAGACCATCGTTATACCCCTTCTTATCTTATGACAATTTGTATGACAAGCGCGCCTTGTACTTTGATAGGTGAGCTTCTGGGAGGACCATGCACCAGCGTTAGAAGAGCTGCCAACACAAGGTACTAGTTGTAGTAATACAACTTACTCAAGACCGTAGAACCACTACCGAGTTCGGAAACTATGTCAACCACGTTATATTGCTTAGGCTTACGTGGTCTGTGTCCAAACTTTCAAAAACATATAGGGATTCCCTATAGGGAGGCAGTGGAGGGGCGCTTAAGAGTTCAGGAAGTAAAGAAAATTCTGCAAATAGCACCCATTGCAGTGCCAAATAATTCTAAATCATTTGTTTTAGAATAAAGTTATAAGGACCTTATTTAGCTTTTTTCAAGAGCTTTCAAGTGATTCAGATATTAGCATTTTACCGAATCAATGTCTCTAGTATGGGCGACCATTATCCTAAGGGGATCGTGACTTCTGATCGATTATCACTCAGCGTGTTTTTATTCCTTAACATGTATATACACCCTATGTAAAATATCATTCTGATACTGAAGTGAAGTATTTTTACGCTAACTTCGCCACTATATATCTTTTAGATTTTGAAACATTTAACCGTATTATTTGACATATAAGTAGACAACCACTAAAGAGCATTTTGATCGAGATTCGAAGGGTTTGGTCAGTTTTTGTGGGATGAGATAAGTACCTGGTTTTCTATGCAGTATGCCTGTATTAATATTACCAATTCTTAAATATTCGGCAAACAATCATAGAAATAACAAGTTACATGCGTCTGCCAAAAAAAACTAACAATTGAAAATACCATTGCTACTAGATATTATGCGAAGATTTTTCGCATAATATCTAGTAGCAATCGTGATTTCAAATTGAAGTTGTCATATCCCTAAATCTTGTTACCGTCAGAAAATAAACTAACCCACACGAACATCATCCTTTTCAAGTATAGCTTATATAAGAAATGCATTTATCGTGTTCCCAAACGATCTAGACTTTACTCAATATGTATGTATATTTTCATTAATGTGTTCCCATTCCACAGTAAATGAGGCCCCCGAAAATTTTAAACCGTATGACTCATAACTGACGTCAGTGCCATATATTTAAATCTATCTAGTTCTCTTGAATTCTCGTGATTGTAAGCTATTGAGGCCGGTTTTATGGCCGGAAATATACAGAAGAACATAGGGATTCTACCAGAAGACTTGTATAAAAGAAAGAATAATTGAAATTTCAAAAATTAAGAACAAACATTACTGTTATTATTAGAGAAAATATTCTGGGCTGCAGTACGGGTGTCTCAGCATTATCTTACCACGAATCTATTTTATTTACTTGATCTGTACACATTAATAAACGTTCAAAAAAAGTTAGACCAGATAGAATTTTTAGGAAAAAGAATATTAACAATTTTAAACAAATTTGTAGTGAAGTAATCTGGAATAGCTTAGAGGTGATATAACAAGTGGCGGAAAAATTTAGTTAATATTTTTAATACGGCTTTCCCTTTGTAGACAATAAAAGTTCAAAATGAAAAACTTGCAAAAAACTTTCGTTGTATACAATCAGAAAATTATTTTTCCAGAATAATTTTTTATGGAGTATTTTACTAAATATAAAAAATCTACAAAAAATTGATATCTTAAAACAGAAATAGTAAATCAGTTAAGGGGACAATCTAATTTATTAAATAATCATATTAAATTAAATTCAAATGATCTGAATAACATTTATTGCACAATTGGAGAAAATTTACCTGAACGGTGAAACCCAAATAGCAGACCTATAGATTACTTCTGAAATATCCATTCATCTGGTAATTTTACTTAGAGAATATAAATGCAAACGAATTGAAACAAATTTTCAAAGAGATCAAAAATAAAAAATTCTGCTTGCTTTGATGAAAGTTCTATACGGACTTTGGACAGCTCTGCATGCGCTCGCCGTTTCAATTGATGTTTCTTTTTCAACCGGAGAAATTTCCGACCTATTTCACTACTGCCAACTGTTTCCAAAATAATTGTAAAAATCGATAAACGATGGCCAATGATGTTTCTTAAAAGTAACAAGATTCTAAGTTATGTCACAGAAAATATAATTAAACGGTTATATTTTGTGTTGTTCTCTACATGTTAGATTTCTAAATAGTAAAAATACCGATAATGCGATATTTTTTTCTTATCAATGATGCGTATTTGAAAATGAATGAGGGAGGAGAGACTTTTGCGGCAATATTCTGTGATTATTCCAAGGCTTTTGATTGTGTTGATCACGGAATATAGCTGCAGAAGTTATCATGTTACGGTATTGTCAATTATCGATATACACGATGATTTTGCGCTTTTTGCAGATGATGTTAGTCTTTTTTATAGCATAGTAAGAATAAAGATGTTTAAGACATAAAATTGATAGTATCTTATGTAAGGTTAAATACTGGTGTTAATATGTTTTAATGTAAGTAAAACACATATTATAACATTTGGATTCAATTTTAATGTTATGAACCTGGGGGACCAACTTATGAAAAATCAACATTTTTAGGAATCACTATTGACAGCAATACGTTAAAAATTCTGTGTAAGAGGTTTGCAGCTAGCTGTTTTGCTATTATGATAGTTTCATATGAACTTAATCACACCACTGCAAAAATAGTATACTTCTCACAGTTTGTGTTTGAATCGCATGTTAGATACAGAATTGATTTTTGGGAGTTCAATAACCAGCAATTACTTAATTCAGTATTTACCTTGCGAAAAAGAGCAATTCGAAATATATGACAAATAATGATAAAAGAAGTGAGCACTGTCAACCTTTATTTATTAAAACACAAATATTATCTGTTCCGTGTTTTGAATCCAGAGAGGTAATTCACAATATCAGAATCACTTTGAATACGTAATTCCCAAGACTACTTTTGCAAAGCAACCCATTTTTACGAATGCAAAAAATGTTTAATTATTCAACTAATAAGAAAAAAAACGGAATTAAATATTTGTTGCTGCAAAAGTCTTCTACAACCTTGATGATTTTTATCATATGTTCTGACTGTTATGGTTCGAGGACGATATAACGATCTAATCTCTATTTTTTTCTTCTTCGCTAATTTTATTCTTTGATTTGTGTCATTTAAAATCAGTTGTAAATGCAATATTTGTTTGTTTGGATTGGGTTTTCACTGTTCTATTGTATTTTAACCTTGTGTTATTGTTGCTATTTGACAATTTATGTAAGTAGCTTTATCTATAGTAAGGTGGTTTCTTGACAATAAAGCGTATTTAATATGGATATGAAAGAGAGTATTGCAAAATAAATAAACATTATAAAAACACGGACTGGATAGAAACTCATTTTTGGAAAAATGTATATTACAAGTTAATTTGATAGTTGAAGTTATAAGAAATATTTTTATGCATTCGATTTTAAAATTTCACTTCCGGTTTAACTGGAAGCAAAATGTCATAATCCGATTGTCCTGAAAAAACACCATAAGTTTAAAATTTAACTCTAGCTTAACAAGAACAGAATAAAATCGAGTGGCCTGCTTACATAAGGCACCCTGTACATACTTAGGAACAAAAAAAACACCGTGAGACACTCGGTCAGATTCAAAGTAACAGTTTCGAAGAACTCTTCACTACTAGCTGTCAGTTATTGGTAGTGACTAATTATTTGATCTTTTACAACGTTCATTTTAAGGTGTTTTGATTAATATTTTGCTTTGAATAAGAAAATCAAAGAATGGAATTATGTACCAGCAGACGTTTACGAGGATAGCATTTGGCCTCCAGATACAAATTTGATTCCAAAGCCGCCTCTGATATAGTTATATCTTAAAACTACACTTCAGTTGTGGGGATATCCAGAAACACGCTAAATATTAGTTCGTCTTTGCTCATCACCTAACGACAAACGATCTGGTTTATACATTCATTAAAAAACATGGAAAATATCACCAAGTATATGGACCAAGATTCAATAATCAATATGTGTACTACCTTTCTGAGAAGACAAAATTACGAGCAGTTGTTTCCTCGTCATCAGCTTGAACAAACAAAGACCTTACGATAGTTGCTCCAACTTCAGCTGTACTATGATGCTTACTTGATAGAAATCCAGATATACAGGAAAACACTTTGAGGTTTGAGAAAGAAAAGCTATTCACGAGATTAACCTTTAATAGCGATTTTGTCACCCTAAGGCAGGTCAGAACTGCAGGTTGTCACTGAAGAGCAATATATGTTAGCTTAAGTCGATAACTGAAGGCTAAAGTGTCTCAGTTAATGGCCTGCAGGTTATTACCATACCAAACATTTAATTTCAGACGAGTTTTGTCCTTTTAGTTTATCATAAATCCGAAAACTGTGTGTATAACCAAAAATAAAAAAAGGGGTTTTGGGCAAAAGGTGGTTCCAAAAAAGAAATACCTTGTCACATATGACACTTATGGCAATAAATTGCAAAAAAAAAAGCAATGAAGATTTAAAAATTACTTACGCATGAGCGAAGAAGGTTTTAAAATATTGCTACATTTAGTAAAACCGTTAATTATGAAGCAATATATAAGAATGAGAAGTGCTATTAGTGCTTGAGAAAGATTGACTGCTACTCTCAGATCTTTAGGCACCGGCCTTCTACTCAACGTCTCTGTTCAAACAGCATATATACTTAATGTTCTATAGGTGCTGAAGAAAGATTGAATCTTACTCTCAGATTTCTAGCCACAGAACTTCTACTTAAGATCTCTGTTCAAGTAGCATATATCCTTAATTTTCCATAGGGATGGATGCTACTAATGCTGAAGAAAGATGGACTCTCGGAATGACTGCTAATGAGATTTTTACAGGCTTGGTAACAGGACTTCTACTTAAAGTCTCTGTTCAAATTAATTTTCTATCAGTATTAAAGAAAGAGTGACTCATACCCTCAGATTTTTAGCTACAGGACTTCTGCTTAAGACCTTCAAATAGCATAAATCCTTAATTTCTCATAGGGATGGATGTAAGTGATATAATTCAGTAAGATAAATCTTCTTAAAAATTATTACTGTTTTTTTTTGGGAATCTTGGAGAGGCAAAATTTTTGACTTCAATGAATTAACTGACAAAATGTACTACATTCTTGCCGTTTTGAGTTTGAATATGTGTTCTTTTCGGTATAGACTAGGGATGGGGTTTTATCGATAGCGACTTATCGGATAACAATAGGTAAATAAAAACATATCAATAAGTGCCGATAGTCGAGCAATAATGCCCATAGTAACTGATAATATCGATAAGTAGCCAAAAACATCGATAGATAGTCGAGAACATCGATAGGTACGGATAAATGGATTACATATTTACAATAATTTTGTCCCAAATATATCGCAACGAACTATCGATAGGTTGATATCTATCGACATATCGATAGGTATTGTGCTATCGCCTATCGAGAGGTAAAGTATAATATCGCCCATCCCTAGTATATACTCGGCTTAAAGCTGCTTGCATGCAGCAAATTTAGCACTCAGGCACAGATGAAGTCAGATCATTGCCTTTTCGATAACCGCCTGACGACCGTCACCTTAAGCAACATTCACATGGAGTTTTTAGTTTCGATCTACGACTGAGAGTTCGTGACTGCAAACTCGGTATGTGTGGCAATTTAAGGCCTTCGGTAACTGCTGGCTACCTTTTGAAGTAAAATACCAAAAACGTTACTATATAAACTTTCTTAAAAGAACGCGACTGAGAATAGAGCCCATGTTTAAGATTCGTACCAGTAACATACTGATTCATTCTGAGTAAGTCTGTTACCCTCATGCAAGATAGATATTTATAGAACCATATACATCACCGGTATTTCGTGTCTGTCAAATTTAGTGAGCCTTGTAGCGTTACAGTTATAAGAAGTACAGAAGACAAAGTGGGTAGGAATGTTGGATTTTGTTTCGAAGGGGATGTCCACGACGCCATTCAAGTTGGTTGTGGGAAAGATTCTTAGCTGTTAGAAATGTGATTTACAAGGGCGGCAAAAGTTGCGAGGATATGTGATCAGTGATGTTTTTCTGTATATCCTAAAGTTTCTTCCAAAAATTATGGGTTTTTGTTACAAACCTCTTGGTTTGAAAATTGTCAGATGAGAAGTCAAGTAGGATAACAGGCTGGGAAATGATATTGGTAATTTTTGCTATAAAAATATCAAGTAATTACGGTAAACCGATTAGTGTCAAATGCATTATGTCTGCAGCTGCGATCACAATGTAGTTGCGACTAGCTAGCGAGTTATATACAACTAGCCTCCTAGTGTTTGTGCGTCTACAGCATTTGAGTCACTACCTATAAGGACTGGATCACGGTGGCAAAAATATTTCTCTATATATTTAGGGATAAAAATTAATACCTGACCCGTTATAACTCAAATCTATAGTTATCGGGATTCGAAATAGCAATGCATGTTATGAACTTTTTAACTAAAATTCTAGTGCGGATATCGCCCTCGAGCTTAACAGTATGTGAAGCATTTCACGCCTTTTACCCTTAATAATACCGACAGCTAACGAAACTATTCTAAGGTAAATGGGATCAAATTTTACTTATCAATACTGATCAGGAAGGCAAAGACATTCATTTGCTGTTTCAATGTCTCTGTGAATTTCTGTGGCAAACCTTGCATAGTTTGTTGCATGGGTTTTCCTCAATGTGAGTGTATGTAAAAAATTTAGCATCGACGATGTTATTTTAAATGAAAGACCCCAAAATTATTTCATTAACAGTGCCTCTTCTTACCGATTATGAAAATACCAGGTTTGATACCTTTATCTTCAAAGACAACCAAGAAAATTGACAGAAGTTTGTAAAATATTTACTTTACCTCTATTGTTTTATTAGTGGTTTCATCTATTATTACTTATATATAACAACTGAGTACATATCTACCTAACCTAATTTGTTCTAGTTATCCAGAAGAAAAAAAAACAAGATAATCAGATATGATGTATTGAACAGCTTTATAATTAATACAGTGGTCGAAATAAAGTTCAACACCGAAATAAAGGAAAAATTTGGTGCCTTTTTAGAAATAAACTTCTTGGCTACAAAAACAACAGTAAGTGTGAGTTAGAATAGAAACATACTGACGACAAACTGAATGAAAAAAAATCATGAGCAGCACATAAATCTAGTCTTTATAATTTAAAATTTGGGATTTTTTCCTTACCTGCGGCCTCAGGGTGATGCAGATGTAATAACGGAATTCGCCATTATCTTTTTAACATATACATATAAATGAAGAGAGCATAATTTCTGGAGAACTTTTGCAGGAGTAGAAATAACTGATTGTAATTCTTATGGGAATAGAATTTGGTTCCTTCCCTTGTTCTGGCTTTTTATTTACTATTTACAGTTGTGATGACCGAGGAGTGAGTAATCTTTTTGTTAATCATCTTAACCAGAACTCACTTGTATAATGTACATTAGTGGCGCCTAGTTCTACTTAAATTGACGGAAGTAAAAATCTGATGTGATAACGATTCAAAATAAAAAAGCGGAAAATCGTAAATAAAAAACAGAAAAGTTTTTTGTTTACGATTTTCCGATTTTGTAAAATTCTTTTGTATGTCCAAAATAAATTATCAAACTGGTATTAATTATAACGAGAAAAAACGATGGCATTATAAGAAATAAAAATGAAAAAAATTATTTAAAAAACAAAAAATTATACGAGTTATTTATTGCGTTTTCGAAACCTGTAAATACTGGTGAACGTAAATAAATCTGTTACCTAAAAGAAACTCACAAAATTAATAAAGGTCTTGGATTTCGAATTTTAAAGTTTTGAATTTTCCCAATGTCATTAACGGCATAATCTCCACAATTACTCATTTATTCGATCGAGAAAACACCTTTAAAATCTTAACTTTCTCAGAGGTACCTACCTACTCAAAACTGTAGTATTGGGCAAATTGTTTTAACCTCTCTTATGGAATTATTTCGACTCCTTTTCCTCAATCTAAAATAGGGAAAACTCTTGAAGCAAATTTAAATTTATAGATTACTTACAAAATACCTAGGTGGAATAACTAAGGGAACAATGCTTGGACCATCGACATTGACAAGAAACAATGTTTTGATTTAGAGTTGTTTTATGTTAATTAGTATCAAAATTACATTATTATAACACTCTCACGTTATTTATTTAAAAATAAAAGTTTCGAGTTTTGTCATTTGTGATTGTGACTTAATGGTCCAGGGTCCCCGCCTAGGAATTTCCGGATCCGCCCCTGGTATCAAGAATTTTATTTCGTGAGTTTTAATACTTTCGATAAAAAAAAGGTGTATAGGAGAACATACAAAAATAAATGTATTGGTCAATGTGATATAGTGATTTGATTATACAGAAATATACAAATAAAAACAAGACCTAGATTCCTTAGCGTGTTGTATAATTTTCTTGGGACAGTATTTTTTTCAGCAGAAATTGTAGGTACATATTTCATATACATATATTAATATCTATTTACATAATCGATTGCTAAAAAAAGTATCCAAGTATCCATTACAAAGTACCGGATACTTCAAAATATTCAACTTGCATCACTACCTAGGTATATTAAAAACTTAAGTAATTGAGTTATTTTATTCTTACGTAGTGACTACATAATAATATATAATAATAATAATATACAAGATAAAATGCTAGATCCCATTTTATTGGATTTTATAAACGATATGTTTGACCATTTTAATTTTTCTTGGCATGTTGAAACATTGTAAAATAAAATAAACAAGTATTTATGACAACAAAACAAAATAAATATAAAATGTCCCAGAGCCGACAGAAGCGGCCCGCCCCCAAAATTAGATTGTTTTTTTCTTTAGCTTAATAATGTTATATTCGAGTATACCTGTAACACTATTTTAAGAATTCCATTCATTAATCAAAAATATGAAATATCTAGAATGCTTTGACCTGCTCATAAACTACAATCTTGTTTCTTTAGATTAAAACCGTTTGCGTTGTTTAAGAATTTTTTTAATGGCTATATATGTATATAAATAAGTATGTGAATCAACCGATGCATGTACCAAACGACCCCGCCGTTGGATGAAAATAGATAATAATACTTCCGTTTCTCACGCCAGTAGATGGCGCCCAAAGTAGCACGAAGGGGAAATAGGCGTTAAAACTGATGTCAGTTTTCCTTTTAATTGAGTCGGAGGGGGACGCATTCAATTCCTAGATATGCATAACTAAAAGCTGATTTATATAAACATCAAATAAATATGTACAAAGATAAATTAAGGTACAATTATTGAAAATAATCAACAAAAAATCTCACCTAGGCTCTGGTTCTTCAGCCTCGAAGACTTGATCATTGTCATCATCACGCGGTTCCTGGAATTTCTCCATGTTTTTGTATCCAAAAATAAGTGACGCAGGAAGCCGATAAAAGGTAAATTTACTGTCTATCGCACCAATTCACGCACGCACTCAAGTTTATATGACTTAAGTCTAATCAGTCTTAATACCAGCTCAAGACGGTACCCTATTTGCCAATAGAGGATTAAGGAAAAAATTTATGTTTTCTTTACTAAGAACCAAATTTAAGGAACGCACAAATCTAACACAACAAAACACGATAGCGAGGAAATTAAAGCGTCAAAGGATCTAAAGGTGCAGTTATAAAACGGGGAATGTTAAATTTAAAAATAGCGGCCAAAAGGGTCACTTTTTCAAGCGAAACCAAAAAAATTTTTTCGGGAAAATGATGTAACACAACATATCACTCTAAATACGAGCTAAATACGTACTGTCGGAGAATTCGTAGCGTGCGATTTTCAACCATGGGAGCAACACGGAGCGCGCATAACCACGCCTTTCCCTCTCTTGTTGCCCTTCGGAGAAACTCCCCACTACTGAATTATATAATTTGGGAACAGACTTGGTGTTGTATATTGAGCCCTTTAATATTATGTTCTCGTTTGGAATTTTTCAACTTTAAATATTGAAAGACAAATACCTACCGTATTCTAATAACTCGTTATATGAATTGCTTAGAATTAATAAAACTTTACTATTATTGGACCACGCCCCCTTTAATTACTCTATAAATTCAATTTATTTTTTAATAGAATTGATTTGTATACTATTGCCCTGAAAATACATTTTTTGAAGCATAAAATAAAAGTAAATATGAAATGGACTAAAATTCATTAGATCATCAAATATTCATCCGACAATGACTATATTCTGTAAAAATATTTCTAAAGTCTTACACTAAAAAAAAAAGTATTAAATTGGCACCTTGGGCTTCAAAAAATAATACAGATTTTTTAGAACTTTTTCCGAAATTCTTTTTTTTTGCAAATTTATAAGTTTACTTTTGAATATTAGACTAGTCTAATACGAAGACAAAAAATGTATATAATTTTATATTTTTATAATGTATATACTTGTCTTTTGTAGTAGTTATATTTTTTGTTAAACCAGGTTGCTTCTGCCTGCAATTTTCTGATGAAGTAAAAAATTAAAAAAAACAACTAAAAAAGATAAATAGTATAACTATTATGCATGTTTAAGCAAGGAGGGGCATAAGGCAAAATATTAGAAAATAACTCTTTAAGAGACCATTTTATTAATGAGTGCTTGCTTAACTTGCTTTAAATTAGTATTCACTTTGTACCAGTTATAAATTGTAAACTTAAATTGATAATAAAAACTATAAATTATAGCAAAATTGTAAATAGTCCATTATCGGAACTTCCCTCGTAACGAATCAATCGTATTTATAAATAATTATTTATATATATATATATATATATATATATATATATATATATATATATATATATTCGTGATTTTTAACATTTACAGTCATTATTTTAGCACAGCCTACACACGATTTGAATTAAAAGGAGTTTATAGAGTATAAACCTTTACACTGGAAATCGATTACTTAAGGTATCCTAATAAAGGGTTTTCCAATAAGAACGATAATTTCAAAATTAAATAAAATACAGACTATATCTCTTAATAACCAACTTTTTTTTTATTTTAAAGCACAGTCAATTACATCATATTTAAAAAACATCATTTAAGTGTCCACTTCGACTTGGACAGGAGCGAACGATGAATTCAATTTCCGATGACTTTGTGTAATAAGTCGGGATAAATAGAGCTTTCGATGTTTAATCTTAATGCATCAAGAATTCGTGGTTTGTTTACATAGACATCGGTTTTAAATATCCCCACAAAAAGTAATCTAGAGGAGTTAAATCACAACTTCTTGGGAGGGAGGGGGGTTGGGTTAATGGGCCTGTTGCATTTTTTCCATCAAACTTTTCTTGTAATGGCATAAGCGGTGTGACAAGTAGCATCGATGCCACTTAACTTAACCAAAAATGTGCTTTATCTGAAGATAACTTTTTGCCCAAAATTAGGATCCGTTTTAACTACTCTAAAGCCCTGGGACAAGACAATCTTAACTGATGTAAACCCAAGTCTTTCTTCAAAATACGTTAAGTTGCCTTTCTTCAAAATACGTTGTCGTTCTTGTAAGGCCTAACTCTTGAGCATGACGAGGAATCGGTAAAATGAGAATTTCTGCAACACTATTATTTACAGCAGCATTGTCTACACTTCTTGCATTTCGAAGTCTTGTTTTGTTACTATCACCAAAATTTACGGAACAAATTTTCTATCACATTGTGTAGAGTAAATCGTATTCAAATTTTCCATGGATTCGAGAGATAGTAAGCATAGTAGGTCGATTATGTGAACTATAGTTCTCGCGGATTGCACATTGTGCATTTACAAATGGTGAATTCCAGAGTATACTAAACACAAATGACAGCAGTTTATCACATTCTAAGCATGGTTACCAAATTTAAAATCATATCATTCTTATTAGAAAACCCTTTATGTAAATCATTAAATCCTGCGTTACCAGAATTTCCCTATTTATATAAGAATTGACTTCAATTAGACAACAGAAACCTTTACCCCAATAAACTTAAGACTTAAGACTTCAAGAGTTCTCATAATAAACTTTGGTTTCAAAATACTGAATAACATTTTCTGTATTCATATTATTTTTTATAAGAATGCCACTCCACTTCCACAGGCTCAAAAAATACCTTCAAAAGACAACAGCAAAAATTCCAACCAATTCTTTTTGCTTTGGTAAAAACCGAAATCAAACATTTTGCAAGTATTTGGCTCCAGTTTCATCTAACGCCTTTTATCATTACAGACTTTAGATAGCTACGTGAGCCCAAAGGCACAAACAGATCCGCAGTTTTCTGTAGTTATCTAGTATTATTTATATTTTGTATTCTAAGTCTGCACCCTTCGGCTTTGAGCACATTTTTTTTAACAATTTATTGAAAAATCGAATAATTCCATCATAAAATGAGATGTTGCCAAGAGATTAAAATATTGGGGGGACGCAGAAGTATCCCCTTTAACTCTTCATTCTATCTAAAGAACTAAGTATTTACCGCTATCAAAGTTCAGGAATAAGTGTTTCAAAAACTATATGCACTGTTTTTTTTTACAAATTTAGAGCTACTTTTTGAGATGGAAAAAACTTCAAGATCGGCGTGCGAATAATCACATTGATTTTATTAATACAAACATGTGGTTTGCTCCCTTTTTAAAAAGGTTACTTTTTTCATGATCCCTAACTTATTTTGCACTTATGATCCTCAAATATTAAATATAAATGAAAAACTAGTTTTTTTCTGTTTATAATTGTGTTATATTTACTTATAATAATTAAGCACAAAAATGAGTATGAGTATAATTTCAAAACTCAGAACTAAATAGAAATTTTGCATTAACATATGAAGGAACTATTATTCGTTTCATTTTCGAGAAGTGAAGTAACTTTAAAATACAGAGCAAATAGGAACTTATCTTGAAACGGATATAATATGGAAACGCAGCAACAATATATTATAGGGTGCTATAAATTCGAGGTACAAGCACTACAATACCTAACAATCTTAAATTAAGGAAACATAAACAACAAATATTCGGTAAAATTCCTTTTCCTGGACAAAAACAAGATTCATGTTTGACTTAAGTAGATAAAAAACACTGTGAAATAATGAATTTACAAATCAAATATGATATGTATTGTTGTTTTAAAAATCACAGTTGAGCACAGTCAGGCCGAGATTGGGGCCCGCTAACCTATTGGAAATAGGCCTTGGGTACGAGTACTGGAATCTTGGGTTAAATGGAATATACAGTTAATAGCTTATTCGAATACCGTTGAGAAATTTTCGAGTACCCAATATATAATATTCATAATCATATTAAACATGTAACCTGGCCAAAGACCTTCCAAACTTGAGCTTTTGTACCATATTTGCGCTTTGGTTTTCCAAATTGATCACATTCGCTTAAGTTTTTGTACTGGATTTGAAAAATACTTATTATTATATATTTGAATATTTTTAGGAAGCTGTGGTGGATTTTTTATTACAGCTAATGTCTATATGCTAATCCTTTAAAATGTGTGCATAATTAGAAGTAACTGAAGGCGACCTCGAATGTAGGATAAGTGATTTTGTAGAAGTGTTTCAGAAACGCGAAGCAAGAAATTTTGTTTTTTTCAAATATAACACCCTGTACATAATAAGCTCAAATTAAAGAACTCTTATATAGCTTGTTATACTTGTTTCAAATGTTAATTTAAAAAAAAAACGCATTTTTATTTTTGTACGGACATGCCCTCTCAATTTTGTTTATATTTAATAAAATAACCAACACCTTATCCAAATTATTTGAATATATTATTGACATTGAAATCTTACACATCTACGCAAGAGACGTCGAAATGTTAAAATAACGAATACAAAATCATATATAAAATATAAATAGGGGTAGTAGTGTAGTCACAGCCATCAATAAACTGAAAAATTGGTAAAATTACCTTTCCCCACAACTTCCCTCGTACAGTATTCCACTACTTAACAATAAACAGTCTCTATATGTATATAATTATTTAGTAATAACTTTATGCAAATTCTATAAACTGTAATTTATTTCAATTTTCTTAGTTTATTTTATTTAATATATTATTTATTTTTCATAACATTATTTACGTAGTCTACGAAATATAAATTATATTTTTTATTATTTTCTAGCATAAAAGGGTTTTTGTCCAGGAAAAGGAATTTTACGGAATATTTATGCAGTTTATTAGGCCACCATTTCGTTTTGCCATATAGGATTCACCCCTAAAAAATTACCGGTCTATCCCTGTTTAATACTTGATTTTTTAAAAAATTAATAAAAATTCAAGTCGATTGGATTAATATTTGTTAGTACTGAATTTTTAAAATTTCGTTAGGCCGACGTTTTGTTTGGCCAAAAATTTCACCAGTTACAGTATCACATGTTACTTTTGAAATCCATTCGATAAGTAGTTTCTTAATAATGATTTTTTTTACATTTTGTGACGCCATTTCAATCAAACTAGTAGGTTTTGAGCTATGCCGTAAAGTAAAGTTCTGCAAAAATCTTGAAGGGTGTTTTTTTTTTACGATTACAATTACAAAAGGAATATCGTCTTTGAATACAGATAACAGTTGTTAATTCCCAGTGTGCCAAAGAATTTTAGTACTGACCGTAAATGTTTCTAACTTTGTTTTATTTTAGCTTAGTTGTTCTTGCCACTATGCATAAAAAACAAAAATTCATTGTTTTACATTAACATTTGAAATAAGTATATCAAATTAAGGATCTAACTAATAGATCTTTTTAACAAAACATCGTAAACGACATAATTGTTTTACTATCTTAAATGTTTTTAAACAAAACAACAATATTTCTTTAAATTTTAAAAGTCTTTTATTTATCATCAAACATAGGACTTTTAAAATTTACAGGAATATTTGTCGTTTTCTTTAAAAAGCGTTTAAGATAATAAAACAAGTGTGGCGCTTACTATGTTTTGTCAAGAACCCATCGATATATTCCTAATCAGGAAGACCAACGCTACAGCTTAATTCTACATGTATACAGGGTGTTCCATTAAATGTTTTTGCTAAGCGTTTCTTCAACAACCTGAGTGTATAAAAATCATTTCATATACATTTTTATAGCGTACCTTGCATATATTGTTATTTTGAACCCATTAATAGTGGAAAACTTCCTAAAATTTCCATACAATATCCAGAGAAAATAGTAATGTTGAAATATTATGAAATTATTCGAGGTTAGGTAGTTAACCGCCCCGGGTGCCAACCAATTTATCGACGCCACTGTTGCAATTTTTAAATATTTGCTTGTATCAATGAATGGCTATAAGAAGGGCCTCCTAAAGTGCAAACCATTTACATGACATTATTTTGGTAAGATTACTAGTAGCCGAGCGAGGTGGCAGTACAACCGGGGTCATAAGAAACAGGCGAAATAGCTATAAAAGTTGCTTTTTAGGTAGACAAACAAAAATACTTAATGGAAATGGCGCTACACAAGCGCACACAATAACGTAAGCTATCATATATATATATATATATATATATACACCTTTCATTTTATATGGACATTGTGTGTTCTTAAAATGAAGCTCTTTGAATGCTCTCCACAAGGATTTGAATATCTGTATTAACACATGCAAACGGCATCGAAAAAATGTTTTTGATATATCGTAACAGTAGAACTCTTATCCTACTAACTTTTATTTATTAGTGACTGAAGTAACACCTAGATGCTTATGTACATTTTATGACCCCTCTTAAAGTTGTCCTACCTGTCAAATCAATATATATTTGGACTGGTAACAGATACACCTACAGAACAAAACCCCTAGTAGCGTAGCTACCCCGCACGTAACAAACAGACACCTAATGGTGCTGCTTTTGTAATTCTATGTTCATTTCAAAAAACCACTGTTTCAAAAAATTGAGTGTTATTAAATTATACCCAAGATCACTTGACCTCGGTTTACAACAGTTTATAACTGTATTTTTTTAATTTGCAATAACGTAATTCAATATAAAAATTAATTCATATATGTATAAGTGTAGAATAATGAATCATTTAGAAAACAACAACGCAGAACCCTCCATCGATTACTAAGCCCCAAAGCTGAGCTAAAGCGTTAAGGAAATCACGACTAGAGAAATGGCACTTCAAGGTAAGATTTATAATTAACTTTGAGAGGCATAATCGATAAAGGGTTTAGAGAACATGAAACACGGAATTTAAAGTATTTAAATAGTAACTTTATTTAATAAGGCAATGTAACACAAATCTATACATACAAAAATTAACTGGGTTTAATTTCAACATATTGTCGAAGACCTCGAAACACCATTTCTTTAGCGGAAAGCAGCACGCCTAAAAAAACATCACACATTAGAACTATCAATAGCAGAAATTTACAATAGGCTTTATTGAAACATCAACTTCAGTTAATCTGTGGTTTCTAAGCATAAATTTGCAACTAAAAGAAGTTAGTGTGTAGAGAACATATCACGTATTCTAACGACTATAGGGGAAATATATAAATTGTTTTTATTTTTACATTTTGGATACTATATTTTACGGTGGTTTAATAAATGAAATAATTATTAAACTATTTAAAATAACACTGTAATGTAAAGTAATGTAACAGGTAATGTTCCGCGATAGAATGCGAGCCAGCCCTGGGACGTTCCACGTTCAATCATATTTCTACAGTAATAATAATCGACTAAATGTCCATCAAGTTGAGCACATCCCTATTCAGTTGGCCGATTCTCCATAGATTACTAAACCAAACTTAACAGTAGGGCACCCCAAAGTATTACTACCTCTGTGTTGTCCAGAAAAGTCACATATCATTCTTAGTTCCAATACTTCTGTAGCCCACGAGCAAAATTTTATTTTCGTCGCTTAGTGTCTGATAAGCTGGCACATGATTAATTGTTACATTCTCATATCGATTTTTACTCCCTGAATCCAGTCCGTACTGTAGTAGTGGAGGGCGGAAGTTGCAAGAAATGGAGTGTACGTATCGCTGCGCGTCTGATATTCTAGACAGTGGCATATTTGGAGGTAGAGTTTAGGGGCTTAACCCCCCCCCCAAGCCAGTGAGGGTTAAAACTCTCCCAGATTAGTTCAATCTCTAAAAATTTTATTTCAAATCTAATAATTTCATGTAGATTTTTCAGTGGAAAGTATAAGCTCCCCAGAAGCAATTTCTGTATACGCTACTGATTCTAGATTTAAAAAATACGTATGACATCCACAAACAGACGCGTAGTCTTGTTAAGGCGTAAATAAATCTTGTTTTCAGTTGAAAAAATTATCGAGTCTCGTATTTATCGCTACGACTCTGATATTCGAGAAGTGTATTTACATATACTTTCCATTTCTTGCAAGCTACCCCTCAATCACTATAACACCGACTAACACCAGGGCGAAAAAATCACAGGGACATAATTAATTTTTCAAATGCTTTATTGTCCAAGAAAACTAATTTTACTGACAAAGCTGGCTTACAAACATATATAAGACAGTTCATATATACATATGAGGCGTTCAGAGCTAAAGTGGATTAAGTTCAAAATGAAAAAAAATTGCTTCATAAACATGTACTTTTGAGGACCAAGTAACTACAACTTAAATTATCTCAATACTAAGTATCATGAACTTAATCCACTTTACCTTTAAACGCCTAATATTTGGTAACAACCAAGTATTCATATGTGCCACCAATGGCATAACTACAAATTGAGCCCCCTTCCTCGCATATTCCGGTCAAAATTTCTGTTAAAAGGAGTATTTTTCTGCCACATATATATATATATATATATATATATATATATATATATATATATATATATATATATATATATATATATATATATATATATATATATATATAATATATATATATTTATATATATATATATATATATATATATATATATATATATATATATATATATATATATATATATATATATATATATATATATATATATATATTTGGAAAAATATATATATATATTTTGTGCCACCTACATGTCTTTGCAAACGTTTCGGCTAAATGCCTTATATATATATATATATATATATGCGAAGTCAACATTTTTTTTTTTTTTTTATATATATATATATATACATAATATATATATATATATATATATATATATATATATATATATATACAAAATGAAAATTCATGAAAAGGAAATGTCAATAATTCAGGTACATATTCAGGACCAAAAAATAAACATAAAAGTATATATATATATATATATATATATATATATATATATATATATATATATATATATATACAGGGTGTTAAAGTTTTTATTTAACTTTCCTATTTTTATAAATAAAATCTAGTTGATAATGTAAATAATGGAGTGAAAATTGATATACGGGGGTTTTTGGTATGACAAATTCGAATCTAATATCAGTATTGCTCTTACTTGTAGGGGGCGCCACCTACATGTCTTTCTACTTTTTCGAACAATCACAACTTTTTGGTACAGTCTTGTATTACATTTTTGAGCAAAACAAATTATTCCCTTGCCATTTCTACGTCAAAAAGGTATACATGTTAAAAGTGGATACGAGCAACCGTTTTCGAGATATTTGGATTTAAAACAGTTTCAAATCAAGTGTGTGTGTGTGTCTGTAGGTCTAGATCCATCGATATTCGAAGAGCCAATTCAATCAAATTCGTTAACAAATAATAATATTGAGTTATACAGCGATAATAATAACTACTATAACGAGGCTCCTTTAAATCACTATTATGACGAAGACGAAGATGCTGGTAATAAGACTGGTAAGTAGACTTTCCAAATCATAAGTCAAGTAAACTTTCATTCGTAAGTTCATTTTTGTAGTTAAATTTGTGTCTCTTTGATTATAATAAAGTATTTACATACCTTCCACGGTATTTAGTTTTTCAGTGTTCAATTAAACAAGATGTAATTTTTTTTAGATACTTCACTAGACAAAGAACAGGCAAATCAACGTGATAGTATGACATTGGAAACAGACTCTATACAAAATTCTGAACATTTCACGCCAGGTATTTTCCAAATTATTAAAGTATTAGGAATACCTTTTTAGTATAATTTGTTTTTTTCAGAACCTTCCATAGAAGAAATTAGCGCTTCGCCACAGATTCCACATGAAATTAATAGTGATCACAGCATCCAGGATAAGACGTATATTCCAGACACGGATAGTTCAAGCGAAGATAACATTCCATTAATAGCAATAAGGGATAAATTACTTCAAAGAAACAATCTTCCGAGACAAGAGCAACCCAAAACAAGAAAGAGGTCAAAAGAAGGTCCATTTACAAGAAAAAAAAACAGGAAAGAACAAAGAAAAGAAACACAGGACAAAGTTATATTACTTCAAAGGGGAAAGAAGTAAAGCAGAGAGAAATGAAAGCCCTTCGCAATTGTAGGACGAAATGCCGGGAAAAAATCTCCGAAGATATTAGACAAGTTATTTTCGAGGACTACTGGAGTCTTGGAGCTCGAGATAAAAGGGTAGCTTATATTGCTAGTCACTCAAACACAACGACCACAGCTGTTAAAAGAAAACGGACTACCGACACTACCAAATCAAGAAATCGTAACGTTAGTCATTCATTTTTTTTTAAAGTTAACGGAGAAAAAGTTAAGGTTTGTCGAGGATGCTTCATGAATGTATTGGATGAAACACAAATGTTTATTACCGTTGCTCTAAAGAACTCTCAGCTTTCCGTATCTGGAGTTGTACGGCCTGATAGCAGAGGTCGCCATGAACCGAAAAATAAACACTCTCCCCAGGTGCTACAAGAAGCAATTGATCACATTAAGTCATTCCCTGCTCACCAATCTCATTACACGAGAAGAACAAACGATAAGAAGTATTTGTCTCCTAGTTTGACGCTTCAAACAATGTATGACCTGTATTGTGAAAATAGGGAAAATGTAGTTTCTAGACGCATTTATGAGACAGAATTTCATAAGCTAAAGTTAGCTTTTAAGAAACCGAAGGTCGACACATGTCATAAATGTGACGTATTTCAAATGCAATTAAGGGTGGCTGAAGAGAGTAGCAAAGAGATCATAGAAAACGAGAAAGATGCTCACCATCTTGATGCGGACAATGCATACAAGCAGAAAGATTCTGATAAATCATTGGCTAAACAAAACGACGATACCAAATGTTACTGTTTCGATTTGCAACAATGCCTCCCTACGCCTTTCGTTAATTCCAGTGTTTCTTTTTACAAAAGGCAATTATGGACCTTCAATTTAACCATTCATGATATGGGAAGTGGCGAAGTCACTTGTTTCATGTGGCATGAAGCTGAAGGAGGACGTGGAGGAAATCAGATTGCCACATGTATCTTTACGGAACTTCTATCTGTGCCAGAAAACGTTAAGCATATTATTCTGTACTCCGATACATGTGGCGGTCAGAATAAAAACTCGCACGTTGCTGCAATGTTCCTAACTTTGATGCAACAAAAACAGTCATTGCAAACAATTGATCACAAGTTTATGGTTAGTGGTCATAGCCATATGGAGTGCTATGTTGACCATGCGCTAATAGAAAAGCAGAAAAAAAGGCTGTGTACTGACATCTTTCATCCACACGACTGGTATCAGCTCGTTAGAAGTGTGGGCAAAAAAAGAAAGTTTGTAGTCAAGGAACTAACCCATGACAAATTTTTAGACTTTGCTGATTTATATAAAAATGAGCTAGTATTGCGCAAGAAAGATTCTTCTGGGAACTTATTCAAATGGCATGATGTTCAATGGCTTCGCTATACAAAAGAGCACGCTACAATATTGTTTAAGAAAAGCTTATCCAATGAAGGCGATTTTCAGGAAATTTGTTTTGCTAGACGTGGAAGGAACGTTGTATTATCACCGAAACCATGCTATTCACAACGGCCCTCAATATCAAAAGAAAAAAAGGATGATTTAATACAATTACTGCCTTTGATATCACCAATTTTCAGACAATTTTATCTTGATTTACCAACAAGTGAGACCGCACAGGACACCTACCCGGATGTTGTAGAGTTCAGTGAAGATTAAAATACTATTTTACATTATTTCCGAGTTCTTTTTGATACTAGCTTGTAAATATGATTTCAAAATAAAAATGTATTTGCACTTTATTCTGCTTTTTTTTGTGGCCATAAGAGTATAAGTACTATTTTTTGTAGGTCAAAATAGTATAACTCATATTTTTTCATGTTAAAATAAAAAAAAATTAAGAAATATTTTAAAAAAATCATTTAACAACTTTAAAAATAATAAAATAAAATGCTTTTGTTGTTGGTAAAGCTTTTTTTGCTAAATAATAAGCGAAATCACAAAAATTCTGACCTTCAAATTCTTTAAACGCGTTTTTCTCTGATTCGTCGATTTTTGACTTGTACTCGTTTGCCTACGCACCATAGATATATATATATATATATATATATATATATATATATATATATATATATATATATATATATATACATATATATATATATATATATATATATATATATATATATATATATATATATATATATATATATATATATATATATATATATATATATATATATATATATATATATATATATATATATATATATATATATATATATATATATATATATATATATATATATATATATATATATATATATATATATATATATATATATATATATATATATATATATATATATATATATATATATATATATATATATATATATATATATATATATATATATATATATATATATATATATATATATATATATATATATATATATATATATATATATATATATATATATATATATATATATATATATATATATATATATATATATATATATATATATATATATATATATATATATATATATATATATATATATATATATATATATATATATATATATATATATATATATATATATATATATATATATATATATATATATATATATATATATATATATATATATATATATATATATATATATATATATATATATATATATATATATATATATATATATATATATATATATATATATATATATATATATATATATGTATATATATATATATATATATATATATATATATATATATATATATATATATATATATATATATATATATATATATATATATATATATATATATATATATATAATATACACACCTCAAAAAAATGTGTGTCTTTCATTTCAAAGCTTTTGTGCCAAGATACGTTTAAATATGGACAAAATAACAAACTTTTAAAATTTTGCGATAAAAAATTACATGCGCCGAAATTGTTTGAAATCCAAATATCTCGAAAACGGTTGCTCGTATCCACTTTTAACAGGTATACCTTTTTGACGTAGAAATGGCAAGGGAATAATTTGTTTTACTCAAAAATGTAATACAAGACTGTACCAAAAAATTGTGATTGTTCGAAGGAGTAGAAAGACATGTAGGTGGCGCCCCCTACAAGTAAGAGCAATACTAATATTAGATTCGAATTTGTCATACCAGAAAATCCCCGTATATCAATTTTCACTCCATTATTTACATTATCATAGATTTTATTTAAAAAATAGGAAAATTAAATAAAAACTTTAACACCCTGTATCTCGAGAACTAAGGCCTTGCGGACACTTATTTATATAGACTTTTATTTATTGCGTAAATTTATTAAGTTTTTTGCGATAAAAACTGAAAAATAAACAGCTTCCGGGAGAACTTTTTATTGTTAAAAAATTTAACGTTTTTGATTAAAATTTTTATAATTTTTATACATACGTTTTTTTTTCTAAAATACTTTTAAAAACACAGAGCTCTAAAGTTTTTAATTTTAAAAATAGATGCTTTTTAAATATTTAAAACATTTTTAACGTATCTTTTGCGGTAGAAAAAATGTACTCTTTCCATGACCCATTAAAGTTGGCCTTTTTTGAGATTTGCTTTTTTTTCAATGTAATATAGGTTTTTGGAATAATGGTATGGTGTAATCTATTTTATCACATAGCCAAAATTTATAATTTAAAAAATGTGGCTGACACACTTTTTCTATTTCCTTTGAACTAAAAAAAAAACGTAAACCCAAAATAAAAAAAAATTTATATAAAAAATCGAAAATTTAATTAAAACATAGGAAACTAATACATGTAATAGCCATTGAAAACAAAATGAATTTTAAAAAATTTAAAGAAGATGTTCAAAATGTGAACCATTTTGTTCAATACATAGTTCACATCGCCGAAAAACTGAGCGTGAAATGTTATTTAGGAATGGTCTCACCTGACCACAGGCATCCCTAATTCTATTCAAAAGTTCGTCTCTTGTTTGAACGGGAGTTTCATATACTTTTTCCTTTAAAAATCCCCATAGAAAAAAGTCCAAAGGGTTTAAATCTGGAGATCGTGGAGGCCACTGAACTGGTGCTCCACGACCAATCCATTTTTGTGGATAATGATTATCTAGCCAGTTTCTCACCAGCCTCCCATAGTGTGCTGGACATCCATCAAGTTGGAACCAAGCTCTTCTTCTTAAATTCAATGGAATGTCTTCCCACATATTCCCATGTTCCGTTTCTAAAAATTCCAAAAAAACCGCTGCATTTACCCGCTGAGGCAAAAAGTAAGGTCCAAAAAGATTATTGTTGTAAATGCCTATCCAGACGTTTACACTAAACTCGTATTGAAAGTTTCTTGGCCTAACGGCATGTGGATTTTCATGTGCCCAAACGTGCTGGTTATGAAAATTTACAATTCCACGACGAGTAAAACAGGATTCATCGGTCCATAAGACATTTCTCAAAAAGTATCTATTATTTGCAATTAGATTAAGAATTCTCTGACAAAATAACATTCTTCTTTCTTCATCTCCGGGTAGTAATCCTTGAATCGGTTGCAAATGATAAGGATGCCTCCGATCACGTTTAAGAACTCTATAAACATAGCTGGTTGAAATTCCTAATTCAATGGAAACTCTTCTTACACTTGTGGTTGGATCTCGATCAAACATACCCAAAATTTGTCTTTCAAAGTTTCTAGGTGGCCGAACGTTAATACCATTTTCTCGAACATTGCCTAGACCCTGTTCAACTATTTGCCGATGAATTCTTACGAAAACCGAACGATTCGGATGTCTTCTATTTGGAAATCTGCGCCTGTATTCGTGGGCTGCTTCGGCAGAATTACCATTTGCAAACCCATAAATAAAATGAATATCCGCCAACTCTTGATTAGAAAATACGAAAGGCATTTTACTAAGTAAAGTACTAAAGTAGACAAAAAACGAGAAAGAAAATAGGCAAACTGAAATTTCTGCAAATAAAATACACAAATATGAATGAAGTTTACTCAAAAGTTTACTTTTGTTTTCGGTTTCATAGCAACAGGTTTCATGGCCCACTATTTTTGTTATTATTAACACGGTTCTGCTAGGCAGTCTAAGACTAAAAAATGGCAGGGTAACCTTAACTTTCAAGTGCGATTTTCTGGAAAACGGTCACTCCTAGAGACTTAAACAAAGTATACCTTTTTTATTAAGAAGAGATGGAGGAATTAGAAAGTTTAATCACTGAAGCCATATACCGAGTGGTAAAAAGTTCTGTTCAATAACGTTAGTGTGCTGATAAGGCGGTGGCGCCCTCTAGCAGCAATATGAAAACTAACATCGAATTTAAATTCTCCGCACCCAAAAACCCCCAAATACCCAATTTTGTGCCATTATGTCCAACCGTTTAGATATAATGGAAAAAAAGGAAAAATTTAATGCAAACTTTAACACCCTGTATATTTTATATATATATATATATATATATATATATATATATATATATATATATATATATATATATATATATATATATATATATATATATATATATATATATATATATATATATATATATATATATATATATATATATATATATATATATATATATATATATATATATATATATATATATATATATATATATATATATATATATATATATATATATATATATATATATATATATATATATATATATATATATATATATATATATATATATATATATATATATATATATATATATATATATATATATATATATATATATATATATATATATATATATATATATATATATATATATATATATATATATATAATATATATATATATATATATATATATATATATATATATATATATATATATATATATATATATATATATATATATATATATATATATATATATATATATATATATATATATATATATATATATATATATATATATATATATATATATATATATATATATATATATATATATATATATATATATATATATATATATATATATATATATATATATATATATATATATATATATATATATATATATATATATATATATATATATATATATATATATATATATATATATATATATATATATATATATATATATATATATATATATATATATATATATATATATATATATATATATATATATATATATATATATATATATATATATATATATATATATATATATATATATATATATATATATATATATATATATATATATATATATATATATATATATATATATATATATATATATATATATATATATATATATATATATATATATATATATATATATATATATATATATATATATATATAATATATATATATATATAATATATATATATATATATATATATATATATATATATATATATATATATATATATATATATATATATATATATATATATATATATATATATATATATATATATTATATATATTTATATATATATATTATATATATATATATATATATATATATATATATATATATATATATATATATATATATATTGTGTGATACTCAAATTTTTTATGCACTCACTACCAAAAAGATAATGCTTGGTCAGATTTATTTAATATGAATATATAAGAAAAATGAAAGTTGAGGTGGGTTGCGGGATAACAAAAGACGATGGAGACATGTCGTACACGACATGTCTCCATCTTATTTGTCTTAAAAAAAGTGTCCGAATAATGTCACATTTTGACAGCTGTCAAATTTACCGTTTTGGATTTACTACGAAAAACTGGATATCGAATGAGCTAAGTTTCCTCTAAAATTTTTCCTATTATACCTTTGCTGTAGGTATAATTGGAGCCGATATCTCTACGTAGGGAAGCGAATCTGGGGCACTGTATCTAACAATCATACAGACTGAAACAAATAACCATTTTTCATTTCCACAACTTTTTGACCAGATGTAACATACGTACATACATGCGTACATACCTCCTTAAATAAAACTACTGCTTCGATACTCAAGTATACCCATCCCGAAAACTGGATACCCTGAAAATCTGAAAAATTCGGATGGTGATTTTTTCACGATTACAATAAATACATTTTAAAAGACCATTGAATATAGAGTATGCCACTGAATTTTCTATAGTTATATATGAATCATCCTGTTATTATGTAGTCTCAAATAATAAAGGACATAAATAATCAATAAATTAAAAAGTGAAAAAAAAAACAAATTACAGTTTATAGGACTTGTATAAAGTTATTACTAAATAATTATCTGCATATTAGACTGAGTTATCTATACGTAGTGATATTCTGTACGAGGCAAGTTGTTGATAAAGGGCGAATTTACCGATTTTTTTTAGGCAAAATTCGGGGCAAAACCCTATACGTCCAAATTAACGCCTCTATATAATCGCGTCTTAGATGACATAGCTGGTCATATGATATTTCGTTTTTTTTTTCGTTTCATCAAAAAAGAAGTATTTTCTAGAATACAATATAATGAAATAAAAAATCATTTGAATGAAAATACTTTCATTTTTTGCCATGAGAGGATTACAGCCGGATACAAATTACCATGACTTAAAGTCGTTATTTTGGCTATAATTAATATTGAAACCCTACCAAAATAGAAACCTGTTCTACAGGATAAAAACTATCTATGTTTAGTTCTGAGTGATTATTTCTCAGTATGCTTTCACCATACTGGCAAATTATTAACAACAATCGTACAAACGCTAAGTGAAAAAAATTAAAAAATAGATTACTGCTTTTTATATATACCATAATAAAATAGATTAAAAAGCATTTTAAATTTTTAAAGAAATTTAATATATTTAGGAATCGTACCGTGTGATCACGCAAAATGTCCACCTAATGACGCATTTAGATTGCCTTCCTGGGGGCGGGGTGAGGCCAAACAATTACATCATTTAGCGACTAAAAAAAGACTTTGGTTTCTGTTAACACAACATGAGCATAACACCCATAAAAATCACCGACGACAAAAAAAATACTCACTTATAAAATAATGGTAATGTCCTATAAAATAATTTTTAGTTTCAAACATTTTGCTTTGGTTACTAGCTCTAATTTGCTAAAGAATCTATATTGTTTTTAAGGCTTTCCTACAATTTTAGCACACATATGGCAACACGATAGAAATACAGATTATACTTTATTATTATTACTTCACAGTTCAGTTTTTTTTAATGCAGAAAAATTTAGATAATCATATCGGTACTTGCGTGTTAGTTGAAGAATGTATCAAAATGACATAGGAAAATTTTGTGGCACATTACTTTTATAATATCAGCTTCCTACGTCCTTATCTGATTCTGAAAATAAATGTATAAAAATTTTTAAATATTTTTTGACAACCTTATATTGCTTTAATCTACACATAGCGCATGCAGTAAGCGGAAAATACTTCAGTAGACTGTATGAAATTTTCCATCGGTAGACACTATATCATGATGTCATTAGAGGTAGACGCCATAATTTGGCAGCTTAAATTATCTATATGTTCATTGTTCTGTAATTTCTACATGTATTGTATGGTTACCAAAAGGTTTTTATAAAATAGTGTTAAAATGCATTCATTGCGATATTCTTTTCGTGTCGAAGTGGCCCACTTTTTCGAACTAGTGCGATAAAATTTTTATCGCACTCATTCACTCTGTAAGAAATAATGTATAAAGTACATTAGTAATTGTTAAAACTGCCTATTACACAGTTACTAATATTTGACGTATTTAAACCAGAATTATTACTAGTCACTATTATAGAGCCATCCATTAATACGTCGTTATTAACAACAACACTGTTCTCCTTTTCTTCCAATTATTTTTGCTGCAATTTTTCTTGTTTTCCAATAAACTTTCAACTTATTCTTCAGCTAATGCACTACTCTTTCATCCACCGTAACTCATTAACGTACATAAATGAGCCAACAAAGATGCAGATGACCTTGGCATTGAAACAATGGCCACTATATTTTGATTTTTCAGGTGATCTGCTTAGGAATATCTCCAAAAGTATTAATACCAACTGGTTGAGTGGAACATTTGTCATCCCTATAGGCAACAAAAAGCCTTGTATTTGGGATGTGTGAATGCCGCAAAAGAAAATATTTTCGTAAAATCTCCAACAAATCCATATTTTCTATACAATGTGGTGGTGAATTCTCTAGTCTATTTGGTTCTTGTATTTGGAATGTGAATTTTCATAAATTCTTGTTTAACTTCTACATCTTTTGTATCCATGTGCGTTATCTGTTTATTTTTTTTTCTCGTCTTCAAACATGTCATTTATTATATACAGTTTTTGGTGATTGAGCCTACTAGGTTACTCGTAATGAATTTTTTGAGGCTTTATCTTCATCTTCTAATTCTGCAATTTCTCTTTCCTGGTATGAATATCAGACTTAGAAGGAGCGTCAGCATTATTACTAATTTTTTTTATAAATGATCTCATAATGTGGCTAGCTGCCAAATGAAGAGCCTGGATATCGGAGAAACTTTTAAATCTTAGGGTCGAAGAACCTAAAGTAGTTAATAGTCTAAATTACAGCAAACAACTCCTTTTTTTAAAACAGATATTTGGCATCAGTCTCGTCCAATGTTCTTGAAGCCAACTCTTTCTGGTATGCATATCAGATCTATAAGGAGCCTATATGACTTCGGTGGCAATATAATAAACGGTACATGAAGCTGGAGCCGACAGGTAGCTATAGGAACTCCTCAACTACATAACATAAGCCTGTCATGTTTGGGCTCGTTGGGTTTGTCTTAAACTATAGACTTAGATGATGCTCTTCAACTAGACAAAATGGGCACGTCGTGTTTGAGCTCGTTGCATTTGTCTTGGGAAGTACTATAGCCCGTCTTTAGTCTCATTGAATTTTGAATAAAATTGAATATTAAACAGATAAATATGCATAAGTGAGGATATTAAGAGAGATAATCTTTATAAATGACATTATTAAAGGTATGAATAATAATTGTGTACTTAAAAGACTTAAAAATACTACGGGCTATTGATTGCCCTGATGATTGCCAAAACTTGAGCCTTGATCTTGTAATTACTTAATTAATGGTGTGAAAAAAACAAATTGCGTCCTAACATCAATAAATATAATGTTGTGGCTTTCAGTAGAAATAGAATTTCTATGCAGTATGAGTATAGTATGGACGGTGTTGTTGTGAAACTTGTTGAACAAACAGTTTAGAGACTTAGGAGTCATATTTGATAGAAGGCTTTCATTTATTTAACACATTGAAAATACGTTTTCCAACTATTATCGAAATTTGGGATTGCTTATACGATTTAGTCAGGAGTTCAAGTCACCTGAAACCTTATGCTCGCTTTTTATTCCCTAATTCGTAGTAGGTTAGAGTATGCCTCCTGTATTTGGCACCCTAACTAGCAAGTGCATATTGAAAAATTGGAAAGGGTACAGTAAACATTTTTAAGTTTCTTGAGTTTTAAAATTGATACAAGACAATATTTTTTCCTCACATTCCTGTACAAGTTAGTAAATAATAAAATTTGGGCTCGTAATCTACTATCTCAGGTTACCTTTCACGTGCTCGTTAGACCAACTCGGTCATCACCATTATTTTATCTACCAATGTTTAGAACGAATGTTTTAAAATTCTCACCACTGCATAATATGTGCTCATTTCACGATATCTTGAAATATTATTGTAATGTTTTCCATTGCAATTGTAAAAAAATTAAATCAATCAATTCAATTAATTTAATTATTTATAATATGTATTAAGATATTTGATAATTGATACTATTGTACTGTATAACTTAACATTTGCTAGGTATCCTGTCCAATAATAGGGGCTATTGCCCTGTGGGGTAGTGAAAGTAAATAAATAAAAAAAATAAATAATTAAACCACTGCTAATGCTAAAAAGCTTTTATTTATTAACTATTAAACTAAATAGTAAAAAATAATATTTAGCGTATGAAGTGAAATAGTAAAGCTGCACAAGAACCCAACCTCACTGAGGCACAAACAGTACATACTTAATAAAACTTATATAAACACAGAACTTTTAAACATTAATTAATATTTTCTTAAACGCTTGACCCATAAGACGTCATCAAATTTGAAATAAAGCCTCAAGTGTTAATAAGTAACGTACTTATTTTTCTAAATTACAACAAGCAACTCTTTTTCTATAATCACGTATTTGGCATCAATCTCATTAAATGTTCTTGAAGCTTATGCTATGAGCGTGTCCCGATAATAAGATTAGTTGCGTCGGCGTCGGTAGCAAAATAATTATTTGTATTGTACTAGGAATTATACTGGGGATTTGTTAAACAAAATGAAAGCTAATTTGAACAGTTTTGAAACTTTAATATTTTATATCTTGGCAAGTTTCTTAAGATACACTGTTAGCGGCTAAAAATTTTTGCAAAATATTTTATCGACTTTAATACCCAAGAAGGCTAGAAATCATCTTTTACTGCTCTTGGTATTGAATATTTTATAATAGCTTTTACTTTATCAGGATTTGGTTAAATGCTGCTTGTTGCAAATTCTCATGTATCGACAAAACTGGTTTAAGCCCAAGTGGGACATCTGTCGTTTGCAGTCTTCTCGTTAATCTTTCAATAATCTACAACAATGCATAATTTTCCTTTTTTAAACAGCCGTACGGGAAAAAATCTGACGATGATATCGGTTTCTTAACAGCTATGTAGATATATGGGTAAGGATACCACTTTATACTGTTTTACCTATACGCTAAAAACTGTCTTCAAATTTTCACCACGAGCTTATATTTCTCCTGATTTTATGACTAAATTGGTGAATCCATGTAAATTTTGAGATTTCAATCGAGTTCACTCTTAGAGGAATGGAAATGATATTGGTCCAGACTGATTTGGTAGTTTTTACAAGTTCAATTAAAGATATCTTAAGTTGATAGTAGTTATTGCTAATAATTTCCGATAAGCCATTTAGTTTTTTAAATCTAGTAGGTAGATAGACTTTCTTACTGTCGTTTTCCTAAAGATGGTACCATGATGTAAGCAAATCGGAGTCGCACTTAATCTGAGCTTAATAAATACAAAACTTCTAGCACCAGTTGTGTATTTAGTAGTGTTCTTGCACAAGGATTATGTACGAAAGTGGCGTATGTTGCAAATGCACAATTTCGCTTGAAACTGATTTCTGCTCGTAATTTTAAATTTCTGCATCATATTTTAATTGCTTATAAAATAATTTACGAAAAAAAGACATTCATAATCAATAAACACGTAATTTCGAAAGGTAAGGTATGAGGTCTGTAAAAAGCCAAGGGCTAAAATGCGACAGAAGCAAAATAAAACATAAAGTTTTAAAGTATTTACTATCTTACTTTAACCTTTTCACGTATTTAGTTTATGGAGAACATGTATGCATTACTTATTGCGGATTAATGTATTAATTAGCAAAAAGAATTAAAATATATTGTATATAGCCTTAAAAAGAATATTATGCAAAAACCTTTAACTAAAAAAACTAAATTATGCTTCTTCCTCATGGACTGTTTTGGTTTTAGATAAGAACATTTTCTGAATTTACCCATAATTAGGGCCCAATTAAAGAAACTTAAAATCTAAGAAATTTTAGAGAGACTGACATGATAATTCTGCCAATATATTAGGATATAGTAATTACTAAAAACTTTTTCTTAGAAACCACATAGAAAATGCAAAAAACTCTTATATAGGATATAAGGTGCTATTATTAAACTAAGCAATAATTAATACCTATGCAAACACAACAAATGCCAGCATAAGGCAACAAATAAAATAAGCAGCAACCTATAGACCAAATTGAAATTAAAATTTAGAAATGAGTTTACCTCACACGTATAACTTACCATATTATTAAGTATATATAATAATTAACTGTCTTGCCCATATTAAGATTGGATAGTATAAACTCCAAAAATAATTAGAATATTTGGGACCATGTTTATTCGTAGTCGTTTATGTCATGCGTCGTAGATATCTGAAAATAGTATCTCACGCGTAGTTTATTATACGTAAAAGTATAAATAGCCTAGTTTGAGTTTATAAAATAAAAGTTTATCCGATATTGAAAAAATTGAGCGATTTTTAGTTAAATAAATTCACGAATCCATGTATGAATAGATCCTTAGAAATATTACTACGTTTATTTAATTTAATTTACTTAACTACTACTGGAGAGGTTTCTATCACTTAGCTGGAGAGATTTTTACCGCTGTAAAAAAACATGCAGCTGTTTTATCGATGTCAAAGTAACAAAAACGCAATATTCAAAGAGCCATTTCATTGTTGGAGTGGATTTATCAAATTAGGAAGGAATTATAGAGGTATACTTTATAGTAATTCCGTCGAAAGTTGTAACTTTTTGTGTTTAGAAATGTAGTTAAAAAAATCTATACGCGGCTACAACATGTGATAATTAGTTATTATCTGCAAATGTTCCAAATATGAAAAAAACTTTTGAATCTTAAAATTTAGGGTTTTACATATTTAATTTTTTATAAATGTTTAGTCTCTTTGTCGGTATGGTGTTACTTTGACAGAGGGCTTGGGATAAAAATATTGCATTGAAGATCTCGGTTTGTTTCTGTGGTAAATAATTATAAATTAATTCAGCTTTTTTTGTAGATATTTTCTTGGAATTCCCGAAAATCATATTATCAATCAATAATAAATCCTTACAAATTATGATATTGGTTTATATATAGTATCACTAGAAATCTTGAAATGGCTACTTTTTAATGAGAGTTTTTTAGAGTTTGGTTTTTTCTTAAAAGTATTCCATTTTTTGAAAATGTTTACTGTCAAAATAATAGTTATAATTTTTTTGGGGTGTTCTATATATGAAATCAAAGGTTAATTCACAATCTTCCTAGTCGTCATAATGATCATCGACTTGCTTATGTGTGTGTGAAGAATTTAGTGAAAATGGATCACAAGGAGAACGCTTCAGCTTTAACTCTGTTTTTACTTGCAAATTGCAAAAAATGTTAAAACTAGTTATATATGGTCTAGCTACAGATTTCGCTTTTCAATTTCATTTTTATGTAACAAAATTAATAAGTTTTGTTTGAGTTATTATAAATTTAATTCCAGGACGCGTTCACAATTTTTAGACTTTTCTATGACGGAAAATCTTAGTGGAAGGAAAAATGAACTATATTTTCCCATCGACTTATCCCAGAAACAATCTTTAGGAAAAAATTATCAGGAACATTTTTGTTTAGAATATCCTCGCCTTCATTTTTTATATTTACAAATTTGCTCTCTCTACAATATTTTGGTAGATATGGGCAGAGAACTGAAAGAGCTATCAAAAAACTACAATTAAAAAGATGACCTGCTTTCTAAATTTCAAGATTCGAGTTAAAAAAATGGATCTAGTAAGCAGAATCAATATGGAACTGCTAATCAGCATTTATTGGATTTCTAATCTCGAAGATTAAATTTTGTTAAAAAACAAAATATTTTACGAGGGTCAAAACCCCATGGCTTCGTGCCTGCCAGAAACTAACAAAAATCATTGTTTACTTTCTTATATATTCCCAATAGAAATAATTAAAACATAGTTTTTACATATATCTCAAACCGTTCAAAATAAAAACGTTTTGAAAAACTTTTAGTACAATATTATTTTTACAGCAGACTAGTTTGATGGCTAACGTCAGAAAATATAGGAAAACTAAAAAGGATATTCTAATATCCCTTTTGTACGACACAACATAGCAAATATTGTGCAACGCTGTTTATAGGATAACTTTCCAGATTATACTGATTAACAAAGTCGTGTAAATAAAGAACACTTAGCGAATGTATATGTGTACACAATTTTCGGACTATATTAGAGTTTTGTTATTCTATTTAGTTTAATATTAAATTACTCTATACTAATAGTAACCAGGGTGATACGACTTTTTTAACGCCTCAAACTTTTTTATGTGACGGCACTGAGCTTACTTGGCAGGTTCTTCAAATTTTTTCTTCTATTGAGAAACTTTTTTGCCTGTTAGCTTCCAAATCGTGTCGAACATCGAAAAAGTGCCAGTGACAAAAACGTTTGGAGTGGGAAACAAGCTACTAAAAAGTTTAGGGGTTAAAAGCGGTCGTGGCACAAAAAAATATAACCCTGTAGATTGTTCCAAATTTCAATGATACCGTTTTATAGGATCTTTATAGGTTTTCCAATTTTCATTCAATTATCTTTAAAAATGTAGAAGTAAATAAAAAAAAATTAAAAATATGTCATTTTTAAATTATGTATAAATTTCAAGCAATGTTTTTGTAAATTTAGGCGATAAAGACGGTTTTCGAATTTGTCAAATAAATCCCTAAATTGTGAAACTATTATAATACAAAATTTGAATATTTTATTAACTACAAAATTTAAGAAAATAAATTCCAATCCAAATGAATTTATTTCACTTGTGACAAACAATACTTCCCCATATACGTAATATACTGTACGTCAATGGTCAAATTTAGCGTCTTCCACTATTTACAAAAAAAACATAAAATATTAATTTTGTTTTTAGGGAGATATTTGACCTCCAGGAGTAACCCCAAATATAGAAAAAAATTGTTTTTGTATGCAAAAAGAAAATAAATTTGGCATATTTTACCGTTTTTTTGAAAAACCTAAGCGCTTATTGTTTACCGTTCGGTAGAAAGTGTACGCTTTTAAAATAATTTTTGGGCTCTGTTTCATCCTCCAAACACTACCCTGTAAATCTGAACGCGTTTCACTGTTTTTTAAGAAAGCTAAGTGCTTCTGAGATACATATTTTTTTTATTTTAAGGTGGCTATTTCACCCCCAAAGGCTCACCTGTATAGCTGAAAAAATGTTTTTAAATAGAAAACGATAAAAAAAATTTGGCGTTTTTTTTTCGTTTTCATAGATCCGTTTCATCCCTTTAGGGCTTTTACTGAATATTAATATTTTTTGATATAATGCAGTTTTTGACTTCCTGACTAAAATGTGTCACAACTTGATCCCATGACCAGATTTTGAGCTTCAGGGTGTCAACATTTTTAAATTTATTTTAGCGACTCTACCAAGATTTTTACTACTATTTTTAAGGAAAATATTTAGTCTTTTATTGGGTAGAAAAAGCTTTCCAATAGCTCTTTGTTAACGCAGTGGCGGATCAATAGTTTCCGTAAATCCAAAAACATTGAAAAATAAAAAATGAAAAAATCTATATATATTGCAATTTTACTAAACAAACTCCAAGATATTTCTAAATTTTTGATAGTTTGATAGACTAGAGCCAGTTTGTGAAAAAAATGTAGTCTGTAAAAAAAAATGGACAAAACGGACGATACATCATACTCCCGTCTGATTAGTATAATGACGTAGACACGTTAATCAATCTTTAAAAGTAAAATACAACATCGTACAATATAAAATAATAACAAATATAGTCGCTAGTCAATATTTTTCAAGAATTATTTGCTTGTACAAACTTATATGCAATAGTAAATTTTCATTGGCCTTTCTAGTCTGGGGGCCCGGGGGTGTTTCGTAGCCGTATCAAGACAAGAAATTTCTCCAACGTTTCTTATTATGTATTTTGACCCGCTGATTACGAATTTCGAGAGTGTTTTCTCGAAAAATAGTCAGAAAATTTGTTATAAACAATGTAATTGACTAAATGAATATAGCTAATAAACTATGACAGTTTCAAAAATTTACAAAAAATACTTTTTTATTCCCTGTGAAAATACGCAGAAATGCTTTTTTAAAAATTAGAATCTGTCAATTAGAACCCTAGATATTGCGAATTTAGTGTAAAAACATTGCAAAATAGCAACTTTTCCGTCTGTATCTCGGTTCCTATTTAAGATACGAAGAAGATCTATAGCTTCCTATTTTAAAGCTTAGGCTACAAGCTTGAAAATGAAATGAGATAAAGTCTCCAGCTCTTGGTTTGAAAAAACATTGTCTTTTGTTTATAAGTATTTTAACCTAAGGTACATTATCAATATCACTCATCCTAGGATTATTCCTTCTCAAACCAAACATTTTGAGACCTGGTTGATGTATTTAAGTTGATTTTTCGCGGAGATACAGCAATTTAAAATGAACATGTCGTGGGTTTACGTTCCGAGTTTACTTAAACGTTCTTAGCGCGGCTCCTAGAGCAGCTGCTAATGTCTACAAGCGCTCATTCTAAAAAATATATTTTTCCTTTAGAATAAGTACTTTTTAATTATTTATACAAAAAATATAACAATTTAAATTTTCAATTAAAAAAACGTATTTTTTCTTGATAGTTTCCGTCTAAGCTGTGGTTTCGGTTCTTGCTGTGCCAATGAAACGTAAAAATAATGTATTTTTTGGTTATTTGTAATAATTTTTTTTTCAAGCTAGAGCAGATAGACACACTATCGGTTAAAGTTTAGCGTGGGGACTTTTTTATGTTAATGATAATAATAATAATAATTATTATTATTATTAATATTATGGAATTTGACTCTATTACCAAGAAGGAAGTTGCAGCTTTATTAAGGGAACGAGCAATTGGAAGTCGCCAGGAGTCGACCAAATTCACAATTGGTATAAAAAAATTTGAGGTCCTCCACGAAGCTATGGCTCGTCATGCTGGGCACTACAACTATGCTACCCAAAAGCAATAGGACAGAAGCCCCGTCCCAGTACAGGTCCATCACTTGTTTGCCCACCATGTACAAAATCCTAACAGGATGTATTGCAAATCGTGTTTATCACCATATTGACAGTAATAACCTATTACTCGTGGAGTAAAGATCCCTGAAGATGCCTCGTGCAATCGAAGGCGAAACGTCGGATAGTAATTTCAATTTGACACGGTCTAATTCCAAGAACCATGATTTCTGAACTACTCGCCTAATGATGACCAAGTACAAGTCGCACCATTTAAGGTCATCAACTCTCTCTTACTCATCCTTTCCACGAAGAGAAGATGGAAGGTCTCTTGTTGACTTAACCAATTCGCACTCCCGACAGCTCCAAAATTTGAGAGATTTCTTCACCAACAAGGCACACACATCAAGCCTCCACCGCACAGTGACCTTAAGTGACAACTCGTACTCCCCACTCAATCTCGCAAGTGACAACATCATCCTAAAGTCACTTTCAGACCCCGACAAGCAAGAACAGTGGGCTCGAATGGCACTGCACGGCCGACATCACATTGACTTGAATCAGCCAGACATAGATAAGGAAGCATCCACTAGGTGGCTGAAGGCTAGACGACTATCCACAGAGACAGAAGGATTTGTGATGGTAATACAGGACCAAATTATTAACACACGAAATTCATCATCAAGACCGGTCCGTTGAATCCGATAAGTGTCGAAAATGTAGCGAGAGATCAGAGAATATACAGCAAATATAACATCTGGCTTCACTTAGCTAGCAAACACGAACTACCTCCAGCGTGTGTAACATCATACACCAGAAGCTTGTCAATAAATACGGGCTTCTGAACACGTTTGTGCTCTATTATGAATACCAAGCAAGTTCTGTGCTTAAAAATAATGCCTTCAAACTGTACTACAACCAGCCAATTATCATCGATAGACTGGTGACGAATAATCGGCCCTTTAAATAAGGAAAGATAGACTACTTATTTGGTAGATGTCGCTGCGCCGAACAATAACAACGTGTTGGATAAATATCAAGAGAAAAATGACAAATATGCGGAGCTGGTCATCGAGATACAGCGGATGTGGCAAAAAATAAGGTTCATTTGATACCGATCATCGTATCTACAACTGAACTAGTTCCAAAAACCCTAGAACGGAGTGTGAAAATCATAGGAGTGCATACTAACACCTTCATCTACATCCAAAAGCAGTCCTGCTCAGTACTTGCCACATAGTGAGAAAATTCTTACAGGACAACACATAGAACTAGTATAAACCATAATAATAATAATAAGATAGTCAAGGCCTAATACTGACCTACAAAAAATTACAATTATTATAAATTTTAAAAAATACAATACAAATTATTATTATTTTTAATATACTTACAATTTACATCCTAGATAATAACAATTAATAATAAAACAATAAGGAAAAATACTGTAGACTAACATTTTGAAATTAGAATAAATGTCTTGAGTAAAGCTCAAAAGATAGAGAGGCAAGGTCAAACAGAAAGCAAATAACACAAAGGAAATATAAACATAAGTAGAGACGTTAAACAAACCTAACCTAACCATAAACATATTAGACAAAAAATAAATTTTCCTACGAACGTGCTGAAAGTATCACTTTTCCGAATGAAAAAAATCGTGCGGGAAAGTAACTTTTCAGGACTACTAGCACTGAAAAGTAACATTTACGCGCGATTTGTTTAATTAATTAATATCTTATCTAAAACACTCATTAAGATTGTTTTTGTTAGAATAAACCGTTAAGATTGTTTATGTTAGAATAAACTGTTAAGATTGTTAACTTGTTTCGATGTTATATTGTTTGATTTTTTAAATTTTTATAAGTTTTATTATATTAATTATTACTAACCTTGAAGTGGGAAGTATTGTAATCGTGAAAAAATTACCCTCCGAGTTTCTTGCAGATCTTTGCGATTCTGTTTTTGGGTCCCAGGAACCCAAAAAACATCTGATTTCCTCTAGTCTGTCTGTCTGTCTGTAAGCGGCATAGCTCAAAAACTACTTATCCGATTGAGGTCAAATGTCAAATAGAGTGTGATATAGATATAAACTAGGAAAATTTTTGTGTAAATCTATTATGGCGGAACAAAATGGCGGCCTAAAAAAATGTTTAAATAGTCCGCAAAATTCCTTGTCCTGGAATAAAACCATCTTCTTATAAAGGAAAATAATAAAGGATATAATTTATTTATTTTAGACTACGTAAGTAATGTTTTGAGAAAAAAAACAATGATAATATTTAATAAAATGAAATACCAAACTATTAGTTATTATTAAATGTATATAGTCTGTTTATTGTAAGTAGTGGAATTCTGTACGAGTTATTTTACCGATTTTTATATTTGCATGTATATTTGATAATTGAAAGTTTGTTTAATTTGGCCTTACTATACTAATCTTAAAAAAAGGAAAGATTCATTTTGAGAGAAACTTCGAGTGAACGAAATTTACCGATTTTTTTAACTTGCAATGTCTAGTCTAGTCTAGCAATGTAATACATAGCTGGTTAAACACAAATCTTAAAGAGTTACAATTAAAAAGATTTTGCCTACTTTTTAATTTATCTGAGGTTTAATTCTCCAGATATTGGGCTATCGCGTTTTCATTAAGGGCTAATTTGTTTTTGTGATTAACAAAAACATAATTAAAAAAAGGTTAAATTGAATTAACAGTGTGTGAGGAACATTAAATTAATACTTTAATTGAAAAAATAAAATTATGTTGGCAAATATTTATGAAATACCGGTGGAAATCGAAATCCGAGATAAAGAGAAAAAGTGCAAAATGATGAATGCTTTCATTATTGGTCCAGAATGGGCCATCAAAAATCGCGATTGCCTTTTTGCAAATGCTTTCCGGACAATTCCAGTTTTTTTTTATAGCTTACAGTAGGGAGGTACGGGTAGCGTAGCTATGAGCATCAGACAGCGTAAGATCATTAGCCATTCCGCAGCGCTTCGCCGCCCAAATTACAATTTTATTGGAAGCATTTGTTATTCGATTTCGAAAAAAAAACTCTTGTCCGTCACCGTCTGTCTGGCGTATGTATGCAAAATCCGAGGCTTATTGCAGACGTGGAACTGTTGTTTTTTATTTTATTTTAGTTGACGAAAATTTTTACCTAGCGACTACGAGCCATTTTCATTTAGATTTAAATATCGAAATAAATAGATATGTGTAAGACGAAAATTAATTTCTGTGACTGACATAGTTTTATGGGCAATAAATGTCTGTAACTTATAAATAATGAACTAAACGAAAACACTTGTTTAAAATTTCCACTTAATTTATTTTACAAAAAATACATCACATGACATTTGTTTCGCCAACACTATATTATACAGGTAAAATATTCTGGATTTTCTGTTATAGCCTAATAAAGATTTAATAGTGGGGAGCTATTTAGGCCCAATTGATCGTTTAATAATGTGTTGGTATTTTTATATTTGTTTATTTCCATACTTTCTAGTAAATTAAGTTTTTTACTTTTTCGTTCTACATGTAAAATTTCAAAGTTCTCATCGAAAGTATGGTTTTCCTGAATTAAATGTTTAAAGTAATTCGAATTATCTATTTGCTTTCTAAGGATTAATATGAATTTCCATCAAGTAACGTTCAATATCTATAAATAATGATATAACATTGCAGGAGGAGTGTGGCAAGAAAATATTTTAGTATTTATCATAGATATATTGTGGAGCATTCCGCTCAGTAGTTTTTTGACACACCCCTTATATACAAATGTCACATGTAAAAACTACCAAAAAAACACAATGTTTTGTTTGTTAAAATTCCATCTCTTTCAACATTCAATGTTTTATTTTAAAGTTCAGCCCATGCCAGTATATTTTTACTTCCCTCGTAAAAGAGAAGTATTGTAATCGTAAAAAAATGGCCCTCCGAGATTTGTTCAGATCTTTACGTTTCAGGGTCCTAGATGCCGAAAAACATATTTTCTCGATTCCGTTGGTCTGTCTATCTGTCGGACTTCAAATTTTGGTCAAAATTAAGGGTCATATGGGGATGACCTAGTAATATTTTGGTAAAAATTAAATATGCCGGAACAAGATGGCGGCCTAGTGAAACATTAAAAAAGTTATTACTAAAAATCTAATTATCCAATTTACCTCAAAACTTATTAGGTTAATTTTAAATTTTGTGCAAGCATTAAATGTAATAAGATACAGATGTAAAGTTGTGTTGCGAATTCCAGATGGCGGAACAAAATGGCGGCCATACATAATTTTAAAAAATCAACGTAAAAAAAAACTCTTACTCAATTGACATTAAATTTTGCAGAAATATTAAATGTGATATAGGGATAAACTGGTACGAATTCAACATGACGTAACAGTGTGCTTCAATATAAAAACTACTTATTAAATTTATTTTTAATTATGCTCAAAAATCAAGTGTGGCATATGTAGAAACTGGTAAAATATTAGTAAGAATCCAATATGATGGAACAAAATGGCGCCCAAGAAAAATGTTTGAAAAGACAGTACATACGTGTTCCTAAATAACTATACACTAAACTAAATTGGGTAACACTTCACTATTCCTAATATAAGGAAATATTCATAACGAGGGAAGTTCCGGGTAAAACAAATTTACCGATTTTTTGTTATATCTTTTTTGCATTTAAGCAAAATCACTTGACAGATTGTAATCGTGAAAAAATCAACCTCTGAGATGTTTTCAGATCTTCAAGTGACAGAGTCCCCAGATGCCGAAAAACAGGTTTTCTCAACTCCGTCGATCTGTCCGTATGTCGCTTTATCGGTTTTTCTGTTCGCGGCATAACTAAAAAGGTACTTACTACTTAAATTTTGGTCAAAAATTAAGAGTTATATGGGATGACCTGGTAACATTTTGGTAAAAATCCAATGTGGCAAAACAAAATGACGGCCTAGCGAAATATTAAAAGAAATATTACTAAAAAACTAGTTATTTAATTTCTCTTACTTTTTCCACAAAAAACAACTATTATGTAAGAACCAACTGATAAAATTTTGGTACGAATCCATGCAAGATGACGGAACAAATTGGCTTAATAAAATATTTAAAAATTCAACCTAAAAACTACATTATAGACTGATTTCAAATTGTGTGCCATACCTAATTGTGGTATATAGAGCAGTAAATTTATAGTACTAATTTAAGATGGCGGAACAAAATGGCGGCCAAATAAAATGTTTGTAGTCGTGAAAAAATCGCCACATCTTCACTTTTTAGCGTCATTACATATTTTCACTTTTTAGCGTCCCTACATGCCAAGAAATATGTTTTATCAAATCCGTCGGTCCTTCTGTATGTTTGGCTGTCTGCCGCGGCATAGCTTAAAACCTACTTAAATTTTAATCAAAAATTAAGGATTTTATTTAATTATGGAGATGACCTGATAATATTTTGATAAAAATCCAATACGCCGGAACAAGGCGGACTAGTGGAACGTTAAAAAAATTATTACTAAAACAACTAACTGTCCAATTTACTTCAAATTTTGCACAAAATCAAGTGTTACATAAGAATGAATTGGTAACATTTTGATATGAATATAAGACATGAAAACAAAATGGCAGCCTAATAAAATATTTAAAAAACAGCCTGAAAACTACTTATTAGATTCGTTTCAAATTTTGTGCAGACATTAAGTGTGATCTAGAGATAAACTAGTAAAGTTGTGATACGAATTCAAGATGGAGGAATTCAATGGACTTTAAATTTTGCAGAGAAATTAAGTGTAGCATAAGTAGAAACTGGTAAAATATTGGTAGTAATCCAGTATGATGAAACAAAAAGGCGCCCAATAAAAATGTTTGAAGAGTCAGTATATTCTTACTAAATGACTATGTACTCAACTAAATTGGGTCAGACTTCACTATTCCTAATAAGAGGAAAGATTCATAACTAGTGAAGTTCCGGCTAAAGGAAATTTACAGATTTTTTTGTTTAAAACAGCTCCAAGGGTGAGGAGTATATCTAAGCCAAAAAAAAATTAAAATGCTTGTTTTAAACTCTGTTATTAATGATATTATAGTTCAATCTATGTGTTGAATTGATTTATTTATTGCTGTTACCTTAAAATAGTCACTGTATAATTATGTCTTGTTATGAGAGTATGTTCTTCAAAGTAAACTCCTAATGAGATGAAACGGATAATCAAGATGTTTATTGGATTTTTCCAATTTTCCTAACGAAAAACCGCTTTAAGCAAAAATTTTGCCTATGGCAGTTATTATAGTTTTACTCAGTAAACGATGCTTATGTTAATAAATATATTTATTGTACAGGATACATTTTTGAAATGTTGGTTGCTCAGATAATTTACATTTTTTGTTTGCTATATTAAAACAAGCTTTTTTAGAAAATCATGGTTTTAGATTATTAACTATTCAAATTGGAATTATTTTTTTCTGACATATTTCAAGATAAAAACTTTAATCCAATCTTAATTGAAATAATAAGAGAATGCTTAACGTCCACATATTTCATTTTTCAAGGGCCCTTTTATGAGCAAACCTCGGGTGCCGCCATGGGATCTCCGATATCTCCTGTGGTAGCGAAAATCTTTATGGAGGTTTTCGAGGAAATTGCTTTAAGCTCTGCTCCTTTATAATCTAAATATTGGTTTAGATATATATGATGAAAAGAAAATGTAACTATATTTTTAGATCGTCTATACCAACAACATTCTAATATGAAATTTACTATGGAAATTAAGTCAGATGGTGCCATTCTGTTCCTTGATGTGAAAAAGATTGGGCAATGCTTAAGGACACCAAAAAGATGTAATTCCTTTGCAATCAAACGTAGCTCCTGTGGTAAAGTGTATATAGGTGAAACTGGACGGTCTGTGTCTACTAGACTAAAGGAGCATAAAAAATGTATAAGTAAGAAACAAATTGTTCAATCCGCTGTCGCTGAACACCAGCTCACAAGACACATGATTAATGTAAAAAATATCCAGGTTCTTGCATCAGTCTTGGGTTATTATAAACGAAAAATTGGAGAATCACACTTGAAATTTTCAAACACCCTAAAAATTTCAAAAGAGATGCTACCTCTTACATCATGCGTGGAAACCAATAATCAGAGTGGGTCACGTGTCGATGGGCAGAGGTCGGGTATAAATACCTGAACTCTGCTCATCGGAGCTCATTCAGTGTTTTGATCTTCTGCAGTGAAGATCCCTGAAGATGCTTCGTGCAATCGGAGGCGAAACGAAATCTTTCTCTATGTTTGCCCATGATTAAGGAGTTATTGGGAGGTAAAAAATCCTTGTTCATATTTAATATTTTTCAGTTGACCCTCAGCAAGTTTCTGTTTTCTTTTATTGATGAATAATATATTCTAAAGATATGATATTTATGTTAAAAATGCGCAAGTATTTTGCTTATAAATTCCCCCTTACAAAGCGCACATCCTTTGAACAAATAACTCTTATAATAATAGATTCATAAATATTAGATCTCTTGATTTAATTACCATATCTAATATTTTAACGATATTTAAATCGGAAAATGTTGAATGAATTACTGTTTTTTTTATTCAAAAGCCCCTTGTTTGTAACTTTAATTAGTTATTGAAGTCAATTTAATCAACTTCCACTCAACTTATTGCTTTGCAATTGTGTACATGGTCTCACGTAAGATAACCCCGTACTTTAAGTGGAAATGTATAGGAGTTCCGGAAAAAAAGTTAACTATAAAAGTTTATTGTTGCTAAACGTTTTAATTTATAATATGTTTGTATTCCGGGTGACCAAGAAATTATTAGATTAGCCAGCCTGTTATTTTTTTATTAATCAGTTTATCAGTCTGACGGCCAGTTGCAAAAAGTTCAATTAAAGTTTAGAATGTTTAACGGAATGTCAAATTTGACAGCGAGTTCCTAGATTTCTATAAGCATCTTCTTAAATCCGAAAGCTCGGTTAAATATTCTAAACAGCAATTAAGTTTTGTGCAACCGGCTGTGAGATTATGGGAAGTTGTATGGATGAATCAGTTACAGATTTAAGGTATAACAGCATCTTTAGGTCACTTCCGGTATGACCGAAAGTACTACCAGCTTTAATATTTTAAATGGAATACCCTGTATATTTTTCAAAATTTGAATTCCAAATAAAATTCTGAGTATAAGCTTGTTATATGTCCTATACCTATCTTAGATAGTTATCGAGAAAATGGCGGTTGAACATGTCAAATTTGTTAATGATTTTTTAAGTTTATATCCTTTATGGCAATATCAAAGTAATGTGACTTCCGGTGTATTCAGAAGTACTGCAAAAGTTGACCTTTAAGCACTAATATAATAACTTTAATAATTTTAAAGACCACTATTTTCTGTTATTTATTTTTATTAATTTTAATAAAATTTTAATATTTTATATAGGCCATAAGGACAATTTTGAGAAAAATGAAATTATTTGAATTTGATTGCAATAATTTGACATCCTTTGAAGCAACTCTTCCCTGGTGTCCTTGGAATTGAATAAACAAACTGTTTGAGATGAGCCCAAAAAAAGAAATCTAATGAGTTGGTAGTTATAAAAAAAATCCGTCTCGACCTATCCAACGATTACTAAAAATGTCATATAAATAACGACGTATTGCAATGCTAAAATGTATATACTACATATGTGTCCTAAAAGATAAATTTTCCACTAAATTATGTAAATTTGGTTACAAGAATGGTTAATACAGGGCATCACTTAATATTTGTTCCAAAACGAAAGGGCCAATTAAAAAATTTCCTATTGCATCATTTTTACTTCCCTCGTAAGAGCAGGGTCTATTTTTTGAATAGGCCAGACAGGCCTGAGCCTAGGACCACATAGTCAGATATACCCACGATCAGCCGGATTGTGCCCAACTATGATTTACACCAATAAATATCATATTTGATTTGCAAATGCATTATTTCACACTTTCCAGCTTGTTCATCTATTTATGCCAAATATAAATCTTATTTAGGTTTCCTTAATTTAAGACTTTCGATTGATCAGTAGGTGTGTTTTTCATATTTGGTTTATTTTTCTGTTTATAAATTTCACGTTGTTTTTTAGAGACACATTAAAATCAACGTAGGGTAGCTAAAACAACTTGGTGGGTGGTCCCAGAATTGGGTAAGGAACTAGGGCCCACGATAAGCAAAAACTGGACTTGCGTAAAAGGAAAGTGTGGTATAGGGATAAACTGGTAAAATTTGTTTATAAAGCCATTATATCGCGGCGGAACCAAATCGCGGCCTTATGAAATACTTAAAAATTCAGTAAAAAAACTACTTATGCAGTTAGCTTAATATTTTGCAGTGTGAAACAGAAATTAGGCTGGTAAAATTTTAGTGCGAAATCAGTGGCGGTTTAAATATTCGATAAAATTCGGTTTAAATAAAAATATGGAAAATAAATAATAATAAAAAATTGAAATAAATTAGTTTATAGAATTTGTATAGTTATTACCAAATAATTTTATGTATATATAGATTATGTTATACAGGGTGGTGCAACCAAGATGGGGTGGACGATTGTGGGCAAACGGAGAGGAATTTGAAAAAACATTTTTGGGATATGATTGATAGTCAAGAACGCTGTGTTTTAAAATTATACCCATTATACAGGGTGGTCTGAAAAGTTCGTGGTGAAACAAACTTGTGTTTTTTTAAATGGGACACCCGGTATATTATTATTTTAGTTGATTCTCCTATTCGTTACGATCATTTTGATATGTGGTTTTTTTGGGTCTAAAATTTATACCAAGGGAATGGGACGAGGTTTAATTGGAAAAAAGGGTTATACTCCGGCCATTTTTTGAAAACAATTGAAGCAGGTATGGAAAAACCAAATACTCTATAAAATGTATTGTATCTAGCATTACAATAATCGCTTGTAAGTCGTTCAAAATTATTCACTGTTATACAGGGTGGTCAAGTTTTGCAATTTTACCTTGGATTGAATTTTTTTAAATGGAACACCCCATATATTTTACTGTCATATTAAAGATAACATCGCCAGCTTTCAGAAAATACCCTATTTGATATTTTTCTAACCAACAGTTTTTTAGTAAATTAACCGTGAAACCAAAATTTACTCATTCTAACAGAAACGGTATTATTTACGTTGCTTAAATTGACTAACTATAATATAAGGAGGCCATGATATAATCATAAATGAAAAGAAAGATTGACATTCTTGTCAAAACCGCAAAGTGTCAGAGAATTGGCATCAATTACCATTGTTTTTTGACGATAAGCCGAGAAATTGTTAAGTAACAATGAGTTTGAGTACTCCAGAGTTGATAAACATGACTTTTATGTTGGGCGAGTGTCAAAAAACCCTTTACTAGCAAGCAGGGTTTATGCGGTACGATATCCCGATCCAAGACCTGAAACTTTTGCAAGTTTATTAGAGAGGTTTCAAAAAACAGGCAATGTTGCTTTTAAGAAACGTAAAGTAATTAATAAACCAGTTACCAATGAAGATAATGCTTTGACAGTGTTATTAACAGTGCAAAAAATCCACACACAAGTACCAGGGAAATTGAGAGAGCTACTGATATTGAACGCACTAGTATTAAACGGATTCTGAAACAACATAAATATCATGCCTACCACATTGAATTACACCAAGAACTGTATGATCGCGATTACGTCCAACGACAAGAGTTTTCAATTTGGTTTTTAAATACAATTTGGGATAATCCAGGTTTTGTAGATAGGGTGCTGCTTTCAGATGAAGCAACTTTTAAAAGCAACGGCTTGTTTAACAAACATAATATGCACTATTATTCAACCGAAAATCCACATTGGATTCGTCAGGTGGACCATCAAAATAAATGGTCAATTAATGTTTGTGGAGGTATAATTGGCTCTCATGTTATAGCACCATATTTCTTTGAAGAGCATTTAACGTGAGAAGTCTATTTAAATTTTTTGAGAAATGAGTTGCCCGTATTGCTCGAAGACTTACCTTTAATGTTAAGAAATTCCTTATGGTTCCAACATGATGGAGCACCCCCGCATTACCATAGGCATGTAAGACATTTTCTCAATAATTGGAAAGGAGAGCATTGGATTGGGCGAGGTGGACCAGTTAAGTGGCCTGCGAGGTCACCCGATTTAACGCCACTAGATTTCTTTTTATGGGGACATGTTAAAGAAGAAGTTTATAAAGAGGTTCCAACCACAGTGGAAGATATGAAGTTGAGAATAATAAGCAGTTTTCGCAACATTTCAGACCTGACTTTGAGAAAAGTGAAACTTTCATTTATGGATAGACTCGAAATATGCCTTCAGCAAAACGGTGGTTTAGTTGAACATCTTTTATAAGTTTTAATTACATTGTTTTTGTTGATTTATATTAAATTTATTTTTTTTGTAAAAAAGATCTGTTATTAATACTGTCAAAGCATTATCTTCATTGGTAACTGGTTTATTAATTACTTTACGTTTTTTTGAAAGCAACATTTCCTGTTTCTTGAAATCTCTATGATAAACTTGCAAAAGCTTCTATCTTGTTTTTATTTCGGCATCGCATCATCAAAGAACAATATTTATTTATTTACTGATGACAATATTCTGACACTCTGCTGTTTTGCCAGGACTGTCAATCTTTTGTTCAATTTATGATGATATCATGGCCTCCTAATATTAAATTGTCAATTTTAACAACGTGAATTCAGAGTAATTCGTGTTAAAATGAAGAAATTTTGATTTCACAGCTAATTTACTGAAAAACTGTTGGTCAGAAAGGTATCAAATATGGTATTTTCTAAAAGCTAGTAATGTTATCTTTAACATGAAAGTAAAATATACAGGGTGATCCATTTAAAAAAATTCAATCCAAGGTAAATTTGCAAAACTTGACCACCCTGTATAACAGTGCATAATTTTGAACGACTTACAAGCGATTATTGTAGTCCTAGATACAATACATTTTATAGAATATTTGGTTTTTCCATACCTGCTTCAATTGTTTTCAAAAAATGGCCGGAGTATAACCCTTTTTTCCACTTTAACCTCGTCCCATTCCCTTGGTATAAATTTTAGACCCAACTAACCCTATATCAAAATGATCGCAACGAATAGGAGAATCAACTAAAATAATAATATACCGGGTATCCCATTTAAAAAAACACAAGTTTGGTTCACCACGAACTTTTCAGACCACCCTGTATAATGGATATAATTTTAAAACACAGCGTTCTTGACTATCAATCATCTCCCAATTTTTTTTTCAAACTCCTCTCCGTTTGCCCACAATCGTCCACCTCATCTTGGTTGCACCACCCAGTATAGTGAAATTCTGTACAAGAGAAATTGGGATAAAGGCGAATTTACCGATTTTTTAATTTTTTTTAGCTGTTGGTTTTTAGGCGTATTTTGTATTTTCAATGTCAGGAAGAAGTAATAATAAATTTTGCTTTTTTCTTCATGTTGGACCCTCATCTTATGATTGCATATTTCCCGAATATATGTTAGCGGAACAGCAAAAATGCGTGACAAATGTCACTTTACGTCACGATTAATACACAAATGCTTAAAGTTGCAACAAAATAAAAGAAAATGCTGCAAGCCAATATAAAAATGAAAAACTAATAAAAACTTACATCCATCCATTTCCAACTTGCATCGACGTTGTTTCTGGAAAACTTCTGAAACAAGAAACTTTAGTAGATATTTCTGACAATTAAAATGCTAAGGTATTAAGACAGACGGTAACGCCCTAGTTTTTCAAATACATTATTAAGGATAACGGCTTTACTTTGTTTAAGTTCTTAATTTACTTTATATGTTTTCCTTAAAAATCATCATATATACAAGGTTTTCACTTTATACGGATTTAACAATTCTCTATCGCGATCGCACAGTACTATCGCCTCCTCTATAAGTACCATAAGTACCATGAAGTGCGAATGCATGTTTTGGAAATTGGGGTAGATACGTCGACGGAAACTCCATTTGAATTAATGCAAATTCAAACTTGGAGTGTCGTGTTTCTGACTGTGAGAATATAGATACATGAAATGAAATTTGAAAATTAATCTTACCACCGCCACTTTAGTGGGAAAAGATAGAGATTCTGAAGGCTACAAGAAAATCGGAAACGGAAACAGTATATTAGTACTGTTCAGACTACCAACTCCACTCTGGAGAAGCGGAGAGACGGTAGAGACATATCAGTGCCAACACAGTTCCGTATCAATGACATATTAGTATGCTTATAAAACACCATCATCATAAGCCTTGTTGCGACCAGTATTCAGCATAGGCTTCTCTCCTGTTTCTCCAGTTCTTTGTATCCTGTGCCGCTCTTATCCATCTCAAACCTGTCACCCTTTTATCGTCGTACCATCACGTAATTAGTCTTCTTCTTTTTCTTTCCCTTGGTGTCCACAGTAGCATTTACTATTCCATCTACTATCCCTTGTGTCGGACATAGTCCCATTTCAGCTGCGTTACTTTTATTATGATATCGGTGACTGTCCTTATCCTTTCGTTTTGCCTCCTGTCTCTTACCTTAGGAAATATCTATCATTGCGCTTTCCATTGATCTTTAGGTAGTCTGTGTCCCACTATTTTTGCCTTATCGAGGTTTATTTTAAGTCCAACGGCTGATGATTCTTTTCGTCTTATGCCTCTTTCAACTTCTATTCGGTTAGTGTCTTCGTATAGTATTATTTTGGATTTGGCTTGCTTATGAAGCAGCACTTGGAGGTAAATGACGTTACGTGTATAAACGTGTTGATTTAAATTATAGGTACTAATATTTTTTTCATTGACTCTGATACACGTCACTGATATGGACAAATAGACTATCCATTATTTTAGCTGCCCAGTCTTGCCGCCACAGACATACAAGCCATGTTTATCCGTCTTTTTACTTTCAGTCTTAAATTGTAATGCACGGAATGTGTGCTGCATTAAGTTCACACATATAACGTAAATAGAAAGGTATGCTCAGTATAACTTTCAAGGAATACAGTGAGAAATAAGGAAATCCTCGGACCAACCGCCGTAGAGGATATTATTGATCGGATAACCACAGCAAAATACCGGGGGGGCCGGGACCCATCGCAAGGCTGAAGGCCGATAGGTGACCAAAGAGGTTGGTGGAATGGAGACCACGAATAGGCCGTCGAAACCGAGGAAGACCCCCAAAAAGATGGACTGATAACCTCAAAAGAATTTCGACGAATTGGGTTGCCACGGCACAAGGAACACCTGGAAACAACTATGGAGGCCTATTTTCGACAATGGACAACAAGAGGCTGATGAGGAGTACTCGTAAAGAGCTTTTAGTTAAGTCATTAGAACGCTAACGCAATCCACGTGGGAAACAAACATATTTATCGGCTTTAAATGAGGCAGACTAACCACCTGCCACACGTAGAGGTGGCAGTCAATTTTATTTTTTCAGCTACTATAGCGCTAACGCATTTCACATAGTTTTTACTCGAAAATTAATGAACTTTAAACGCGGCATTCTAGCCTTCTACCATACGTAAACATGGAAGTCAGCTTTATACTCATCGAGACCTGTTATTTAAGCCTTGTTAGAACGCATTCCCATAATTAGAAACCTAAAAACGCAACCGGAAGTGACCTTTTATTGCCTTTCTGCCACGGACAAGAGTGACTATCAAAAAGATTCGTTTTCAGCATTCACTATATTTAAATCTAAAACGGGTCTCGGTGCTAAAGCATCTTACATAGGATCCATACTCGACTCCCGGACCAAATCTCTGCGAAAAAAAGATTGACCGCAGAGACACAACTGGCAAACTTATTAGAATTTTACATAGATATACGTTACTAAGCCCTAAAGGGCCACAGGATCTGCACAAGAATGGATTGAAACTCTGGTAGATATCTTCCAAACAAATGTAGCTATTCGTTGAGTAAAAGTCTATTATTCGCGATGTAGAGGCTACAAAGAAGTTAATAAATTGGCCAGAACTATGTAGGGACACTGTTAGTTGAGAGTATATATTGACAATATAAAGCTTAGTGGTACTTCTCTTTCTAAAGGTTAAGAATGAGATGATGGTTTCACTATTTTGAGAGTGTCCCGCCGTTTCGTTGATTAGGGAATTCATGTTCGACAACCGAACAAATTAATGGAAGTGCCCTAGGCAACATCACCATATATATTATAAGTATAGAACACAATGGACTTTCATAAAAAAAATAGCTAAAAAAGTCATTTTCTCAAGATGGACTGAGTAAAAACTTTTTTGTAACAATTTAATATAATTATAATCAAAAACTAAGGACAAGTTTACTCATTTACTGAATTTTGTTTTAAAAACATTTCAGTTTTAACGGTTATTGACTGCACATTTGTGTAAGGTTTTACAAAATAGGTAAGTATAAAGAAACATAGTAGAGTTAGCCTTTAACGAGTATTTGAATAATTCGTTGTTAAATATAGCACAGATTTTAAGGAATTACTATTAACATTTACGCAATTTTACACAAGTATATATAAATCTCCCAAAAACAAATTCACGCATTATTCTATTGATAAAAAAACCTCTTCAAAACATTAATAAAAGCGTTCTCTCAGCAAGTTTTGGACCACAGGATACGTACCTTTTTGAATTAATTGTTTACAATGGTAAATGCCAGCCGGTGGTCAATGCCACATGTTACGGTCCTTAACAATTTCTCGGAAGTGACCCGTTCCTCTGAACTGTCGAGCCGCCTAACACATTTCTAACGAATAGGCAGAGGCGTTCGTTGAGTTTAAACATATTATGAATTAGGTTTCCCTATTTATAATATGACAGAATATAAAGCATTCATAAAAACAATTATACAATTTGGGATGTAAAAGGGACCCAATAAAGCCTAGAGACTGCGGCTCTCACTCCATTACAGAAAACAGAATACAATTTTTATAAGAGACGATTTTTTAGCACTAGTCCTAGGTTAAAAAAAGGAGCTGCAGGTCGGTTTTCTAAAGCGTGAGTGAAATTAAATGTCTTACGAAACGACTGTTTTATACTGTTTTTTTTTCAATTTTGTGCACTATATTTAAAAAAAGCATTTTCTTTAAAAAAATATTTATGTTGAACATTTTTTGATGACAATGCATGCCTAAAGTGATAATTACACGAGTGCCATTTTTGTTTTTCTATTTTGAGATGTGACAGGTTTCAAATTAAAAAAAAAACTTTTTTTTATTTTAACACACCCAGTATATTTATAAATATTTTAAATATTCGAAAAGGAAGCTCAGCAATATACAATAGTATGATCCGTTTTGGATATATTGACAATTACCTTCAGGATTTCGTCTATATTTAAAATAATGTAATGTAAAAACAATTTCTAATGTACATATTATCTAATTTGAAATATTCAGTTTTTCAAACGAAAGAAATGGTTCAGTGTTGCCAAGTTTGGACTTTTGATAATTTTCCTGTTTTTTTAAATGTAATTTTCTGTTACTTCTGTATATTATCGCAAATTTAAATACAGTATTAAAGACGATTTCAACAATATATAATTCCACAGAATTACTTTTTGTATTATTAGAGTCAACGTTTCTACTTGTGCTGACAATTCTCTTCAGAATGTTTTAATTTTGTTATTTGAAAAACTGAGATTGATTAGCTAATATTTTTATTTTTAATCTCTTTTGCCAAGTATCAGTGAACTAGATACACTGAATAAACTGACAATGTTGGGACCAACGTGGGGTAATCTTGGCTAATAAAATAATCATATTGTTGCAGACTCTTTCATATTCTAAGGATGGTTGCTTAGTATAAACATGATATCGGTACCAGTGGTATAGTAAATTTCCCAAAAAGTTGATTCTAACTGAATGACTTCAATAAAACTACTTAAGTCTATCCCAGTGTTTGCCAATGTAGTTAGGGGTCGGACTTTAGCTACTTTAATACACATTTGAGATTAAAAGGAAAACAAGTAATGATATGTTTATATTAATTTAATAAAATGAGAAAACCTAAATAATACAAAATTTTAGATACTAATATATATATATATATATATATATATATATATATATATATATATATATATATATATATCCTAATTTTTCTTGGTTTGAGGTCAATACAAGAAAAATTAGGATAAATATATATTGAAAAAAAAAGGTCAAAGAACACAAAGCAAAAAAAAAAAAAAAAAAAAAAAAATATATAATATATATATATATATATATATATATATATATATGGTTAAAGATGGCGCCAGCAAAATTTTCATAGCCTTTTTGGTTTTTGAGATACAGGGCGCTTTTGAAAATGTTGCATTTTCAGCCACCCCTCGCATCCCAGCTATCTGATAACTTACCAAAAAAAATCTGTTTCTCATGACTTTTTCCGTAGAATTCAGTGCCGCTTTCAGACTAAGTATACGGGGTCAGGTCAAAAAGTTATAGGACCCTACTTTATTTTTTTAATGGGACACCCTGTATATTATATATATTATATATTATTTATATTAATTAGGAATAATGTGGGCTTTCCAAAAATATATAATGTATACAGTTAATTTGAAAAACAAGCTCAAAATTCGAGATTTTCTTTTGTGTCCAATAGGTAGTAGGCTATGGTGGCTGTTATTAGTATGCATAGCAAACATGGCGCACATAGCGAAGACGGAGCTCTCTTTGGCCACCGAATCATTTCGAGAAAAGTGCCAGCAGCAGGGTGGGCAATATTTTATTTATTTTATTATTCGATTGCTTTTTTCAAAAATTCGATTAATTGATTTTTGATTAATTAATTTTTAGAATAATCGATATTTTGATTAAAAATATTGTCGACAAATGCTAGTTTATGAGTTGACCTGATTAATTACGTTAAGAATAATTCCTTGCCATTGTCTTTTTGGTTTTAATGACTTTAGTTAAAACTTAACAATATAGCATGTTTTAGTTATAGATAAAATATTTGGTAGGTTTCTTCATGCAATTTACCACAGCTGGTGGATTGCGTTTAAAAGTAACGTTTAATGACTGGGTCAAATTCAAGTTAACCCTAGACGAGTCCATGGGCAAAATATTTAGGCCTATGGTCACCAAAGGCGACTTGGAGCACAAAGTGACAGCAATAAGCAAAGCCATGTTTCAGGAATTTGCGAAATTCTGTTCCCTCGTAGAATGAGACCTTCGTACGTCGAACGTCTCAAAAGAGAGAGAGAGTAAAAAAGTCTATCACACAGCCTTCAAGTGCAAAGGACAGGACGATTGGGAAGCTTATGTAGAAGCTAGAAGGAACTACAACAATAAGCAAAGCCATGTTTCACGAATTTGCGAAATCCGGTTCTCTCGTAGAATGAGACCTTCGTACGTCGAACGTCTCAAAAGAGAGAGGGTAAAAAAGCACATCACACAGCCTTCAAGAGCAGAGGACAGGACGATTGGGAAGCTTATGTAGAAGCTAAGAGGAACTTCAAGAAGGAACTCAAACATAGTAAAAAAGCAAGCTGGCGGAAGTACTGCGGGTAGCTAAAAACCCTCTCAGACTCAGTTCGGCTGCTTAAGGCCCTGGACTCTGAAGAAAAGGGATAATACTTGGACTGGTAACAGAGACGAGTGTCTAGATCTTCTCCTCAGCACCCACTTTCCATGAGAGGGCAATCAGGCCGCGATCCCAGAGATGCCTAACCTTGAAGCGGATTGGCATCTTGATGGGAAAATTGTGAGTGTGAATCCACAAAATGGGCAATGGCTGAGTTCAGTCCCTACAAAGCAGCAGGTCCTGATGGATACCCTCCTCCCGAGTTTGGAGAAGATGTTTCAGGCAAGCATAGTACTGGGCTATGTCTCTATAGCGTGGAGATCGGCAAATGTGGTCTTCACCCACAAGGCAGGGAGGAAAGACTACAGCGCCCCTAAGTCCTTCAGACCAATTACCTCGATGAGATGGTTGACCGAGTGCCAAGTTGAGGCCGTAGTGCGAGGCGGCTGTCTAAAAGGTAGTTGCACCTCGCCACAACTCTGGTGTTTTATAATGGATGGGCAATCTTGGCAGGCGTAGCAGACGACGGACTTGTTATGGTGACAGGCAAGTTCCTAACAACTGTCTGTGAAAGAATGCAAGTGGAGTGTAGGATGTATAGTCAATCCAGAGACAGAGCTCATAATATTCACCAGGAGAAGGAATTTAGTAGGATTTAGATTACAGACCTCTACCCCTGAAGCAGGGTGTAAAAAACTCAGGCTGGGAGCGGATAATGAAATCCGCATTCACTCAGACAGTCAGCCGGCTCGTAAAGCCATCGTTAAGCCCAGGATGAGCTCAACTCTCCAGGAATGCAGAAATGCACTAAGTGAGCGACAAAGGTGGTGTGTTAAAATGGGTCCCTGGGCATAGTGGTGTCGAAGGCAACGAGAATTCTCGGGCCCAAAACACTGCCTGGGTATAAGTAAACAATACAGCTCGCATACCCTGAATAGATGGGCCTGGGAAAAGATAAAGGAGAATTAATCAAGGACGAACTACTGTAGATAGGCAAAAAAAAATCTACCCAACCCATGCGCATCTACAGTAACTTTGTTGATGTAAGGAGTCAACAGGTGATTGTGGACCTAATTGGCATTTTGACAGGACACTAAACAGGCACATGTACCAGCAGGGTTTAGCGGACAACCCTTGTTGTTCTAATGTGAGGCAAAGGAGGAGGATCAAGAAAACAATATAAAAACAATTTTTTTACACAATTCAATCGTCTTCTTAAAGAAAAAAATTAAATGAAAAGTAATCGCTTACCGAAAAAGAGCGCCACCAAAAGGGTGCGGGGGTGGGATGGCAGAGTGCCCTCCTAGCTGCGCCATTGAGGGTAGGGCTAAGTACTGTACAGGGTATCCGAATTTCGATGGTTTTGCGGGGTATCTCCCTTATTGATGATGGCCTGGCAACTTACCGAAAAGGTGAAACTAACATCGATAGAGTTTTTTGCATAGAATCCAGTGGCGTAGTCAGTTTTTAGTTAGATACTATCGTTTTCGAGGTATAGACTAAAGTTGGGTTTTTTTAAATGGGATACCCTTTATATTTCTTAATATTTGGTTTCCGCTCATTTTTAACTTCTCAAAAATATATAACACTTGATATTTATTTCAATCGGGTACCGACAATAAAGTCAATTTAAAGAAATTTTAATCTGTTTTTCTAGTAGGCCGTGAAAATTATGTGTTAATTTTCTAAATCTGAATTATCTGTACCAAAGTTTGTTATAATATCATAATTAAACAATAAATCAATAAACAAAGATACATACCTACTATTTAGTATTTACCCTGGACAACACAACTAACACAAATACTTAGGAAATCTAATAAAAAAATATATACCTATTATACACTAAAAATGTTTTATTTACAACAAATGACGTTGGATTTAATACTTTTCTAATGTTGACAATTGTGTTGTTTGAAAATACTTACTTACAACTATTTAATTTATCCCTTGGAAATACCCAAGATCTGTTTTAAATAAAATAAGGCGGCCATCACTTGATTCAACAAAAGAATATATAGTCTGTTGAGCTATTGTAGAAACTAACTGACATTTGTCATTGTTAAATTATTTTAATCAAATATTGCCTTTGTCCATTTATTAAATATCAAATGGCTACGAATTTCGAAAACTTGGAGAAATATGACATACTTGTTTGTTTTATACAGTGCCAGGAAAATCCGGATGAAGCGTCAAACATGTATCTACTCCGGTAAATGACAGGAGTAATACTAAGTAAACAAAATAACTTTGCTTCTTAAACCAGGGCTTTTCGGAACTAGTGATAACCGATGTAGAAGGACTCTCAGTATTTTTAAAAAACAAAAGTATATATAATAATAAAACTTTAGTTTTGTGACTTTTTTTCAGAATAATAATATTAATATTTCAAATTATGCCTATCGTTCCTACAATTGTGTCCAAAATTTGCCTGTAACAAAAAAGCATATTATTGCAGCAAGTCTGTAACATGAAAGATACGATGTCACTAAATTTCCAATAAAATTTATTATAATTAAAATATTTGAAAAGTAGGCAACACCACACGATCGAAGATCTACAAAACGACACAAGAAGAGCCTTTAGATATTTACAAGCTCGCCAAATGATTATGCTTAACGCACTAAGTAGAATAAGAAAGATGTGTGATATGTGTATAAGGTATAATGGGGAACAGTTCGAACAGTATCTGTAATTTCTACACCCTGCATAGCCTTTTTTTCTAATTTAGTCAATAGTAAGTATTTGTTAGAATACAATTTTATTGTCAACATTAGAAAAATAATTAAATTATCGTCATATGTATATATTTTTAGTTTATAATATGTGTTTTAGTAGATTTCTTAGATGTTTGTGTGTTTCCCAAGCGTAAAAATTAAATAGTATGAATCTTTGTTAACTAATTTATTGTTTAATAATGATATTATAAAAAACTTTGGTACAGATAATTCAGATTTAGAAAATTAACACAAAATTTTCATAGCCTACTAGAAAAACAGATTAAAATTTCTTTAAATTGACTTAATTGTCAATACCGGATTGAAATAAATATGAAGTGTTATATATTTTTGAGAAGCTAAAAATGAGCGGAAACTAAATATTAAAAAATATACTGGGTATCCCATTTAAAAAAACCCACCTTTAGTCTATTCCTCGAAAACGATAGTAGCTAACCAAAAACTGACTACGCCACTGGATTCTACGCAAAAACTCTATCTAGTTAGTTTTCACCCTTCAGGCCATCGAGATACGAGGGGTACCTAAAAACGTAAAATTTTCAATTTCACCCTGTATCTCAAAAACGAAGATGGCTCGGAAAAATTTGTTTGTGGCTTCTTTGGTTTCACAAAAAAGTAGCGCAGTGTTGCGAAAACCGCATCTCTTTATGTTCAGTAATAAGGGAGATACCCGCAAAACCATCGAAATTCGGATACCCTGTAGTTTTGCGTTTTTTGTAATTAATAAAATTCATATTTTTTCTTTTATAAAACACCTGTAACTGGTAAAATAATACACTTAGCCCACACATTCTTATAAAATATTTGAGTTTTGTAAGTTTTTAAGAATGCGTATTCCAAAGTATATACTCTATAATTAAGGTTCTGACTAAGTTCTGAATTAAAGTTGAGAAGACCTTTTAAAAGATGTTTATCAAGCCACCTCTTTAGATTTATTTTTTTACTTTAAATTGACGCCTAGTTATCATTTTGAATTTTTCAACCACGAAATATGAACAAAAAAGAATTTAGTATTATATATAATATAAGTATTTCCATAATTTAGAGCATTCATCTTGACATTTACAAAAAAACAAAAAAGAAAAGAGCAGATTTATAAGAAAACAAACAAAGAAAAGAATAGATTGCCACGCAAATTTCGCTATTGGCATTTGAATTACGGTTCACACCCTCCAAAAGCTAGCCCTACGTGCGGCCAGTGGTATTTATGCTGTTTAAAGACTGGATGTTATCTAAAATGTCTACAGACGCCACAGTTTGCAAATTTTTAGTAGAACTTGTCGTATTTGGTCCGCTGGTCGCCAACATCAAGTTATGTGTTGTTTATTTGGATATTATAGAGCAGGAAAATGTGGGGTTCTGAGAGCGGATGCACAATGTTCCACACAAAAAAATTAAATTGGAAAAAATCTCCATTTATTTCATTTATTTTTTCTGCAAACGGATTTTTAAAACATTAACGAAAAATCAAAAAATTTTGATATACACAAGTTTTTGCTCTTTTTCAAAAATTACTCATTATATCAATTTAGGTCTATAATATAATAGATCAATAATATATAGCGAAAGACCCTACTTTTAGGGAGTACAGCCCTTGGAAACAAACTACCCAACAAAAATAATTTACAAGATTGTCATTAAAAAATACATAGGTAGAAATTATACTGGAACTTCACTGGGATATAAATGTTGTTCCTAATATATTAGACTAGATCTTAAAATATGTTTTGTAAAGTTTCAATATATTAGGGTTTCTGTTGATATTTTGAACGGGGTCAACAAGCTTTATTTTAAAAGATAGAACATATTAATTTTTTACTTTCAAAAATAATATTTGGAAATTGTTTTAGCAAATCTGGCAGTGTAGACAAAACCATAAAACATATTTTTTGGTATCTATTAAAATGAAACTTGTAGACCCCGTTCAAAATATAAACACAAACCCTGTACGTAAAATAATAAAACAGAAGTTATGTTTATACCTCCTTCTTTACAAGAAATTTGGAATTATTGATTGTAAAACATACAAGCATAATCCACTTAATCAAACAGACTTTTTCTTTTAAAACAACTACAAAAATCAACATACAAAGTCTCTAAATTACGCAGGGTAAGATAACCCAAATATAATAATAAAATATAAATAAATAAAATAAAATAGAAAAATTATACCTTACCTCCTCTTTCCTGAAGCCACAGAAGGTTCTACAATTAAAAGAGATCCGTGAAAGTTGAATCCTAGAACAAAGGTTAATTAAAATACATTAAGATACATTATAGTCGAGCATCCTCAAGAATAGCGTTATAATAGCAAAAAAATCACCCTTCGAAATTTTTATAGATCTTTACGTTTCAGGGTCCCTAGATGCCGAAAAACATGTTTTCCTCGATTTCATCGGTCTATCTGTATGTCACAGCATAGCTTAAAAACTACTTATCTGATTTATTTCAAATTTTGGATTCGTATAGGGGATGAGATAAAAAGAGAAAATGGCGGCCTAATAAAACGTAAACAAATTATTATTAAAAAAAATACATATACGATTTACCTAAAATTTTGCAGAACAATGAGGTGAGATATGGGGATGAACTCATAAAACTTTGCTATAAATCCAAGATGGTGTAACAAAATAACGGTCTAACGAAACGGTAAAAAAACTAATTCATCGGTTGTTTTCATATTTTGGACAAAAATCAAGTGTGATATAAGGATGAACTGATAAAATGTTGGTGAGAATCCGTTATGGTGGAACGAAATGTTTAAATTATCAGAATTGGTAGTTTGTAAATGTTGTCAGTATTATATAAAAAAGGCGGCTTAATTAAATGTTTAAAACGTCGGTAGAATTCCATTTCCTAGAATTAAATCTTCCTTTTATCAAGGAAAATAATAAATATAATTGATTTTTTTATAGATTATGTAAATAAAATTATAAATAATAATAATAATAACCTCGGAAAAGAGCCGCTGCCTGGGGATCGCCAGGGCACCTTTGAATCCACTACTGAAGGTGACAGCATGCGGGACGGTGGCGGCGAAAGGCTGAACAGGCGGGCCTTTACCGAAAAAACTGCTACAGTCGAACCTATTCCCGAGAATTTCATCAGAGCCGACATTGTTGAAGACGGAAGTTGTCTGTTCCGATCAGTCAGCTTGCACATATACGGCCATCGAAACAATCATACCAAACTTCGAGAAGACGCATTGAAATAACTACGACAAAACTGGTCGCAACTTCAGATATTTTCTTTATTTCACGACGACGACATGAAGGACTTCGACAACTATTATAAGTTCATGAGCAAAACCACTACATACGGAACGAGCCTAGAAATATTTGCTCTCTCGGAAACCCAGAAGCACTTCTTCCATATTTTCTCAAAACCAAGCAATAATAAGCAAACAAACACCCAATAAAATGATCTACCTTCTACTAACAGGCGATCCAATGTCGGGACACTTTGAGCTTCTAACACCACAAAACATCAATCCAAACAACAAAGCATCGGGTGAGCAGCGTAACGGTCGAGGACGCTGCGGGAAAGAACAGCTCGACCGAAACGATCACGACCAGGCAAAGAAAAATAGACCCACCGAAAGTGTTTTGTCGGCTAAGCTGGCACCCACCAAGGCGGGAAAGGCAGGGCAACGCATGAGCCGAATTACAGAATCGAGCGAACCGATCATGCGCTGCCCAAATGGATACAAAAATAAATCTGACACAGATGCTAACCAAACACATCAACTTGAGCCCATTACAACAGCGGACATATCGCAACGACTACCTGCAACTACCAAGGCAGGTAAACCAAGGAAGAGGTTAAAATGGACAGATGAAATGAATCGAACGGTGATGCATTCCTACTACACCGCTACCAAACCTGAGAAAATTTCATCAGGATACGGACATAAATTGCACGCACTTTTTATAGCACAATATCCAGAATACAAAGCACTTATCACAGAACAGAGGGTAAGAGATCAAAAAAGAGTCATCACTAAGACCAGTAAGCTCACCCCACTCGCATTGAGAAACATCAAAGCTATGGTAGCTGCTGAACTAAACATTCATCAACCAAACATTGAGGACAGTGGGGTAGATGCCGAACCGATCCCACATACAAACCAGCCCAACTTTGTGCAAGAGGATCTGCAACCTCACTCAATGCTCAGTACACAGACAGATGACAAGCACCATACAGCACACAGGACAAGTGAATCATTCGCTCAAAGCTCCATACACACAGCTACACCTCGGACCGTCTCTCACACAAGCAATCAAAGTAGAAATGAAGTCACATCTAAACAAATGGTCAGGCTCCGATCCTACAACAAGAGATCCTATTCTTCGTGTCATCTTCAAACGGGACACACATAAAATCCTAAAGACCATCAACGAACACATAATTCTCGAGTACATAACGAACGCGAGCACAATTGAGGACATTCATACAGTGATCTACGCAGCAGCTATAACCACGATAACACAGAACATTCAGAACTCCCGCCACGACACAACAACATAAAACAAAAATTCAAATGGCAGATAAGGATCGAAAACAAAATTAGAAAAGAATTGGGACATCTTACCCAATCCATGAACGGCAACAAGTCAAAACGTATCACACAAAGTGTAGAGAAAATCAAATCTGCATCTCCTGATTACACGCTTACAGAAATCCTTGACACTCTGAAGCAAAAATTATCTGTGTATGCCGCAAGACTCCGAAGATACAAAGAATCAAATGAAAGAAAGGACGCTAACAACCTGTTTCGAAGAAGCGAAAAACAGTTCTACCAAAAAAATCATGAGCAACGAGGAGGCACGAGTAATAGAACCACCGACCAAACAAGAGATCACAGAATACTGGAAAAGTATTTGGTCAGAACCGAAACTACACAATAATAACGCTTCATGGATTAAAGCGGAAGAAGACAGACACAAGTGCTTAGAGGAACAAGAGGACTTTGCAATGGCAACACAAGAAGTTGCAGAAACAATCAAATACTCGCATAACTGGAGATGTCCTGGAATAGATAACATTCATAACTTCTAGTACAAACAGTTTACTTGCACACATGAAGCTCTCACTCGCCAAATTAATGAAATTATTTTAAAACCTAGCACACTCCCCAGTTTTCTCACCCAAGGAATAACATACCCTAAATCCAAAAATTCAGACAATAAGGACCCGTCAAATTACCGACCTATTACGTGCCTTCCAACCCTATATAAGATCATCACAGCCACAATTACCAGGAGAATAGAACAACATCTAGCACACAAAAACATTCTAACGGAAGAACAAAAAGGGTGCAGGAAAAACAGCCGAGGATGCAAGGAGCAGCTCATTATAGACAGCGTCATCATGGAACAAACCAGGAAAAATTATAGAAACCTTCATACTGGTCACATAGACTATAAAAAAGCCTTTGATTCGATACCCCACAGTTGGCTAACCAGAGTACTAGAATTATACAAAGTCAATCAAAACCTCAGTCAATTTCCTACGCATATCATGAGTACATGGAAAACTAAAATCAACCTGAGAACACAAAAAGAGCACATCGAAACAGAAGAGATCTACATCAGACGAGGTATGTTCCAGGGAGATTCACTCAGCGCTTTGTGGTTCTGCCTCTATCTCAATCCACTCTCAAACACACTGAGTAACTCAAACTTCGGATTCCAAATTAAACACCAAAAAAAATAACCTACACAAAATAAACCATCTCTTGTACATGGATGACATAAAATTATATGCAAGCACAAAGAAAAGAACTCCTTAAAATCACAGAAACGTTTACCCTGGACATCAACATGGAATTTGGTATAAGTAAATGCAAGCTACTTCACATCAACAAGGGACAGTGGAAAGACCACCCTACGGGGGAAACAATCAACAATGATACTATAGATAACATGCTCAAAGAAGAAACGTACAGATACCTAGGCTTTCATCAAAGCACCAAAAGTAACCACACTCATATCAAATCAGAGGTCAAAACGGAATTTAAAACCAGACTCACAAAGCTACTAAAAACAAAACTTCCAGAAATCTAACGAAAGCTATTAACACCTTCGCCATACCTATTCTTACGTATTCGTTTGGTATCATTAAATGGTCACAAACAGACATGGAAAACATTCACATTCTCATACGCTCTGAATTCACTAAACACAGGAAGTTACATCCCAACGCATGCAAGGAAAGACTGACTATCGAGAGAAAAGAAGGAGGAAGGGGAATTATAGATATACAATCGCTAAATTAAAATCAAATTTACGAACTCAGAAAATTCTTCCACAACAAACAAACTAACCTCCACAAGGCAATAGTGAAGGCAGACAAGAATTATACACCGCTCGACCTGTTTCAAACGAGCCACGCAGCAGACGCACAGTCACATCCAATCACGACTAGAAAAGATGAACACCTGGTCTGTAAAAACACTTCACGGAAGACACAGATACCACATAAAGCAAGACCATATACACAAAAAGCTTTCATATACGTGGTTACAAGAAATGCAGCTGTTCCCTGAAACAGAAAGCACATCATCAAGGAAAAAACCATTGAAGACGAGAGGTGTTGGAGATGTCACCAGCAGAGAGAAACGATCGATCACGTAACGAGTGGATGTAGAATAATGGCCGGAACTGAATACACCGCGAGACACAACTCAGCAGCGAAGGTCGTTCATCAAGCATTAGCCACAACATACAAACTAACGGAGAACACAGACCCTTACTACCATTATACACCAACATCTATACATGAAAACGAAGACTACAAGCTCTACTGGGACATTGACATCCACACAAATAAAACAATCACCGCAAATAGACCCGATATCACCTTTCAATCCAAAAAAGAGAAAATCACTTATTTAATTGACATGGCTGTCCCCAACGACGAGAACATCCAAGCGAAATACAGTGAGAAGATCGCCAAATACACCGACTTGGCGATGGAAGTAAAAAGACTGTGGAAACAGGAAAGAGTCATCATTGTTCCTCTCGTCATATCAGTAACAGGTCTCACCCCAACAACCTTTACACCGCATTTGGCTCAATTAGGACTTAATACAGACATTCACAGGAACATCCAGAAATCGGTCATTTTTAAAACATGTAGCATAGTTAGATCATTTCTAAATACACAATAGTTGTTTTTTTCCATTTCCTTTTTTTTATTTTTATTTTTTGTACTGACTTGGTATAATCCCGTCAGTATAAAATACAACCACAGGAATACTGTGAGACAACAAGTCAAATAATAATAATAATAAAGTAAAAGTTAATTAATAACTGAAAACAAAATTTAAATCATGGTATACATGATTTTATCCGATGGACTTCAAAAATTAAGGGTCATATGGGGATTACCTGGTAATCTTTTAGTAAAAATCCAATATGGCGAAACAAAATGGCGGCGTAGTGAAATGTTAAAAAAATATATTATTGAAAAACTGCTTATACAATTTATCTCAAATTTTGCACGAACATCAAATATTATGTTGGAATCAACTGGTAACATTTTAGTAGCGAATCCTAGCGCAAAAAAATGGCGGCTTAATAAAATATTTAAAAACTGCCTAACGGATTGATTTGAAATTGTGTGACATAACTAATTGTGATATAGGGATCAACTAGTAAAATTGTGGTATTAATTCAAAATGTCCGAACAAAACGACGGCTAAATAAAATCTTTGTAATCGTGAAAAAATCACCCTCTCAGGTTTTACAGCCTTCACACGTTAGCGTCCTAGATACCAAAAAATGTTTTATCAATTACGTCGTTCCGCCTGTCGGTCTGTCAGTTCGCGGCATAGTTTAAAGATTACTTACCCGATTGACTGTATGAGGCTGAACTAGTAATATTTTGGTAAAAATCCAATATGTCGAAACAAAATGGCTGCCTAATGAAATGTTAAAAAAATTATTAATAAAAAACTGCTTATCCAATTTACCTCAAATTTTGCACAAACATTAAGTATTAGATTGGAATCAAAAAATTTTGACAGGAATTCAGGATAGCGGGAAAAAATGGCTGCATAATAGCAATGTAAAAAAAATTACTAAAAAACTAATTATCCAGTTTACCTCAAATTTTGCCCAAAAATTAAGTGTTACATAGGAATGAAATGGTAATATTTTGATATGCATTCAAGATAGCAAAACAAAATAGCGGCTAATAATATATTTAAAAAATCGGCCTGAAAATACTACTTATTAAATTAATTTCAATTTTTGTGCCAGAATTAAGTGTGATATAGATATCCACTGGTAAAGTTGTGGTACGAGTTTAAGATGACGAAGCAAAATGGCGGTCAAATAAAATTTATAAAAAATCAACGTAAAAAATCTTGTTCAACTGACTTTAAATTTTGAAGAAAAATTGAATATGAAAATGAGATAAGCTGGTACGAATTCAACATGACGTAACAAAATGGCGGGATCTGTCAATGTAAAAACTACTTATTGAATTTATTTTAAATTATGCCCAAAACTCAAGTGTGGCATAGGTGGAAAGAAACAATAAAAATGTTTGAAAAGACAGTATATGTAATACACAACATTAAAATGTATTGAAATTTACCAATTTTTTTTCTGAAAAATTTGAAAGTTTTTTAAAAAATCAGATTGATTTTAGTGAGAGTCAAACTGTGCCTTTTTCCATTTCAAATATACAGGGTGCGCCAAGCTAAGTGGCTTATTAGAAGTTCTTGGGAACTAATGAATAGATTATTTGTAATATTTGGCTTAGAATATAGGTGAACGTAAAGTTTCTTTTTAAATATTTTTATTTGAGCGGTGTTGCCGCTTCTACTCAAAAACAATGGCAACACCCGTTTTATAAATCTTTCGAAATGCATTTTGTGTTATATTTACTGTACCTAATTCTACTCTTTTTGAAAATTGATATTTTTTACCCTTTGAAGCTCTATAACTGCCAAACGACTTAGCTTGAAACAAAATGCATTTCACTTTTCTATCTTAGTTTTCCTAATTATTTATTATTCCACACCAATTTTCGGTTTGACAGGAAGTGCAGAAAGTGACATTTCGGGTCAAATTAGAATATGGTGTCAGCAGATAGATACTAAATACTATACTAAATAGAACTAAAAACTAAGATAGAAATGTGAATCCATTTTATTTCAAGTTAAGTCGTGTATCAGTGGAATTTAGATATATGAAATATTACACAAAGAGTATTTAGAATGTTCAAGAAAATATAAAAATGCACTAATATACATAATGGATGGATGTCACCGATTTGAGAAAAAATAAGATAGGTAGTATTTTTAAAAATGTATTTTTTTAAAATCTATATACCTACTGCCTTTTCTAGTATCAGTTTCTACTGATACCATACTTCATTTTTGGGGATATTTTAAAATAAAGTGAACAAGTAGTTACTCTGATAGACCGCCATTTTGTTCTATCATGTTTAGTTCGTACCAGTTTATATCTATATCACATTTAATTTTTGTGCAAAGTAAAAGTTAATTGAATAAGATTTCTTTACGTTGAATTTTTTGAACATTTTAATTGGCCACCATCTTGAATTCATACCACAATTTTACTAGTTTATCTCTATATCACACATAATGATTGCAACAAATTTGAAATTAGTCTCATAAGTAGTTATTTCATGCTGATATTTTGAATATCATTTAGGTTTTTAAAATATTATAAGGCCGCCATTTTGTTTCGACATAAGGGATGTCACTTAATGATTGCACCATATTTGAAATTAGTCTCATAAGTAGTTATTTCATGCTGATATTTTGAATATCAATTAGGTTTTTTCGAGGGTTTTTTTAAATATTATTAGGCCGCCATTTTGTTTCGCCAGAAGGGATGTCTATATATACATATATATTCAGGGTGGTCCTTTTAAAGTATTACACAGCGCTATTGAGAAAACGGCTGATGAAACTGATATTAGGTACATGATTTTATTTTATGTGCAAAATGACGGCCATTTTGTTCTAAACATTTATCAACTCTCTTTCGAAAAGAATTCCGCACTCTGAATAACATATCTGGGGTGATTTCACGAACTGCACGCGTATACGTTATAATCAATGAATAATTTAATGTCAAAAATTAAAAAGAAATTCAACAGAAGAAACAAACTGATATTAGGTACATGATTTTATTATAAGGGTTCGAAATGACAACCATTTTGTTCAGAAGCATGTCGTTGTTTTTATTACATCTTCCGAGAATTACCATGTCAACTGGGTAAAAAAATACGGTATTTTGGTTAGATTATGCAGTATTTTTTCCCTGATTTTTTTGGGAGCTCTGCGGCACTGCAGCGATGATTCACCAGCCGCCACTATTGCAGTTATCATGACAACGAACGACTTGAAATGTTATGATATTGCCAGTAATTTTCTTAAATTATCTTCGAGTTTAAAGTCTTTAGTTTAAGCGTCTTGTTAAAATAAGTGTTCATTGTATTCGTTTATTGTTTTTTTTAAGTTCTGTTAGTTTATTATTTAGCTGTGCTATTTCTGTTCGTATTTAATAATCTTAATTGAGATTTTAACTACCTATCTTTAAAATGAATGAATTCGACTGCCAAGTTGACATGTTATTAATTCTCGGAGAATGTAGAAAAAACTATCGCAATGCTTCTGAACTTTGGGCGGTAAGATTTCCCCACTTACCACCAAAATCTCACATGGCGTTCAAACGATTAGAGACTAGGAGTCGCCAGACCGGCCAACTCTCATCCAGAAAACGCAGCAGGAGGAAAACCAAAACGAACGACGACATGGCGGTAGGAGTTTTGGGAACAGTAGCTCTCAACCCTCATATTGGTTCCCAACAACTATCCAAAGACGCCGGGATGTGTAAAACATCCGTTCTCAGGATTTTGCACAATTTTAAAATAAATTTTAAATCAGCAACATTCACTAACCATGGTCAAGTCAATCGTCACGATATGCATTATTGGGCTGAAGAAAATCCACACTGGATGCGAACAGTCGCTAATCAACACCCTTGGTCGATAATTACTTAGTGTGGGATATTTGGCGATGTTGTTATTGGACCTCAATTTTTCGATGGTAATGGACAGCGATACGGCGATTTTCTTCAAAATGACTTGCAAAGATTGATGCCAAATATTCCAGAGCAACTACTTGAAGCAATTTGGTTCCAACAAGACGGCGCACCACCACATTACTGTCGAGAAGCACGTGCTATATTGAATGATACCCTAACAGATGGATTGGACGTGTTGAACCAGTAAACTGGCCTGCAAGATCGCCATACTTAAAACCCCTTGATTTTTTCTTGTAAGGTTTTGTCAAAGAAAAAGTCAAGGTGACTGCTCCAACTACAGCCGAAGACATGAGAGAAAGGATTACGCGTGCAGTTCGTGAAATCACCCCATATATGTTATTCTTGTGCGGAATTCTTTTTGAAAGAGAGTTGATAAATGTTTAGAACAAAATGGCCGTCATTTTGAACATCTGATATAATAAAATCATGTACCTAATATCAGTTTTTTTCTTCTGTTAGTTTTCTTTTTAATTTTGTTGAATTTCGCGTAGTGACATTGACATTGACATTAAATTATTCATTGATTTTAACATAGTTTTTTCTGGAGATTACGAATCTGGAAAAAAACTGCACCTTTCCAATCAACATTTAAAAGTACCCCCCACCCCTAAATAGTGGAAAGGGTTAAAACATTACTTACTCCGTGAAAAAATGTCCCCCAACGACCCATTGCATCCCTAGAAATTTCATTTATTTTCAATTAGCCGTTTTCTCAATATCGCTTTGTAACACTTTAGAAGGACCACCCTGTATATATATATATATATATATATATATATATATATATATATATATATAATATTTAGAAAATAATTAAGTAAAATGATGATGTCAATATCTGTACGTAGTATTTAGGAGCGGAAATAATAAATTTTAAGTATTTCCATGACTAAAAAGTAGAAAATAAGAAATACATTTAAAAAAAAATTAAAAATAAAATTTGAGCACAATTATAGGTATACATTTACGATAACAAAGACACCCTCACAGAGCTTGGAAAGTTATCAATTCTAAAGTTTTAAGAATTACGGATATAGGATAGCAACGCGTCTGTCGAAAATAGGAAATGACAGGGGATGTAACACTCTTTAGGTTATAGTGGCATATTTTGGCCCTGTGCTCTTAACCCAGCAAAATGTTAGAAAGTAAAAATTATTTTATAAGGCGTTAATATATGTGAGTTTTTTATCGTCGCTTGCCCCCCCCCTCAAAAATGCTTTCTAAATACGTCACTGTTAGGTTGCATTACTGATAGATGGCAATGGGGCACTAAAAATTAAAGATTATGAATTGGAAATTAAGAACTTGGATAAAACAATATATTAATACGAATCAGGAGTAAAAAATTCGAATTAGAAAGCTGAATATATCCAGCTTAACACCTTGATTTTGTAGAACCTTGTATAATCTCATGTAGGTATTATGATAGTACCCTATTTATACAATTAATTTTTTGTTGATCTTAAGTTTTTTAAGTCTTTTCACGGTATGTTCCTATTATATACCGCGTGATATATCTACCTAGGTACTTCTCCACGTTTTACTAAATAAAGAAATTGTTTGTGGTTATTTCTCATATATTTTTGTGGAAAATTTTATGCTATATAATTAATGTATTTCATATTTTAACATAATCTTAGTTTTCGAGACATTTGGGAAAAACGTGAAATTGAAAATCTACTCCCTTTCCTCCCGTTTTTTTTGGCCAGAACTTCTATCCAGTATCACACATCAGTGGCGCAACAGAAATAATTTGCCCTCCTCCCCCGCAAATCTTGTAGCCCTCCTTCCCTGCACAAGTGCACAATGGTTTTTGCAGAGGCTAAGTAAATAATATATTGTGGCTGTATAGGCACTTGTGTAAAAAACAGGACAATGGAATTTCAAATTTATATTTTAGTTTTAGAAAGCAAAAAGCGAGGAGGATAGCCAATAAAGGGTTAAGGAAAGGCGTCAAGACTATAATAAGCCGGATCTTTGGGGCCTCATGTGTTTGATTACTTTGTGCTAGTTTCAGTTGACCCTTTGATTTATTAAGAAGTTACCAACAGAAGTTTTTTAACTGTAGTTTTAGTGCGTCTAATTTAATTACGAACGTAATGTGTGTCTAGTCTATTACATGGAGTAAATAAGTTTCATTTAAGTATGTGAAACATTATACATACGAATACATAATAAATAAATCAGAATGGAAACCACAGGACAACCCTAGTTGCTTGAAGAATTTTATAAAAAGTGCGCTTTATTACCCTGGTTGGTGTCTTAAAAAATTAAATCTTTGTTCCAGAAAATTGGATTGGAATATCATGACAAGAGTCGGAGTCGATCCCCACGACGGCAAGGTATACAGCCACGTAATGTAAAACATGAAAGGCGCGTACCGTATATAGCTATGCAAGTACCTACAGAAATTACTAGAAAGTAAATGAATGGAATGCGTATAAATATATTCAGACTTACCATTTAACTTATCAATTGCTTTATCAGCCGAAGACTGATCAGGACAATCCACAAATGCGTAACCTCCTCGTTTAATTAAAATATTCGTACAGGATAAATTCTGCTCAAGAAAAAGCTGCCGAAGGGCATTTTCATTAGTTTCGGTCGGTAAATTCCCCACATAGAGCTTGCTCATGGTTATCGGAGGGATTTTGGTTGCTGACATGACGAAATTAAACTATAATAGTGTCAAAGTACGTTAGATCGTTGGAACTGCAATACGTAAAATCCAAAACACTTTTTACTAACGCGAGATGACTTTTGTGAAAATGACGTCGGCAGAGTTTGACAGCTCTTAAACGGAGTAAAAACATGCTTAATGATTTGACAGTACAGAATTAAATCAAGCCTTCTTGGATTATCAGAAAGGAGTAAAGACTAAAGAGTAAAGGAGTGATTCAGATCAGTAGCAGAGTGAAAGTATTCCTCAACGTTGCCAGATTTAACTCAAATATAAAGTGTTTAAATCCTGCTACTGTTTTCCGGTCCGGTATTTGCATAAATATATAAAAATCATGAATCCAGCAATTTTACAATGGGAGAGTTTTTTTTAACAAAAGAACACTAAAAATTGATTTAATTCTCCCTATTCAGGTACGACTTTTACCGTCGCGTCGTTTGAGGAATTTTTACCTTCGGTTGCAGAAAGTTCAATTAAAGTTTAGAATGTTTAAGGCAATGTCAAATTTCACAACGGTTTTCTAGATTTCTATAGTAGCTTATCAAATCCGAAGTTTCGGCGTATATTAGAATATCTTCAGGATACTAAAAAATACATAGCATAATAAGCAAATAAGTAAATACATGTACGTATACAAGTACTACAATTAGCAAAACTATACAAAATATAACAATAACAACATACCACTTAAAATATCTTAAAATTTTCTTTTTTTTTTAATAAATTAATATGATTATTACTTCCAAAACAAGTAAGATCCTCAGTGTTAGTTTAATTTTAAGTATAATAGACTTGTCTGATAATTAAAATATGCAGTAATCTTCATTGTTAATAAATGTTTTTTTTTTGTTAAACTTACAGAACACGTAAATAACTGAAATATTGTCTTATTTCCAGCTATATTTTATTTTGAAAATGACAAGGGATTGCCAAGAGGTTAAGACTCAAGCCTAAAATGTAATGTTGGCTAATGACCGATCATTTATAATTGGTCACTTATGACATTATGGCTCGGTCACTTAAAATCATTTATACGGTCATTTTTAAAAACTTTGGAAAGTATGCCTAAACGGCGGCTTTTATCTTGAGTTTTAAAACTGATACTTGATCTCCCGTAAACATTTAACTTAAAAAACTAACATACAAAAACGAAACTTAAAAAGGAAGTACACATTTGTAGTACAAAAATGGGCAATAAATTTGACGTTGGAACTAAATATAACAGAAAAATACACAAGAAAACTAAAAGTTTGACGTAAATGAACGAAAACGAAAGACGTAACTTCTATTGTGTAAGTTCCGCGGCTAATATATAAAAGAATTTTGCTTATACGGTCTCCAGTGTTGCCAGAAAATTTTAATAAACGGTAATAGATAGGCGTTCGAAAAGGTAATAGATTTTGAAGAAAGGCAACAAATTCTTTTTGAAGATTATTTTAGTTGAACACTGGGCTTTAACAAGCAAAAAAAAAGAAAAGGTTGCGTTTATTTCGTATACGGTTATTTGGTCATTTAGCCATTCTCGTACATAAATAATTTTTTTTGCCTCGTTAGGGTTTTTGTAATTTTTTTTATTTCGAGCGTTGAGTAAAACAGTAATAGATTTCGTCAGAAGGTAAAAAAGTAATAAATCTGCCCAAAAGGTAACAGATCTGTTACAAATGTAATAACCTGGCAACACTGACGGTCACTTTTAACAAGTGACGCCAAAGCTAGATTTCAGTTTCTGATACAGTTGTAAACGAAAGTTAAATCCTGTTATTTGATTAGTTGCTCTTGGCGAAATGCGGAGTATAAACAACTTTTATTGAAAGTTCGGCATATTCAGTTTTAGATGCTGCGCATATGTTCGAAAGCCCGTAACAGTCGGATGACTTTTTTATATTGACTTAACAAAACTTAAAATTAATAAAAATGCTGATTAGGTTAGGTTAGAATTGGTTAGGTTTGTGATAAAGAAGGCGCGCCAACAAGATCACGAGTTTATAGTAAAGCAGCTATACCAGAAACATATATATATATATATATATATATATATATATATATATATATATATATATATATATATATATATATATATATATATATATATATATATATATATATATATATATATATATATATATATATATATATATATATATATATATATATATATATATATATATATATATATATATATATATATATATATATATATATATATATATATATATATATATATATATATATATATATATATATATATATATATATATATATATATATATATATATATATATATATATATATATATATATATATATATATATATATATATATATATAACTTACTTATAAAATTGGGAAAAAAGTAACTTTTTGCTTCAAAAAAATCTATAGTTACTTTTGAAGTAACTAGTTAATAATATAAACATTCATTTAACAATATCTCATTGAACACAAATATGCGTAACTTTTTCGTATATTCTGCTCATGTTGTATCTCTTACGGTCCTTAATAATTCTGGAATGTCTTCTTATCCGGGGCGAGCTATACATATACGGGTCTCCCAAAAGGTCCTACCAATAATTTAGGAATACATAGACTTGATTAAAATATGGCGTTTTAGCCATACTTGCCTTAGTCCGAAAGTTAATATTGAGAAAGATACAAGGTAAGTTAAAATTTTATTTTCGATTTTTTAAAATAATATCCCTGGTTTGTGAGATATTAAAGTGAAAATTGGTGATAACGGATTTTTACAGCCGGTAACAATAATACGCTTTCAATTTTCTGTAAGTTGTAGAGGGCGCTACGAGCGCTACTTTTCACTCTTAAATATGTTGTAACTGTTTTATATACAAAATTATGAAACTTTGTATAGAAAAAACAGGTTCTACTGTTTTTTTTTGGAGAAAAAAAAGCTATACTTTATAAGTCTATCTAAAGTTCACTATTTACGAGATATTTGCTGTTTTATTACTTAATGATGCAGCCGTATTCATCATTTAGCATATTACAAGTTTTATCATTTTTATAAATTTTAGTAAATCATTTAGAAATACAGCTAATATGTTTCTTTGCGACAGATGCGATAATTCCAATTGATTATTTTTTGATAAAAGCCTTCTTTATAAAAATGATAAAACTCGATTATCCTAAAACACCAGGGATAATATTTGAAAAAATCGAAAACAAAATTTTAACTTAACAGCCCTGTATCTCTCTTAATAATAAGTTTTGGACTAAGCCAAGTATGGCTAAATCGCGATATTTTAATCAAATCTATGAATTCCTAAATTATTGGTAAGACCTTTTGGGACACCTTGTATATGACCAAAGCCATTTACTCCTACAACAGAGGTAAAACGGAAAACTAGTTGATTCCGAACTAAGGGAGTCAAGTAACTTGACATTGAACTAGATATTTTAACCACGTTACCTTGAAAATAACTTCTCAAAATGTAACTAGTTACTTTTATTTATATATATATATATATATATATATATATATATATATATATATATATAATAAAGCCTGATAGCCTTGCAAAAGTTTTGAAACCGATAATTCACAAAAACACAATACCGAAATACTCATTAGCATTAGGCGATACCTGGGAAAAAGCATCGACACAAACTCGATATCAGTAAAAAACATCGGTTACAATTTACACTCGATACTAAGTAAAAGTATAGATACCACAGGAGTATCGATAGTATTGTTGCATCCCTAGGAAGATGTTGGACGCCGTCAGAGCATATATGAATGTTGATATCGATATATATCATATCGATATTTTTAAAAATTGATTATATCGGGTATACGATATATCGCAAAAAAATTGGATATTTCGATATCATTAAAAGTACCGCTATTTAATTTAACATTCTATATATTACAGTGCTTATTTTTAAACAAGTGGCCAAATTTGTAGTATTGACGTTATTACGATACACAAACGCCATATTATATAGGTATTTTAAACTATATCTGAAATCAATGTCTAACAAATGTTAAGTAGCCAAGTGCATTACTGACAAGCATCTAGATCTCTGCTGTAACTATGCTTCCGTGAATTTCCTTACATGTAATTTTGTATGTAATCGTATTTTGTAATTATCAGAAGGCCCTTTTGGTTAGTCCAGGTTAGGCCTTTTTTGGGTTGTTATAAAACGGGTTCTATCACACAATTTGTGTTTTCACCGCAGAAGTGAAAACATACAAAATTACGTGTACGGAAATTAATAAAAGCATAGTTACCGCAGGGATCTAAACGCTTATGAATTACTGTTGGAAGATATACGTATTTTTCTTTTGTTTTTAACTAGTATTTTTGATTTTGCCGATACATAAACCGTGACATATTTCAGATAAATTAAGTACGTTTGGCAACATAGCACATAATTTTCTTTCTGTATTCTGATAAAAACCTCATAACACTTAATGATGGTTTTATCGACGAACCTGAGCTAACCTAACTTTAACGAGACAGATCCACTTAAGCATGGAACACAATGGAATTTTCGTCATTCGTTTCTGTCGATTTGTGTCAACCTTTATTTTTCTTTATGTGTTTTCGGTGTTTTGTTGGATACTCTTCTGAAATATAGGTTAAAAACGGTTATATTTAGTTCCAACGTCAAAATTATCATCCATTTTTATACCACAAATGTATACTTCCTTTGTAAGTTTCGTTTTTACTTTAAATGTTTACGGAAATTCCATTCTGTTTTAAGCGTTACCGCGCGCTTTTTTTACAGCAAATGTAACCGACCCTAATACGCATTTTTATTAATTATAAGTTTTGTTTAAAAAAAAACTTAACAGTCCTCCTCCTGAACCGGAATTCAAACACACATGCGCCACATTCAAAGCCGAGTTCATGAAGAAAAAATACAATCGTACAGGGAGTCAGTGGCGCCCTATTTTATTAATACTTTTAATTGAAATGAAGAAATTGGGTAAGATAAAAACAGTAAGTAAGTTTCATTGTCACGTGTTATTATTTATTTACTTATACATTTATTGTAAAAATATTGGACCGATTTCATAAAAAGCGCTAAAAATTGAACTATTTCATTTCATAAAAAAGAGGTGACCGTGTGCATAAATTCTTAAAACTAAAAAAATTCCCAGTATCAAGGCACAACAAATAAAAAAAATCGGTAAATTTCCTTGACCCGGAACTTCCCTCGTTATGAATCTTTCTTTTTATTTTTATTAGTAATAGTGTGTGACCCTTAATTTTTGACCAGTCATTTGAAGTCAGTCGTGTAAGTAGTTTTTAGCTATTCCGCGACCTGACAGACAGACAGACAGACAGATGTTTTTTGGTATTTAGGTATCCTAAAATGTGAAGATCTGAAAAAACCCTGGAGGGTGATTTTTTACGATTACAAACATTTTATTTTACCGCCATTTTGTTTCCCCATCTTGAATTAGTACTATAATTTTACCAGTTTCTTTTCATATTACACTTTATTCTTGGACACAATTTGAAAGCAATGTAATAAGTTTTTTTTCAGACTTAATTTTTAAATATTTTATCAAGCTCAAATTTCGTTTCTCCATCCTAGATTTGTACCAACCATTTATAGATATTTGATTTTTGTGCGAAATTTGAGGTAAATTGGATGAGTAGTTTTTTAGTAAAAACATTTCTTTTTGACATGTAGGTACCCACCTTTATTGTAAAGAATTTCATGAGCTCCTATTTCATATAATAAATTTATCGTATGACAAAAAAAACGAGTTATCGCACAAAAACCAAATTATTCTAACTACGCATTCATCGGGCGAAGTAAAAGTTTTGATATGTTTCTCGAGACTCCCAAATCTAGAAAAGAAAAAATTATACTGGTTTATCCCTATCGCCTATTGTACCAACTTTCAATTAAATTAATTAATTTCAAATAATAAGGGATAATAATTTGATATTCGACAGGCAAATAAAAAAAATGCAGTTTTTCGAATAGTAGAGCGTTACAGAATATCTGGAAGTGTAAAACACCGACGAAGAAGGGTTTGGAAGACTTAAGAGTGCTACCGCCAAAGATAAAAAATTAGATATTCTGCTTTCGATACAAGAAGATCCCAGATAGTGCACCAATCAGCTTGCTTTGGATCATGAAGTTGATCAAAAATTCGTAAGAACCATTCTTCATATTGAGAAAATGTTCATGTTGTACATGAACGTTGTGATCGAAGACTAGAATTTGGGAAGTGTGAAGCGACCTTCACACTTCACGGAATGATCAATAAAGTAACTGGACTCCGCTTTATCAAGGGACATCTGACCGGTAAACGATATCTCCAGCTTCTTCGGCAAGAAATCGAAAACTATAAACAATTTTACTCCCGATATTAACTTAACCTGGTATCAGCAAGATGGAGCTCCTCCGCATTTTACTCGTGAAGTTAGAGAATTTTTAGATGTCACGTTCCCAAATAGATGGATAGGAAGAGGAGGGCCTATCGAATGGCCTTCACGGTCCACCGATCTACCGCCCTTCGATTTATTTTATTGAGGTCGCCTGAAAAACAATGTTTAGGAACAAATCCGATAATTTAGAAGAACTAAGAATTACAATTTTAAATGAAAGTGCGTACTAATAACAAGGGAAATGGTTTTAAATACCCAAAGACGTTTTTGCGACAATTTATATCATTTTCAACATTTATTAAAAAATAGATTCGTTTTTCCATGACTTGCTAAACCGATTTTTTTTTCATTTTAACTTATTTTTATTAAAATTAATTTTGTGTTTTGTAACTGATCAAAATGTCTTGATATCTCGGAAACTAATGAATTTAGGCATAACGTATGGTTAATAAAAAATGTTTTAAATTGAGTGAACGATCAAAATAATATACGTAGTGTTCCCCGTGGTGTTAATTATGTTATGTTAAAGATTTGTTTTCTTTAAAAAAAAATTAGTATGTATTATCAATCACCACTTTCCTGGCAATTACCGTGCCATTTTTTAAGAAGACAGTTTACATATGGTAACAAAAAGGAATAAAGCAAATGTATTTTATATAATATTTAAAGTAAGGTGTGTTTAAAATATAAAATTTGTTTAAATCTGAAGAACTTTAACTGCAAAATATAAGTTTTTCGAATGGCACATGACAAAAACTTAAAATTTTCCTAAGTGTATCCGATACCTAATTCTAGTAATTTTTGAGATGTTTATATTTTGTTAGTTTTTCAATCCCTCTGTTTATTTTTATTTAATCACACTAGCTACCGAAAATAACATAACACTAAGTAAATTAACAGGAGTAAATTACTTAATCAAATAAAAATTTTAACACAGCAATTCATGACAAGGAATTTTTTACTCCTAAAATATAAAAAACTACGTGACACGCTCTACAACTTTTATATTTATCATTTTTCTTTCTTTTGTTAATATGTCCTTTAAGAAAAAAGTTTAGAATTATACCCAGAATTCATAAATTAATTAATATACAGAGGGTTCCATTTAAAAAATAATACTTTTTGCTGCACTACTTTTTTGACCATTTTTGATGTTTACGCAGAAATATTTTTACATGATGCACAATTGGCCACTACATAATATTTCAAATGTGTTGTTAACTTATTCTGTACATACTACTTAGCTTCCTGTCAAAGTTTTATTACGTACCTACCTAACTTACTACTACCCACCTACATCTTACTAGTTATCACCTTCAAAAATAAATAGATACGTCGAAAAAAAAATTAATTCCAGAAATCTAATATTTTGGGTAAACCTAGTTATCTTGTTTATACGATTTAAAAAAGCAAACAAACTGCACTTAACCGCTTGTTACTGCAAATCAAGTAACTAAACTAAAACTAACACGAACACATAACAATAGCTTGTTATGTTTCGTTCTGATATCGATAGAAGGCGTAGTAATAAAAAGATGGTGAAACTTTCAGAAAATAGAAAGGAGTGAGCGCCATGAGCGCCATGAAAGTGTACTTTCGTACACCGTTTCCGCGTGTTACAATGTTTTTATAGGATTTATACGTTGAAGATGACCAGAGTGACCAGACTGACAAATATGTAACTTAGATACTCTTTTGTAACTAAAGTATCTTTTTGTAACTAAAGATACTTTTCAAAAGTATCCGTTACAAGATACTCACCAAAAGTATCTAGTGACAAGATAATTTTTCCATAATTAAAAAAATAACTTAGTTACAGTAACTAGGTTTATTTAGAGGTAACTTATAGTTACTTTATTATAACTTAGGTATCAGATATCACTATTCGAGCAAACTTTCCGTAAATCATAAATATAAAATATAAAATAGTCAAAATACATAATATTTACCGAATAGTCGCTGTGACTCAGAGTAACCATAACAGCTACACGCACTTAAAATGTCACTAAACCGAATAATGATTGTTTATACATGACATACTATCACTAGAAACATAATTTCTTAGGACATTTATTTATTTGTACTGGTGTAAGGACATTGTTTAATAGGTTAGTAATTTAGAATATTACTTAGTGTTTTTAGCTCCCTCCAATACTAATAACATTCTACATTAAGATACGTTTATTTCTGCTTTAAATCGTGACACGTTTCGTAGCAATTCAACGAAGGTGTAGAAGACGTGGGGTTTTAGGGTAGTAAATACTGTAATAATTTCTAGGTATAAAAAGATTGTTTTAAATGTTTTTAATTTTTTATTTATAACAGGGATTTTAAATACATATTTGAAAAATTGAATGCCATATAGGCGCCCGCATTATGTATTATAAAATATTCCAGGGAGGCAGGAACTCCCCTTGCCCCTCCCTTTGGGCGCCTATGAATATCAACCTTTATTTCTCACGGAAAGTATTCAGTTGTATTGATCATTTTATGATATATTACACATATCAAATAACATTATGTGGCGTTCGTGGAAAAACATTGATGGTACTTCTACTAGTGTCCCGGTGAAGAAAAAGCATTTATCTGTCTAATCTAAGGAAATTGTAAAAAAACTGTTTATTGCTCTTTATTTGACAGAGGACTTGACGATAGTTCTGTTACGAGTGAAACATGTGATTGAACTGACTACAGCAAAAAGAATCGTGTCAAATCTCATCACATAAAAAAATTACTTCCACCAAATGTTGCAAGGTCTTCATAAGCCGAAAAGTCTACACCATCTTCGAAGAGCAACGTGTACCTACATTAGAAACTATGAAGCAACGACTCACTAATGATGAGGCCTAAATAAGCTTTGGAGAGTTTTGTCTAAAACGGGCTTCAGATGACAAAAAGCAACTACTTATGGAATTTCAGCAATTACAAAAATAGCGTCTTGAGTATATAACGTAGATAAGAATAAGAAATACCGTTCTGAAAATCATTCAATAATTTACCTAGATAAGATATGGTTTTTGACACGCGTGAAATACTATTTCATTTGATTAAACTAATATAAACATGTAATATCATTATCATTACTTGTTAGTTTTATTGCAGTCATTCAGTTAAAACAATTTTTAATGAAATTTACTATTCCATAACTATTACATTTATAGTATTGGGAATCGAAAAAAGTGTTATTTGTTGAAAATGTAGCATACTATATTAGCAAAAACAATAAACTTTCTCCGTAAGTCTATAGCCAACATTCTTCAAGGGAGGCAATGTATCTTTGGTCTTTTATGAATAACGTGATTTATAAAATACTATACTATTGTAACATCAAATGCTAATGCCTAATAAGATGATTTTTTAGTATAAAATTAACCATAATCAATTACTTAACTTTGATGTACTTGATTTTAATTTTAAAATAATAACTAGGTAGATATGTATTCTTAACAGGAAATGTTTACGAGTAAATATGATAAATATTGTACTACGCCACTGTTTTGACCCTATCGTCAAGAATACACTTACTGGAAATTGGTCAATGAGAAGGGAACTTACAAGAAGATCACGGGTCAAATATGCGGAACAGGAACTTCCCCTTGGACAATAAAAAATTGCCAAAAATCCAAACGAGTTTTTAAATCTTCAGATTTGGCGTATACAATACAAGTTTTTGGACAGATTTAAATCAATTTTTTGAGTCAGATTCATTGTAGTGGCGATGTTAGGAGTTTAATAAACGTTAGAATTATGACAATCAGTTGTAAACGCTATTTTATAACCGTCTTTTGTGAGCCCTAACGTGTTGTTGGCTTTGTTACGGGATAAGCCACCTCATACCTTATCCGTCAAACTGCTATCCGGCAAAAATGATAAAGAAGCAGGTCTAAGCACTGTAAAATAGATATATTTGTAGATAATAACTAGCTTGTAGGCAGGTTAATAGCTACCTGATGTATTTTTAATCAACATATGAATAGGCCCTCTCTACCGGCCAAGGGTCGTCTTTACTTGCTTCCCTCTTGCTATTGATGTCCACACAAAGAACATAGGCAGTATTCTTAGACATATTTATAACAGGGTTGACTGAGCGCAAACTTACAACACACGTGTAATAACATCAAATTTGCAACCGAAAAGATAAAATCGACAACTACGACGATTAACGATTTGATTTGATATAACGGAAGTTTTTTAAACTATTACTGGTGGATTACAGTGGATTGCTAGTTTTTTTAGAGTAAATTTGAAATTAATACTTCAGAAACCAAAGAAGATATCGGCATGCGCGTACTACCATTTAAAAAAATTCTGAACACATTTTTTCCTAATAAATAGGTGAATTTTTTATACATACAAAAATATCTCTGTAAGTTTTCAAATATATCTCAAATTTTTCTTCTAATATATTTTTTGAGAGGGCAATTTAAAAGAATAAAAAAAATGTCTTCGTTTTTGGATATATCTTTTCTTTTTTGAGTTACACGGATTTTTCCAAAATATGAGCAACTTTTCAAAAATCTCTTAGAGAATTAATTATATTTAGCGTGAGGCAATAATTTTTACTAAATCTTATACTCTTATTTTATAATTATTCTTTCAAAATTATTTAGATTATTTTAAACCCAAACCCCTCACTATTTACAGTAGCGTGCATAAATTTAAATTATGCACGTTTTCTTAACATCTGTGCCCTTCAAAGATTAGAGCTGCGTTTTTAATACAACGAAGCGGATATCTGCTAGTTCTCTTCCACAAACAGAAAAAGTAAATTAATTATGCTCTCGATACAGTTTTGCAATTTCCAAGTTGTTAGTCGTCAAAAAATCACCTTCCGAGATTTTTGTAGATTCCGAAAATCCCATTTCCGTCAGTCTGTCGGTATATCTCAAAAACTACTTACCCGATCGAATTCAAAACTCAAGGATGATTTGGGGGTGGAATGGCAAAATCTTGGTAAAAATTTAATATATAGGAATAAAATGACGACCTTACAAAATGTACTACATTACATTGTAAAGAAAATGCTTATCGCACGGATTTTGAAATTTGCTCAAAAATAAAGTGTGATATAGAGATACACTAATAACATTTTTTTATAAAGCCATTATGGTAGAACAAAATGGCGTCCTAACGAAATATTTAAAAATTCAGTACCAAAAAACTATTTATTTAATTGGTTTATAATTGTACGCACAAATCAAGTGTGAAACAGAGATAAACTGGTACAATTTTAGTGCGAATCCTATATGGCAAAATAAAATGGCGGCCTAATGTCATGCAAATGTTCGGTAAAATTCCGTTTCCTGGAATAAAATAATAAAGGGCATACTTTAGATTTATAGACTATAAAAATAAAGGTATCAAAAATAAATTATTCTTGTAATAATAATAATAATAAATAATCTAAAAATAATTTCATGCATATATAGACTGTGTACGTAGTGAAATTGTGTACGAGGGGAGTTCTGGGTAAAGACAAATTTACAGATTTTTAATATATGCGGGGTATTTGGTTTAAGAGAGAAAGCTTTAAGTAAAATAATATAAGGTGTAAATTAATTTACATCTACAACTCTAGAAAATAACTTGTCTAATGAAAATAAGACAAAACGTTTTTATAAACAGAGGTCCCCAAAGGCATCATTTTCCACATACGGGTGTTAAAATATTAACATTTTTTTTTGATATACCTCGTACAATTGTAAAGGTTTTTAAATCAAATATTGTGTACGTTATACTATAAGTAATATCAATAAAGTGACTACGTATACAGGGTGTTACTTTTTTTTTCGGATCCAAACGCCTTTAACCCTCCCGAACTTTTTGCTAAGACGGTATTGGCCATTTTTGCAGCAAAGTCTGTTCTTTTACTTTTCGATCTCTTATACTCTCTGTACAGACATAGCTAAGTTGATGGTTATAATGCGTGTGAAAAATGTACTTTTTGGTAAATAAAAAATCTAAAATATTAAAGTTTCTGAAAAGCGGAAGGAACCTAACTTTGTGTTAAAAGGGCCAGTGAGGTCTTAGTAAAAAGTTTGGGAGAGTTAAAGCGATCGCATACGGAAAAAATATCACCCTGTAGAATATCATAAAATTTATATAGTCGCTTTATTAACATTGGTCTTAGTATAACATACAAAAGTTGAATTTAAAAATCACTAAAAATATACCAACGAAAAGCTAAAAAAATATTAACTACAAATTTTTTTCTTATTTTCATGAGATGAATCATCTTCCAGAGCTTTATATATGAATAATCTACACCGTATACTATTATAGACTTAAAGGTATAAGGTAGCCATCATGCATATATTTAATTAAATAAATCATGCATATATTTAATTAAATAAGAATAAAGTGAATATATTTAATTAAATAAATAAAAAATTACAATCTACGCCTATGGTAAGCTTTTTAAAAAAGTTTCAAAACAATTTCAAGTGCATATTTTACTTATTCTGTTGGTGGAAGAAAACTAGTATTTATCCACATCGTTGTATTAAAAATAGCTCTAATCTTTACAAAGCACAGGTGTATACTTTAAATTCAAGCACGCCACTGTAAACAATGTAGTCTGGGTTAAAACAAATTGAAAGAGTAATTTATAGAGTATATGTTTTAGTAAAATTTAATGCCATACATTAAATATAATTTTTTTTGGAAAAATCGGGATAGTTCAAAAAAGAAAAGATATATTAAAAAATGAAAACTTTTTTTTTGTTTTAAGTTACTCCCTCAAAAGATATATTAGAAGAAAATTTTGATATTTTTTTATAGAAACCTGGAAGTTATTGGTGAAAAAATCATGGTTTTATTATACACCCTAAATAAAAAATTGACCTATAAATTTGAAACAAATCATGACACTAGATTATTCATTTTGTATTAAATGCAAGCAGGCATATGCCGATTCGTCTTTTGATTTTCGAAAGACTTACCTACAAATTTTCCCTAAAAAGCTAGTATTCCACTTCTTATAAACAGCAGTTTATATAATACACATTATCAATATCTATATCGGCATTTCAATACAGTGGCGTCTCTAATTGAGTGGCACCCTCGGCGGTTGTGGTCCTCCTACCACAACCCCAGAACTCGTCAAATTATTACCGCCTATTTTTGTTCAACTAAAAAATGAGAGAATGCTTATAATAATAAGAAAACTACACTAAAATAAACTAGTTGTTAAAACGAACAATACACTACAATTTTTAAATTAATTTTTTGCAAAATACTTAATTCATTATAAAGAACTTTTAAATGTTAAAAAGTCCGTTTTCTTAGCATCTAGGAACTTTTTTTAACTTGTTTTCGAAATAGAGACATGTAAAATGGTACACATCATTCTTCTAAAAGCTGTCTGGATAAGCAAGAACATTTCTGCTTAATTGTTAGTTGTTAATTATTCCTGTTATTAAAATTAATAATATTTAGTCAACTCATTTTCAATCGTGAGTATGGCTAAACTTATAAACCTTTAAGTTATCATGGCTTTTGGGATTAGACGGTATCAAAATGAAATCACTTTTCGATGTTTAGCCTTCATTTATAGCATCTTCAAGGATCTTTACTCCACGAGATTGGAACACTGAACACTGATTTGCGATCTCATGGAGTAAAAAGCCCTACGATCTAATCTAAAGAAACATGATTTCTTAATTAACCAAAGCCGTGAAAGCTTCCGTTCTATCTTACAAGCCTTGATAATTAATATACCTGTCCAAATGCAACCTGAATATCCAAATATATGAATTACTATTAAAAAACGATTTTAAACAATTCAATAGCTCTCAGTTTGAATTTCGAGGGGAAAAATATAGGCGAAGCAATAAATAGATTATTAAGAATAATAATAGAAAGGATTGAAGATGGTGACTATACTGGGGAATATTGTAAAAAAAGCATTTAACTACGTTGTTCGTAAGATTTTATTAGAGAAACTTAAACCTAAAATAATTTCCAATGTTACTATAAACCAGTCTTACATAACAAATTAGGAACAGTTCACATCAGTTAACAGCGGTGTTTCTGAACAAGGTTATATAATCAGTTGCATGCCACACGGTTCGGTACTTCGGTCACTAGTTTTGCTTTATGTAAATGAGCTACATAGAGTAGTGCAGTTGTCGATTTTATGCTGCTCGCTGATGACGCCACCCTGATCACGAAGGATCAAAACATCAGTTCCTTCAAACAAAATTTAATAATTTTACAGGCATTGATTTTCAAATAGTTTTTTGTTAATTAAAGGATTCACTAAGAAGTTTCTAAATATATATACATATACTATTGTAATATACAGGGAGCACCAAATATAAGCAATTATTAAAAACCCAAACGGCTAAACGGATTTTAATGAGTGAAACTATGCTCGTCATTTTAAAACAGCATTGCATAGATCGTGTTCGCTCACTAGAGGTTGTCGTTGTCACGAACAGCTTGACAAAAAAAATGAAGGGAGTAAGTGAAAACAGGTTCCAAGTTCTTTTAAAGGAAATACTCCACCCCTAAGAAACTTCGCTGCCTACTACACTCTGACCAGGGACGTAGACAGAAAATTCATTTTGGGGGGCCAGTTGGGGGCACAAATAGTCCTAGAGGGGCTTATATACAGGGTCTGTCATTAGTGTGTCAAAGTAGCATATTTTCCTACTAAAGATTTTTTTTCCATTAATGATGGATCCTGCAACAAATAATATGTGTCAGTAAAAAAATGTAAACGAATTTTCTTTATTTCGAATCGAATTTATTTTAGGGTTTTGAATTAAATAACAAATTTTATATAAAAGTACCTTAATTAAACACATCTGAAGACCCATGTTTTTTTTCACTTTTATTTAATGAACAGTTGTGGAAGTACTACTAAAACTAATAAAAAATAAACTTGAATAATATAAACCGTTAACTAAAAAATACAAAAAAAATATAATTAAAATATCTATTAATCTTTAAAGATCTATATTTTTTACCAATGACTTCTCAATTGATAAAATAGCCAAGATTGATAGTCTGTCATTTCCAATTCTATTACTCAAAAATTATTTTATTATTCTTAAACAAGAAAAAGTTCGCTCACATGAAGCACTAGAGACCGGGATTGTGACAGCGATTATTACTGTTTATATTTTCTTTGTTTTAATTAGGTAAGAGTAATCTTATATTTGGGATTCTTACTAGTAGAGATATTTTGTGTTTTTGTGATTTGAGTATTTTATTTCGTTAAAAATATTGTGCTTGTATGAGCGTAGCGCTTTATTTAGACAGGCTAATGGGGGGCCACTGGGAGGGCCACGGAATAAAAAGGGAGGGTCGCGGCTCCCCAGGCCCCCCTGTCTACGTCCCTGTCTCTGACCCAGCCACATACGACCGCAACTTCTGGTGGAAGTACCCATTAGCATCCATTTCCTTCTTTCAATTTTTTATTATTGGCTAAATGGAAGTCAAACAAATTCCTGAGTGGATTGCAGAAGGAAAAACATCATTGAAACAGACAAGCTTAGAATGTAGTGGCTCACGCCTTATTACGTGGTATAAGATCTCTAATTGTATCCTCTACTGGCTTCAATGTAACCAACCTTTCGATAGCCTAGACCGATTATAAGAATACCTTTTACATGACATCGCATGCATTACTCCTGCACCTAACTACTAAAAATACTTGATATAACACCACTACTACGATGCATTAAAAAACTTATACCACTCTGAAAATCAATATGTTCCATAACCGGGAAAAATCAAACTACAAAAGAGTCTATTTTGTTTAAGAGAATATTCTTTTATCTTATCTTATCATATCTATCCCCCTCCTCCTTCGAAAAACTCGTTTTTGGTGCCTACAGCTCTCAGAAGGTTACTCATCTGTTTTATATAGATGACCTCAAGTTTTATGCTATTAATCGAGATGTACAACAATATTTAATAAAAAGCTTGCAAGAATATACCAGAAATATAGATTTTAGAATTTGGGCTGGACAAATGTGTAGTACTTAAGCTTACTAAGGGTAGATACACAGGTCAACCAGAGACCGAGCTCTAACGGATGGGAACATTCTTCTGCATGTAGAGTTGGGTTTGGATAAGAATTTCATGAATGACATAAATAACATCAAAACTACCTTTCCGTTGAAGTACAGGCAGCACCTTCACAAAATATGAAACTTAGAACTTTCCGGATCGAATAAGGTTGCTGTACTATATACACTGCGGATGCAGTACTTCTCTAATCTTTCGGCGTTCTGCTGTGGCATAACTACAAATGTTGCCATCCCGCAGTTGCAGTCCCCTCCAACATCAAAAACACTAGTTTCCCTTGAACTTCATTATCACCAGGCCCCTAGCATCAGTGAGCCACGCCGCGATGCGGGGGCTGGCGAGGGTGTAGCTACGCCATTAACGTTCTGAAATGACAATTCGAGTTATTAGAATTAGACGTAGACACAGGGAATATGATCTATTTGAACAAAACGCAATATACCACTGACCTGTTAAGTTGTCGATATAGGAATATCGACTCGCTGGACTCGTCCAGGGGGCTTACACTCGCGCTCTTAAGACCTACTGGACGAAAGTCTAAGAGTAGGAGATTTTAACAACATAATATATCTCAATCAGTTCTTAGACGATTATCTTTCTAGATTCTGTCCCAGGGGCGTGCGGTGAAATTTTAAGAAAGGGAAGCAATTTTTAGAAACTTACCTATTTGTAATGTAATTCGATTCTTCGATCATTTTTTGCAAACTCGTCAATGACGTCATCATAAAAACGTCGATGCTCCGACATGTTTTGGAGAAGTTTATTTTCAATGGACAACAGCGATGTATGCGAAAGTCTCTCCTGCCCCGTTGAATTTCTCACGAAATTTTTTATACGTTTAAGTGTTGAAAAATTGCGTTCTACTGATGAACTTGTGGCAGGTATTGTCAATACTAATGCACACAATTTCGACACTTCGGTGTAGGCATCTTCCAGCTCCTTGTCTTTTAAAAATTGCATTAGTTCCTTAGCGTTATTTTTTGCGCTAATGTCATCAGTTTCGTAAATCACTTTTAGTTCAGATCCCAGTAACACTCGGTCGAAGAACTGGCCATAATGAAGAAGAAGAGATTTAAACGCATCTTCTGGAAAAGTTTTTCCCTTAAATGCATCAAAATTGCAGAGCTCGAGGAATTTAAAATCATTTAAACCGTTAAATCTATAGTTTATTTGTTGCTGAATTTGATCGATTATTTCATAAAAGAGGCGTCTGTATGATGTTTGAACATCTCCCACCTTGTTTGTTCGAAGACTCTAGGCTTGTGGTTCTATATTTAACGTCATCGTTTTCTCTCAAAATAGGTCAAAGTCATCTCCTTTTTGGCTTAACATGGACTTTTTTTAGGCAAAAAGCAATATCATTTGTTTTAGTTTGTAATATATTAAAAACATTGTCCGAGAATGGAAATATTTCTGAAAATATGTTCAACAAATAATTAAAATTAAAATCTCGTTTCAAACAGTCTAAAAACCCTCTTGAACTATTTATTGCTTCTGAGTCCCACGTTTCATTATTTTCTATTATATTCTCAAATAGTTCAATCAGTGATTCACGATTTTCAGATACTGTTAAGACAAGTCTTCCATTATGGTTCTACCTAGTAGGAGCTATTTTGGGCAATCGTTTGTGAACAATGGAGTCCAAAGCTTGTGTACGTTTTGTTGACTTGGAAAAAAAAGCAGCCATGCTACTTAAAATATCGAAAAATACTTTACACTCTTTAATGTGATTGATGGACTGGGATAAAACTAAATTTAATTTATGAGCAAAACAATGGACAAACACAGCACTTGGGAAAGTTTCTCGAACTTTAGCTTGCAGACCCCATAATTGTCCTGCCATCACTGCAGCTCCATCATAGCTTTGAGCAACTAATTTTTTCTCTCCATTAATTTCTTTAGTAACGTTATAAACTACGGTATATAATGCATCTGCTGTATGATTTTCGGACACATTCTTAAAACCTAACAATCGCTCTTGAATACATCCGTCTGTTTTAACGTAGCGTATTACTATAGATAATTGGCTAATATTAGTGATATCAGTTGTTTCGTCCAGAACAATAGCAATGAACTGCACCTCGCCAATCTCCTACTTAATTCTTTTTAGAACAATGGTTGCAACAGCGGAAATTAAATCATTCTGGATTCGATTCGACGTTCCGCGAAAAACGCTAGACTGCTCTAAATGCTTTTTTAAGCAATCATCATATTTAGCCATTAAACTAAGTAAATCTTGAAAATTTCCTCTATTTGAAGAAACCCTTGTTTCGTCATGACCTCTAAATCCCAATTCGTGCTGTCCGAGAAAACAAACAACATCGATAAGTCTTCTTAATATTTGCCTATTTTTATCGACTAGTTCATTGTGTTGGCGGTGACTAATTTCCACTGTTTATTAAGGGTGTGTTCAATTCTGGTTTTGCCGAAGACTTTTTCTTTTATGACGGCCTGCAAATGCGCTTTGGACATAATGTGTCTTTTTACAGCTTTATGGAAATTGTTTAAATCGGAAAAACCAGTTTTATTCCAGAGAATTTTCATTTTCAAAAAGTAAACATGGCCAACAAAATAATTTACTTATATTTTCACACCCTGTTAGCCATTTAAATTGTTCGTATTGTTTTTCCGGATAAAAATGTCTAATACAGCTTTTCATTTTTGTGGTTAAATTTTTTATAGGCGGTTTTGCCCTTCCTTTGGAAATTATTTGAAGCTTATCAGCGAAGTTTAATGTTGAAAATCCCTTTATTATTAAGACACACACCACACATTCACACACACTCTTCTTACTAAATTCTCCAACATTTTCAACGTTATTACCGACAGCCGAAGTTGACGGTATTTGCATATCCACGTCCGTATTATTGTCTCCCATATCGCTCCATGCACGACGCGACGTACCTATCACATAACACACGGATAGCCGTTCAAACAAAGAACCTACTCCAACGATAGCTTCCGCCCCCACTTAAAGCCCGCGACTGAAATGCAAAAATTGCAAACATCCGGTGGAAAGTTCAATAACCTCTGGCTCGATTCACAGGAAATCAAGCATACAGGACCTGGCTGCAGAGAAGCTAGCGGCCCGCATAGGTTCTATTCCATTTTTTATTGTCGCTCGGTCGGAGTCAAGGCCGCATTTATTATGGGCTTGATAATTAAGATAATATTTTAACATTTTTAATATAAACTAAATTAATGGTTTCCTATTTCAAAAATTATATTTTAGAAGATGTAATTTTTTTTGGGGAAGCACTGATTCCCTTGCTTCCATGGACTGCACGCCCCTGTCCTGTCCGTATACCTAGTTCATGCCAGCACATCATACATTTATAGACATGCTACTCTCTTGCTCTTAGCCTTTACTACAATTACGCTTCCCCACCACAATCAGGTTGCAAACCAACATGCATGGTATCGTTCTGCTAAACAAAGTCGATGTTTGTCAGCTCCAGAGGAAATCAAGATCTTGGTCAAGCAGCAGGCTAAGCTTTCCAAGTAGATACATGGAACTGTTTGGCGAATTTCAGAATATAAGATTTAAGGGGTAGGCCCCATGTCGGAGTTTTAGGAGGAGAACTCCATGCTTTCTGAACTAAAGGAGATATTAGCTTGCAGAGCCTCGTCCCAGCAACTGATGATGAGAATGCAGTTGCAGAAGCGGTTTTCCTTGGGTCCCTTCGCCTATTGAGCCAAATTAATTAGCCGACGATCATCGACCGAGCGAACGCAAGGGGTGGTCGGCAATTTCTTGTTGGGCTTCCGTATTGTGCCTGTGTAAATCCGATCCAATGGAGTGGTACGACGGATTTAGCTTTATATACAATAATAATAATAATAATAATAACAACAAAACCAAAACATAAACCAACCAGATCAGAGCACCGAAGCAGCAACAGATGAACAACAAAATATGATAACAAATCCATTAGAATAAAACCCAAGAATGATTCAACAGCATCAACAACAACAACAACAAGAACAAGACACACATCGCCATATCCAAGAGGACATAAACAACGACATAATAACAAATCTCCTAAAATGTAAGGGAATTGAACCAAGGAATAGAACACCCCTTACCATATTAAAATACAACAAACACACTAAGTACATTTTAACACAACAACTTGAGCTCATTACAACAGCGGATATATCGCAACGACTACCTGCAACTACCAAGGCAGGTAAACCCAGGAAGAGGTTAAAATGGACAGATGAAATGAATCGAACGGTGATGTATTCCTACTACACCGCTTCCAAACTTGAGACAATTTCATCAGGATTCTGATATAAACTGCATACACTTTTCATAGCACAATATCCAGAATACAAATCACTTATCACAGAACAGAGAGTAATAGATCAAAAAAGAGTCACCACTAAGACCAGTAAGCTCACCCCACTCGCATTGCAAAACATCAAAGCTATGGTAGCTGCTGCACTAAACATTCATCAACCAAACATTGAGGACAGTGGGGCAGGTGCCAAACCGATTCCACATACAAACCAGTCCAACTTTGTGCAAGAGGATCTGCAACCTCACCTAATGCTCAGTAGGGGCGAAGTACCCAGCAACAACCCACGACAGATGACAAGCACCATACAGCTCACAGGACAAGTGAATCATTCGCCCAAAGCATTCATACACACAGCTACACCTCGGACCGTCTCTCACACAAGCAATCAAAGTAGAAATCAAGTCACATATAAACAAATGCTCAGACTCCGATCCTACAACAAGAGCAGCAACTGCAGTGCAGCTACGCAGCAGCTATAACCACGATAACACGGAACAATCAGAAACTCCCGCCACGACACAGAAACACCAACAACATAAAACCAAAATTCAAATGGCAGATAAGGATCGAAAACAAAATTAACAAAATTAGAAAAGAATTGGGACATCTTACCCAATCCATGAACGGCAACAAGTCAAAACGTATCACACAAAGTGTAGAGAGATCTGCATCTCCTGATCACGCGCTTACAGAAATCCTTGACACTCTGAAGCAAAAATTATCCATGTATGCCGCAAGACTCCGAAGATACGAAGAATCAAATGAAAGAAAGGACGCTAACAACCTGTTTCGAAGAAGCGAAAAACAGTTCTACCAAAAAATCATGAGCAATGAGGAGGCACGAGTAATAGAACCACCGACCAAACAAGAGATCACAGAATACTGGAAAAGTATTTGGTCAGAACCGAAACTACACAATAAGAACGCTTCGTGGATTAAAGAGGAAGAACACAGACACAAGTGCTTGGAGGAACAAGAGGACTTTACAATGACAACACAAGAAGTTGCAGAAACAATCAAATACACGCATAACTGGAGATGTCCAGGAATAGATAACATTCATAACTTCTGGTACAAACAGTTTACCTCCACACATGAAGCTCTCACTCACCAAATTAATGAAATTATTTTAAAACCTAGTACACTTCCCAGTTTTCTCACCCAAGGAATAACATACCTTAAATCCAAAAATTCAGACAATAAGGACCCGTCAAATTAGCGACATATTACCTGCCTTCCAACCCTATATAAGATCATTACAGCCACAATTACCAGGAGAATAGAACAACATCTAGCACACAAAAACATTCTAACGAAAGAGCAAAAAGGGAGCAGGAAAAACAGCCGAGGATGCAAGGAGCAGCTAATTATAGACAGCGTCATCATGGAACATACCAGGAAAAATTATAAAAACTTTCATACTGGTTACATAGATTATAAAAAAGCCTTTGATTCGATACCCCACAGTCGGCCAACCAGAGTGCTAGAATTATATAAAGTCAATAAAAACATCAGGCAATTTCTTACACAAATAATGAGTACGTGGAAAACTAAAATCAACCTGAGAACACAAAAAGAGCACATTGAAACAGAAGAGATCTACATCAGACAAGGTATATTCCAGGCAGATTCACTCAGCGCTTTGTGGTTCTGCCTCTGTCTGAATCCACTCTCAAACACACTGAATAACACAAACCTCGGATTCCAAATTAAACACCATAAAAATAACATACTGTAGAAACAGGAAAGAGTCATCATTGTTCCTCTCGTTATATCAGTAACAGGTTTCACCCCAACAACGTTTACACCGCATTTTGTTCAATTAGGACTTAATACAGACATTCACAGGAACATCCAAAAATCGGACATTTTAAAAACATGTAGCATCGTTAGATCATTTCTTAATACACAATAGTTGTTTTTTTATATTTCCTTTTTTTTATTTTTATTTTTTGTACTGACTTGGTATAATCCCGTCAGTATAAAATACAACCACAGGAATACTGTGAGACGACAAGTCATAATAATAATAATAATAATAATATTAATATTAATAATAATAATAATAATAAGTACAGTCAATGCGAACATGTCGTTACGAGTGGAAACAGTATCCTAATGTCTTTTTTACTACTAACGTTATCGGATTCAAAAGATATCAATATCGTATTTAAAAAAGGTTACATTGCTTATTAATTTTTGTTAACTGGGCAACATCTCGGGTCGCCATGTTTACAAGCAGTGAAGTTAACGTTAGTAGAATATTTGCACAAAACACATCATTCTAGATTAAAAACAACATAACCTGAAATATTGTACAAGTAGTTTTCACAATTTTAAACATATATGCAATGCAATGCAAACTTTATCTGCTGAGACTCAATCCTCTATAGAAACATTGACGACTTTTGTATTATTTTCTTATCTAACATTCTAAGTCGAGTTACATAAGAAATTTACCATACAACCATAATCCTAAGATTACACTGCTCCATAAAAATGCATATACCTACCTCGAAGCAGTCATTACCTATTTTCTGAGTTTTTCCTAGAGGATAAACGAAGCTGTGCAGGAATTTTTGCATAACTGAACGCAACCAAGGTATTAAGCAATGCACCGAGAGCCATGAAAGTTATGTAATGGTTGTTCTCAAAGCAAATCTATGTTATGTGACTTTTGTACTATGGCATGCCTCAAATCCGTAGCTGTTGAAGCAACGTTATAGATAGAGCGGAACTCGACGTCAAAGGAAGTATTTTGTAGAATATTTTGCCTAGCAGCAGCATCGGTCGTACATTTGTCTTTGACCGCTCAGTTTATACAATTACTTCAACGGCTAAAAAAAATAGAAATGGATCAGATTGTCGCATTTGTTTGCGGAGGGTGCAAATTGTTGTGAGTAGACAAAATATAAATATGTCTGACAGCCTTGCACAAGAAAAAAAATGCATGTAGAGATACAACGAACAAAATTATCAGAAGTTGTTACTCGCAGTAGACAAGCATTCTTATAAGAATAAGAATATTATGAAGCAATGGCCTATGTACGAGAAACCCTCCTCCCCAAACAGAGAACAAAATCCCTTTCATTTTTTTTATTAAAAATTTGTATAACCCCATACATCGAGTTAATTAAAATTAATTTCTAAACCCTGTCTATAATCAAATAAATACATAAAAGTGACAACCTTACCCTTAATAATGGTCTACCTGGAATAGCTTCAAAGAAATAACTATTTAACAAAACAATCGACAGTAGTATGTTGAGTTAGCAAGTAGTAGTCTCCAAGAGTTTTGTGTTAAGTCGCGTCCGCAGTTCAACTGAATTGTCTGAATTGCAAATGTAGTAGTACCAATCTACCAGAACCATTTTCAGAAGAAGGACCGATTGTAAGTTTTTATTTCATGTTATTTTTGGGGGCAAAAAAAAGAAAAAGATATATTTTTAATACTAATAACTAATTACTACTAATAGTAAATTTTAATATTGTATAACTATTCATCGATTCAACAAGTTAATTTAATATTAACGGAATAAATGAAGAATAAATGTTTAGTTTATACATTTCAGGTTTATGTATTACACACTATTGTTTTCTGTTTTTGACAATAGATATTTATTGGCTTGACATTTAACGTAAACCTATGAAATATAGTTCATTTAAGCTTTCTTGTAGGCTTTCAAGATGTAGGTGGTCCTTTTTCGTATTAATTGATGTTTTGCAGTAAATTTAACATTCATCGGAAACTTTGGTAGGACCGAACTTCTTAGGAAGGTCTGGATCTATCAGCCTATCTGGCAATATCGGTGAGAAAGCTGTGATTTGTAATAGAATTTATGAATGGGTCCTGTCAACTTTTTATAGAAATTCCGAAGAAGAAGATGAGACAGTATCACATAATTTACTCTGTGATTGTGCCACTCCCCCTACTCCATTCTATGAGAATGCTGGAGCCACAATGGTCAGTTTGAGAGAAGTACCCCTAAGAGATGTCATCACCTTTTTTGTAAGAATAGGCTGGTTCAAGGTCTAGGATATGCGATGTTTATAGAGCGGATCAACAAGTTTTGTTAGGTGTTCCCCAGGTCTTTCATTGGCTCTATACCACAATTGTTCGACCGAGGATCACCTACGGATTCATGGTCTAGTGGTGGTGGAAAAGGTCACATATTGCCAAACCCGTCTGACTTAAAATCGCCGGAGCAATGAGAGCCATCCAATGGCCTCTTGCAAAACGATGGATGATTATGGAGCTTTGAGTAAAAATCTTATATAATCTTGCCTGGGTATAGGCAATAATGCTGGAATGTGCTAAATAGGAGCACTTGGGGAAGGACAAAGAAAACTTGATCAATTACGAACTACTGTAGACATCCAAACAAATGCAACCTGTCAATGCTTGATGCCAAGGAGGACATTTCGACAGACGATTGGGAAACATATTGGCATTTTGTCCCAACTATAAACTCAGCAGCAAATGTATCGATTAGGGTTAGGTGCAAGATTATTATGACACATTATTTTATCAATAATTACATTCAAATATCTTCTGTGTTAAGTCCCTTTCGAAGGAGGATTTGAAGCACCTCGGGATAAGATTCTACATAAGGACGAGTCGCCTCTGCGGGGGAGTGAAGGGAGTTGGGTGGATCTGGGAATAGCAAAAAGGGCCTTTTGTTGTCCTCTCCGTCTTGCTACTACTACTATTGATCATTTTGATGTGATACGCGGCCTTTAATATGTTATTATAGCATCTAAAGTAGTTCCATTGTTTTTAACCTTAAATAAAGTAGTACCATATAGATGACGAAGGGAATAAAATTGCCATATTACAAAGTTATCTGGACTTTAGAATATTGGGAAAAATATGTTCTCTATACCACTGCTCTCACTTTTTAAAGAATACAGCCTCGTTATACATTTGCCAAAGCACACTTACGATATCAGCGATCCACTTAAAAACTTAAATTAATATTGATCCTACTGAACAGGTTTCAGATCCCCATGTATATTATCTGTATTGTATTAATATGATAAATTGAATTTTAAATGCCGACCGTCACCTTTACGCTTTATAATATATCCGTGCGTACACCTCTCATATTACATTATACCTTACACAATACGGCTTTAAATAATTTATATTTAAGATTCCCTTTTTTAATTGACAATAGTTTTGAGTCTATAGAGGAAAAGAGGGTTAATTCTATATACCTTCCTGTATATCCTTATTGGATATATAAGACACCGGAATCTCGATATGAAACGAAAGAGGCGATTGAACTGATGCTTGATGGGCCTTTGTATTCCGAGTTTTACGTTTGAACTGTAGTTCCCCAACTGACAATTATTCCTATAAACGGTTTTGCAGGTTGTGAACGATAAGCAAGCGTACATCAACCGACAGTTTCGTAGTCTTAACGTAAAAATCGCTGCTTTTTAGTAAATTACTAAGTAGATTAAATATGTCAGTGCTGTAAATACTAACATTTTACCTTTGTTGCTTACATAAACACAATAGAATTTCTCCACAATTAAATAGATTTAAGTTATGTGTTATTGAATAAAAAAATATGAGTTTATATAGTATTTTCCCCTATATGGAAATAGTTTTCTCAAATTGATGCAAAAGTATCATAAATTTGAAGAGTTTTGCCATTTAGTAAAAATAGTTATAGTTATTAATATAAAAATATATTTTTGCTTTTAAAAATCACTTTTACCTCGCTTAAATCGCCCAAAAATATATACAAAAATTAAAATTATTTGGCATCTAACAACGTTTAAAACATTCTTAGGGAGCTGTTCACCTTTTTAAATTATCCCTGCAAAAACCTGCTTTAATATGTCCAATTTTACCATTTAGCTTAATGTTATGAAAATATTTGTACTTTTAAGGAACTCTTTTATCCCCTAGAACTACCCTGTACAGTGGAAAAAAGTATTTACAAGAAAATATAATAAATTTGATATACAGAGTGTATCACGACGTTAGCCGAATGGGAAAAAATACTCGGAATTAAAATTTGTAAATTGGAATCGCAGGGTTATACCGGAAATGTCTATCAAGTTTGCTATTTCAAATAGAAACCCCTATTTCTATTGCATTTTTGGATTCTGAAATTTTAAACATTTTTTATTCAGCCCACCCTGTACTTAAAATGACCAGTTTTCGAAATAAAAATAATTTAAAAAAAAAATGGCTTTCGCCAATCTTATAATGTGTGAATTTGAAAACTCAAACAACATATTTAAAATATGATGATCACCGTCTATGGTAAAAATAGTTACGTTTTATTATTAGAAGTTACTTTTCCAAATGAATCTACAGGGTGTTGAACAAACTGATCCAATTATAAGCATTTTTTAAAGTCCAATTTTAAAAAAGTAATCTGTAAAAACTGTAGTTTAAATATTAGCCGCTTTTTTAAAGTAGGACTTTGAAAATTCCTCAAAACGCATTAAGATTGCATTTTAGGCCTAGGAAACGTTATACGAAATTAGGCTAAAATCTTCAGAGGAATCGAACAAAAAAATAATAAACAGCGTGTTCCATTTGAAAAAAAAACTAGTTAATGCCCTTTATATTGTATGGGTTTTCGAATTTACACATTTTAAGATTGATGTAAGGAGTCAGATTTTTTTAAAATTCCCATTCTAGTGGGGTGTGCTACATAAAAATTGTTTAAAGCATTTTACGCAGAATCCTAAATTGCATTAACAGGGGTTTCCGCTCGAAATAATAAACCTGATATATACTTCTGGTATTATTATATATATATATATATATATATATATATATATATATATATATATATATATATATATATATATATATATATATATATATATATATATACATAGGGTGGCCCAACGAAAAGGTCCCACCCTTATTTATGACTTTCCTGGTATATTTTGGGAAAAACGCTTGGACACGTCAATTTTGATTTTTAGGGGGACGTCTTTTCATGTATGATTGTATAATACAGGGTGTTCCAAAAATAAGATATCGCATTACACTTGACATTTTTAAATGGAAACCCCCAATTTTTTTTCTATTTTTGGATTCTCCAGGAAGTTTTTAGTAACTTTTGTATAATAGAGTTTATACCTATCTTCAACCATTTTGAAGTTATTTGAATAATTGAATAATATCAAGTATTGATAAATTAAATTCAAGAAAGGGTCAAAATAACGAAACTTTATTATCAAAACGGAAACATTGCAAGGGCTACTGCCCGGTTGTTTAATACGTTACATTCAGTCAAAAATATTAACCATAAGTATGTGGCTAAATTAATAAGAAAATTTGAAGCAACTAGATCTGTATCTAATATTCGCCGGAATCAGGAACACTAAACCATTTACAGTTTTACATTCACATTAAAATTTAAACAAAAATTAGTTACTTAGCTACAATGTGTCAAAAAGTCAATGTGGTAATAAATGTTGAAAGTGGTGTCCGTTTACCTCCATGCAATAATAAATATTTTGCTCAAATCTATTCCTAACATTTTCACACATTTCTGGAGTTATTTGTCTGCATTCCGCCGTGATCCGCTCCCGAAGATCTTGGATGGAGTCTGGCTTCGTACTAAAAACCTTACTTTTTATATGTCCCCAAAGAAAGTAATCTAAAGGACTCAAGTCCGGAGACCTTGGTGGCCACTCAATGGGGCCGCGCCGTCCGATCCACTGATTTGGGAAATGGGTGTCCAAAAACTGTCGTACTGGAGCTACATAGTGCGGTGGTGCACCATCTTGTTGGAAATGAAGAAAATTTTCATTATAATTAACCTCATTTTCTATTATTTCGGTTATTCGTGGCTCTATTGTATTTTCCAACATGTCCAAGTACAACTCCCCCGTCAAGTTTCCAGGAATAAAGAAAGGTCCTACAATATGATTTCCGAAAATGCCGGCCCAGACATTAATTTTTTGTGGGTATTGCGAATGTACCTCTCGAAACAAATGTGGATTCGAGTCGCTCCAATATCGACAATTATGTCTATTTACAGCACCATGTAAATAGAAGGTACATTCATCCGAAAAACAAATGTTAAATAACAAATTTGGGTTATTGTTCAAACGTTGTGTCATTAATTCGCAAAACTCCAACCTTCTATCATAATCGTCTTCATTAAGCTCATGGACAAGTTTAGTTTTGTACGGGTGAAATTTATAGGATTTCAAAATTCTTTGCACTGTTGAGCGTGTAAATCCTGAAGAAGTAGCCAGACCACGAGTACTTTGGGTGTTGTCAAGAGCCACGTGTCCCAAAACTGCTATTTCTCTGGCTTCATTTCTACTTGGACGATTTTCCTGATTCCGGCGAATATTAGATACAGATCCAGTTGCTTCAAATTTTCTTATTAATTTAGCCACATACTTATGGTTAATATTTTTGTCTGGATGTAACGCATTAAACAACCGGGCGGTAGCTCTTGCAATGCTTCCGTTTTGATAATACAGTTTCGTTATTTCGACCCTTTCTTGAATTGAATAAATCATTGCAAAATATTATAATAGAACTAGGCAACTTAACGATTTCAAATCAAAGATAAAGTTGTTCTATGATTTACGATGACATTGACGGATGCTAAATTTCTTGCTGGTATCGGTGATTATTATTTTTTTCCGTATTATCAGTACTAAATTAAATGAGGCGAATTTTATAAAAAAAATTAAAAAAACTTCAAAATGGTTGAAGATAGGTATAAACTCTATTATACAAAAGTTACTAAAAACTTCCTGGAGAATCCAAAAATAGAAAAAAAATTGGGGGTTTCCATTTAAAAATGTCAAGTGTAATGCGATATCTTATTTTTGGAACACCCTGTATTATACAATCATACATGAAAAGACGTCCCCCTAAAAATCAAAATTGACGTGTCCAAGCGTTTTTCCCAAAATATACCAGGAAAGTCATAAATAAGGGTGGGACCTTTTCGTTGGGCCACCCTGTATATATATATATATATATATATATATATATATATATATATTATATATATATATATATTATATTTTTTTTTTAGAATTAAAAGTTACTCACAATAATTAAAATGTAAAGACAATTTTGAATTAATTTACAGAACTATACAATTTAATTAAAAATTGTCTTTACATTTCAAATAGTGTAAGTACCTTTTAATTGTAAAAACGACTTAAATAAAGAAGAAATAAATTATTTCAAAAACTTGGCTTATTAAAAAAATAAATTTAATATGAACTTTTTGGCCAAATCGCCGTTACTTACATTAACATATATATATATATATATATATATATATATATATATATATATATATATATATATATATATATATATATATATATATATATATATATATATATATATATATATATATATATATATATATATATATATATATATATATATATATATATATATATATATATATATATATATATATATATATATATATATATATATATATATATATATATATATATATATATATATATATATGTATATATATGCATATATATATATATATACATGGTGTGTCACGACGCAAGACCTTTAGCCTTATGCAGAAAAGTACTCTGAATTAAAATGGTATCGGGGGGTTATACCAGAAATGCCCATCAAGTTTGCTATTTCAAATAGAAACTCCTATTTTGTATTGCATTTTTGGATTCGTGCGTAAAACTTTAAACATTTTTTATTCAGTCCACCTTGTACCTAAAATCAGTTTTCGAAATAAAAATAGTTTTTCAAAAAAAAAATTCCTTACGTCAATCTTAGAATGTGTAAATTCGAAAACCCAAACAGCATATCCAAATATTACGATGACCGACTAGGTAAAAATAACACGACGTTAGCCGAATGGGAAAAAATACTCGGAATTAAAATTTGTAAATTGGAATCGCAGGGTTATACCGGAAATGTCTATCAAGTTTGCTATTTCAAATAGAAACCCCTATTTCTATTGCATTTTTGGATTCTGAAATTTTAAACATTTTTTATTCAGCCCACCCTGTACTTAAAATGACCAGTTTTCGAAATAAAAATAATTTTAAAAAAAAATGGCTTTCGCCAATCTTATAATGTGTGAATTTGAAAACTCAAACAACATATTTAAAATATGATGATGACCGTCTATGGTAAAAATAGTTACGTTTTATTATTAGAAGTTACTTTTCCAAATGAATCTACAGGGTGTTGAACAAACTGATCCAATTATAAGCATTTTTTAAAGTCCAATTTTAAAAAAGTAATCTGTAAAAACTGTAGTTTAAATATTAGCCGCTTTTTTAAAGTAGGACTTTGAAAATTCCTCAAAACGCATTAAGATTGCATTTTAGGCCTAGGAAACGTTATACGAAATTAGGCTAAAATCTTCAGAGGAATCGAACAAAAAAATAATAAACAGCGTGTTCCATTTGAAAAAAAAAACTAGTTAATGCCCTTTATATTGTTTGGGTTTTCGAATTTACACATTTTAAGATTGATGTAAGGAGTCAGATTTTTTTAAAATTCCCATTCTAGTGGGGTGTGCTACATAAAAATTGTTTAAAGCATTTTACGCAGAATCCTAAATTGCATTAAAAAAACAGGGGTTTCCGCTCGAAATAATAAACCTGATAGGCACTTCTGGTACAACCGGAAGTTGCCATTATTATATATATATATATATATATATATATATATATATATATATATATATATATATATATATATATATATATATATATATATATATATATATATATATATATATATATATATATATATATATATATATATATATATATATATATATATATATATATATATATATATATATACAGGGATTCGGCCAAAAAGTCTATATTATATTTTTTTTTAGAATTAAAAGTTACTCACAATAATTAAAATGTAAAGACAATTTTGAATTAATTTACAGAACTATACAATTTAATTAAAAATTGTCTTTACATTTCAAATAGTGTAAGCACCTTTTAATTGTAAAAAAGCCTTAAATAAAGAAGAAATGAATTATTTCAAAAACTTGGCTTATTAAAAAAATAAGTTTAATATGAATTTTTTGGCCAAATCGCCGTTATTTTTTTATACTATTGATAGTATAAGGCCGTTACTTACATTAACATATATTATATATATATATATATATATATATATATATATATATATATATATATATGCACCTGCAGATATTATATATTTTTGTCTTTGTACATATATATATTTTTCGGCCAAGAACTTTTGATAAAGATGTGTGAAAGAGCAATTTTATAGATTTTAGTACCTATATATATATATTAGCCTTATGCAGAAAAGTACTCTGAATTAAAATGGTATCGGGGGGTTATACCGTAAATGCCCGTCAAGTTTGCTATTTCAAATAGAAACTCCTATTTTGTATTGCATTTTTGGATTCTGCGTAAAACGTTAAACATTTTTTATTCAGTTCACCTTGTACCTAAAATCAGTTTTCGAAATAAAAATAGATTTTCAAAAAAAAAACTCCTTACGTCAATCTTAGAATGTGTAAATTCGAAAACCCAAACAGCATATCCAAATATGATGATGACCGTCTAGGTTAAAACAGTTTATTATTTTGAGTTACTTTTCCAAATTAATCTAAAGGGTGTAGATCCAATTATGGACCAATATAAAAAGCAAGAACTAGTTTTTTTTCAAATGGAACACCCTGTATATTCTTTTTTAGTTCGATTGCTCTAAAGATCGAAGCCTAATTTCTTATAACGTAAAATACAATCCAAATGTGTTTTTTAGGAATTTTTTAAAGCCCTACTTAAAAAAAAAGCGGGAAACTAATATTTAAATTACAGTTTTTACAGTTTACTTTTTTAAAATTGGACTTTGAAAAATGTCTAAAAACGCATTAAAATTGCATTTGACATAGGAAATATGATACGAAATTAGCCTTAAAATTTCAGAGTAATCGAACAAAAAATGCAGGGTGTTCCATTTGAAAAAAAAAAGAGTTGTGCCCTTTGTATTGTTCCATAATTGGTAAGTTTTTTTTCGACACCGTGTAGATTAATTTGGAAAAGTAATTTGAAATAATAAAAAGTATGTAACTGTTTTGATCATAGATGATCATCATCATATTTTGGATATGTTGTTTGGGTTTCCGAATTTACACATTTAAAGATTGGCGTAAGCCATTTTTTGTTTAAAAAACTATTTTTATTTTGAAAATTGATCATTTTAGGTACATGGTGGCAAAAAAAATGTTTGAAATTTTAGGCAGAATCCAAAAATACAATAAAAAATAGGGGTTTCTATTTGAAATAGCAAACTTGATAGGCATTTCTGGTTTAACCCCAGATACCAATTTACAAATTTTAATTCCGAGTACTTTTCCTAATACGGCTAACGGCCCATCATCGGCGTAATACACTCTGAATATTAAATTTATTATATTTTCTTGTAAATACTTTTTTCCACTACACAGGGTAGCTCTAGGGGATAAAAGAATTCGTTAAAAGTACAAATATTTTTTATTTCTATAAGGTTAAGCTAAATGGTAAAATTGGGCATATTTTAGTAATTATTATTATATAGTTTTTTTCATTCATATAGAGATAACCTAAAGAGGTGAACAGCTCTCTATCAATGTTTTTGAACGTTGGGAGACGCCAAATAATTTCATTTTTTTTAAATTAAGGAGGTAAAACCGATTTTTAAAAGCGAAAATATATTTTTTATGTTAAAAACTATAATTATTTTTAGAAAATGGCAAAACATTTATTTTTTGGTTGCCATATTTAAACAATCTTTATTAACGATTCAGCGATTTTCCCAGATTTTGATTTTCTTTCGAAAAATAAACTTTTTTGTAAAAAATTGTTTTTTTTTACTTACAAACATGTGTATCTTTATATGTTCTTTTCTATGATCAAATTATTTAACTGAATTGTAACTTAAAATTTAATTTTCTTTGGTTTGTAGCACCAACGCTCTACATATAACATACAGGGCGTTCAGGACAAATATGATAACAAAAATTTGTTCCAGATAAAATGGAATTCAATTTAAATTAAGATTTATTGTTATTTTTTAGTGTGTGAAATATTTTGAGTTTAGTAGTTACGTAAATTCAGGATGTCTTAGGAGCCAAAAACGGTGCATAACTTCTCTTTATTATCACACTGCATGCTTTAACTCTTTCATATTTTTTCTAATCGAACACATTAGCTGTTGTCATATCACCATTTTTTCAATTTGTGTATCGGGTATTCCAACAATTTTTTATATACAAGGTGATTACCTATATCAACTTAATATTTTTCTCATTAGACAATAATTGGCAGGTAACGCGTTTTAAAAACGATTGTCCAAGCCTTAGTACTTATAAGGCGCTCCAAAATATCTTATATTTCCGTTAAATAAGATAAATTAGAAAAACATTTTAAATACGAAAATTGTAAGATATTTCTGTTGTAATACATTTTTAATAGAAAGTCAACTGACTATCTATTTAAAAAAATGCAACACCCTGTTTTTTATTACATTTTGAACCCTATGCAAAATTCTAGGTTAACCTTATACAACATACCCTATGCCTATCTTCAATTGTTTTCGAGATATTCACATGAAAATCGTCAATTTCTGAATTTGAGAGGCTGTAAAATCTAAACGATTTGACCTAGGCCCAAACGAATTCACATCTTAGGTTTTATATTCTCTTTCTTATGGCATTTACTTCCGATCTAAGCAGAAGTGAAAATGTTTTTTTTTTAAATAAAAAATGGAGAAAATAAAATCATATTAAACTTAAAAGTATCGCCATAAGGAAGACCTTAAAAAACTAAAATATGATGGTATAATTTGCGTAGCCCTATATTGAAATTACATATTATAGCCTCTTAAAGTTCGAAATTGTTAATGTTGAGACGAGAATTTCACGTTGGAGTAGGATTTTACATATAGAGTTCAAAAAAGTAATAAAATAAAGATTCTTGCATTTAAATTAACGATCTTTTAATTCATTTTGTCATATTTTTTTCAATCCCATAGTCAGTTGTTTTTTATTAAATTTTTTTCACAACAGAAATATCTCTACAAGTTTCGTATTTAAAGTGTTTTCCTTATTTCAAAAAATAATGCAACTTTTTGCAACACCCGGTAATCTTACAACAATGACAGGGTTTTTACATATTGAAAAACCGTCTGTAAAACATCTTACTTGCCAATTATTGTCTAACGAGAAACATAAAAAGTTGTAATAGGTAATCACTTTGAATACATGAAGTTCTTGAAATACCCGGTACATAAATTGAAAACATGGCGATATGGGAACAGGTAATATTTTCTTTTGGCTTAAAAAAATCTGCAAAAGTTATAACATGCAGTTTTAAAGTGTGTATTGTGATGCTAAAAAGCGGTTATAGGGCGTTTTTGGTTTAGAAGACATCTGAAATTACTAAAAACGTACACTAAACCTTTAATATTTAAACTGATTTGCATTCAACAAGGCGCTGGATCAAATATTTGTTGTCATGTCTCTTCAACTAATCTTAAATTAATTCCTGAGCGCCCTATAGTTCTATGCATATTGTGCACTGTGCAGTCATAGTTATGTCAAACAATTTGATTATAAGAAAGAAGTTAAAAAGAAACATGTTATTAAAAAAATGGATAAATTCACTTTTACCCACAATTTCCCTCCCCTTGTACAGATTCCACTACTGACAATAAACAGTCTATATATGCATATAATCATTTGGTAAAAGTCAATTTTTCGAAAAAAACTGAAAGTATTGAAAAATCGCAACCAAAAAAAGAAAGATTGTTTTTGTAAATTTTCGGATCAACCAAAATTATAAACATTTTCCAAGTTCTGGCTTTACATCCTGAACAATACATTTCTTATCATAAGGGACTTTTTCCCAGTAATATTTGCAAAAAATCTGCAAAAACCACATATTAATATCTCTTCTAATTACGAAAATATTCGCTTTGAAAAATCTACTAAAAATTTTGATTATCCGTTTCATCTATCTAGGAGTTTGGTATTCACATCAGTGACGTATCAAAGTCGACACAGTTCCGCAATAAAGCAATACTGAAGGCAAAAAAAACGTCAATGTGTCGGACCTATGTAAACGTTTTCATTTAAATTATGGACAACGTTATTTTTTTCACAGACACTAATACATCTTTACGGAACTCAACCGACACGTCACTGAATAGATTCTTAACCTTTTACATTTCTGGCTAAATCTAAGATGTATAATATTAAGTGATGCTGCAAGAGAAACATGTCCTCTCGCCTCGTCGAGAATGCTCCTCTGTCGCTCGAGAGAGCCTCTCTCACGTCTCGCCTCGTTTCTCTCGTGAACAGACCAGTTTAGTAACACTTATCGAGTTAGTTGTTTATTTATCATCACTAGTATAATAAATAAATAAAGTTTTAAAGTGAAAATTACTAAACAAGAACAAGGTTTTATGGAAATCCTTCGAGCCTGAAAACGATAATATTGAGACGAGTTTTGTACACTAGGTATATTTCTTACGATCACTTAAAATTTTCACTAGAATTATTATATTTTTCCTACGACCACTTACGAAACTGACAAAAAACACACTGTTAACTGGGCTAAAAAGAAAAAAATTGTGTGCTGAAAAATACTTTTCAACACGATAATCTTGTATCAATGTCACACCTGACGTAACGGTTGACAATTTTTTCAACACTATTTTCGTTTAGAAATTTCCACTAATTAGTATACAATTGTATATGACACATAACAAGTGTTGAAATGTATAGTTTTCGAAGAAGAAGGTATTTAGCACGAAGCTTTATGGAAATCCTTCGAGCCTGAAAACGATAACATTTGACACGATTTTTGTACACTATTTTTCCTACCATGATTCAAAATTTTCAGTGGAATGATTTTTTTTTCTACGACCACTTACGAAACTGACAAGAAGCACACTGTTAACTGGGCTACTAATATCAGATATTAGTATCTAGACAGACGTATGAATATGTTGACAATTTTAATGTGTTTGTGAATCGTCCAACTATTTTACCTATATGTATGTCAACAATATTTAAATGTACTATGTACTTATTAACAATTACATAATTGTGCGATGCAATCTCCTGAAACCAAAAATGTTGTTACTATTCCATTGAGAAAGGCTGAAATTCGGCCGAAACGTCTGTAATAACAGATTTTTCAAGGAAATGAAATAGTTTTCATTACCCTGTACCATTCGAACCATATCCCAAGAAAATAAAAAATATTCTAAAAATGTACATTAGAGATTGAAGAATCATGATCTAATATATATATATATATATATATATATATATATATATATATATATATAGTATATATATATATATATATATATATATATATATAGTATATACATATATATATATATATATATATATATATATATATATATATATATATATATATATATATATATATATATATATATATATATATGTTCAAGAGAAACGAGAAATTCTCTACGAGTTAATACCAATAAGACATCTGAACTAAATAAGTATTATTTAATATTACCTTTTAGATTAACTAAAAATATATGCTAATCCATGAAAGCCAGCACTGCTTACTCAACCACAGCTCCATAGCAGATCTTATCTGACGCGTAAACTTCACTTGTTGGACTTTCTTTGTATTTATTTTAAATTATTCACAACGTTTCGATCATCGAAATATCTCTGATCGTTATTAGATATAAACTAAGAGTTGTCCTCTGTTCCTCAGGGTATAGTGTTGGCTTTTCTACCCAGTCCTTCCTAGAAACGATGTAGTTTCTGTCAACACAATTCGTTCCTACAAAAATGGAATTTGGCAAGATTCTTGTCAAATTTCTCTGTTGTCTTTAAAAATAAAGATATCAAACTCACTATTTTTGTCATCAACAAGAAGATGCACATATATTGAAATAATATTATACAGGGTGATTTATTCAAAAAAGAATCGATGCTATTTTTTTACTTTCCAATTGTCATTTGTTATTTTTTTAGAAAATCTTGATGATATGATTCGCAGATATTATAAAGTTTCTGTAGATAATATTTTTTGATATCTAAAAGTTACGCTTGTAGACTCCGTTTAAAATGCAATCTGACATCCTGTATATTGCTAGACGCTCCACAAGTTCAAAAAGTTGCTCAAATTGCTAATATCTGCCAAAGCATTTTTTAATATGAACAAGAATTGTCCTTATGATTTTTTTCCTAAATATGATAGTTTCTGAGATAAGTTGGTGGGAAACTATTATTAATTTTCTGCTTCTGCCATCTTCTGCAAGAAAAAAACCGTGAAAGCGTTAGGGGACTAAATTTATAATAACTCCACCAAATGTAATTATCATTAATTCACCAAGATTGATCTTGCTACTTTCCCGGATACCTTGAAATTTTTAAGTTGAAAACATTTTAATATCGCTTCAGATTTACTATCACTTAAAAGCATAAAATGACTAGGTAAGTACTTTTTTTATAAATTTTTTGTGTTTTCTTAGAAGTGTTCTAGTTTTTGAGAATTTTATATATTAACTTCTTCTTTCTTTTTCTGAAGTTATTATTTTTCGGTATTGTATATGTATATGATATGAAATAGGAGTTCACGAACAATTTATTGAGAATCGTCTTTTGCATATGTGGAAAAACGTCATTCTCTTAGAACGCTTTAGCAGCATTGTGCCTGCGCTCTGCCGTACATGTTCAGTTTTCAGGTAAAAACTAATTTTCTCCGGCCATTTTTTTAAGTATGATAATAGTGAGTGAGAGAAAATTAACTATAGATTCCGGTCAATTTATTTAAAAACCTATCATATTAATTACTAAAATATCATCAGGATATCTCCACCTTCATCTTTGTATTTGGATATTGGCCTTGTGGATAATATTTTGGCAGATATTAACTTATATATATATATATATATATATATATATATATATATATATATATATATATATATATATATATATATATATATATATATATATATACTTATAAGTAAAAAAAATGCGCATTCGTTGCCCTTCAATGCTTTCCTAATAATATAACATTCTCTTGTATTTGTTTACAAGGTCATTTATATTGTGCAATAATTGATTGTCGTTTTATATAGTTTATAAGATCTACTTAATTGAAGTACTGCTTTGTTTTTTCCATTGTTCGGTTTTTTTTTAAATAATAAACACATCAACAGTTCCTATCTATCTTATTTAGCATATTTAGAGGGGTGTACAGGGATTCCGGATCCCCCTCATACATTAAGGAAACCATATTACGGACATATGATGATATTCTTTAGGATTTTTCATGAAATGAAGATTTTTTTTTAATCAACAACAAAAATTATGAACTCGGACCACCCCGTAACAAAATCCTAAATACGCCTGTTCTGATCTGACTACTGATCAATATTACATTTTAATATAGGTACTATAAATAAGCGATCTTGAAAAAGATTTAATATAAGGAACCGTATATGAACAATATTATAAAGAGCGGCGGACTAAAACCTGTAATTACGCTCCTGTCTCTTCTATGCGATTAGAAATATTATTTGTTACATACTAGTTCAACTGAGTATCACTGAATTTCAACCTATCCCACGATCTTATTAAAACCAGTGCATCTGCATTGATCCGAACAAAAAATGGGGTTGGTGGGTAAAAAAAACTAGTAAACCACGTTGTCCCTATGGGAATATGATTACTACCTGAGCGGTTTGTGGCCTATGACACACAATACACCTAAGTAGGATAGAAAAATACGGGATAGTATAAGAGTGCACCTGGATCTGTATCTTATTTTGTTAACATGTTTAGCCTATGATAATAGTTAGTATCAAGTGCACGCTTTCTTAATACCTAACTAGTGTGTTATAGTAAAATGTACTGATTAGATTTTTTTTCCTTCACAATTCCTATTTATATGTTTTATTTTTTCACGATGGATTTTTGGGAATATCTCAAACTGAGAAAAAACCACTGTAGATTAAGTATTCCTAAAACCATGTATACAAATTATAAGGGAAAACATATATTTTGTGCTGTGCAATGTGGTTAACCATTAGAGGAAAAATAGTCATCCGTCCGAATAGAGACTCCATTCGGACGCGAGAAAGAAAGCTTCGAAAATGCCAAATGTGATTTTGGCGAAACGCCAGCAAATCTTCTTTTCAGAACGACAGTAGTGAACGGATGTACACCCGGAATGAAAACACATTGTATTTTTCCATCCGTGAAGGACTAAAAATCAACGTATATATATATATATATATATATATATATATATATATATATATATATATAATCGAGTTTCGAAGATAAATGCACAAAATTTTCGTTTTTAGAGAAAACTTTCACTTCTTAGGGTTGGACTTGCCGACACGACGCACGTCAGGATAAACATTTTGAGAAGATAGGCCTTTTAACTCGACATGGCTGCTGAAATTTGGAAATATCTTCTCAAATGCTACTAGGACGGTAAAAATGGATTTGGATTAGAAAGTAGAATACACCTCACTGATCCTGCCCAAATTTAATAAAGTTCTAACATAAATTTCTTGTCAAATTTTGTATATAAAATAAACCAAAAATGATAATAAAAATTATAAATAGGTAACTGGTGTCAAACATTACATCGGAGTAGTTGTCTCGGTATACAGTTTTTTATATTTTTTGCTTTATACGGGATACCTTGTATTTTTGTAAATTAAAGTGCCACTTGTTTTAGTATGTTTCGTAGTTCCTTTTATTATCTTAATATACTAGTTCTAAGCAGTTGGGTTTTTAATAATTTATAAGATTTTAAATTTAGTTACTATTTATTAACTCTCAATTTCTTGTACCCCGCTACTAGGTGGTAATAAATTTAAATATATAAACACATTTTTAATACTCTATGGAGCAATTAAATGAGGTACCCTGTATATTATTGCATTTTTGTATTGTTTTGGACATTCTAAATATTTTTTTTTGTTATATTATTTCAACAGTAGTATACAATTTTTTGAAACTTGTGTCGAAAAATAAGCACTAGTGGTGAAATATATAAAAAAAAATTGTGTAAATCACTCGTTTCAAAGTAATCATACTCGAAGTATACCTCCTCGTTTGAAAACTAACACTTTCAACCCTTGTTACGTAGTATACCTACTAATTTTCTATTTTCACACGCCAACTGAAAATGAAAACAAGTAAATGTGTGTTTCAAAGTTAATGCTTTTTTAAAATATAGTACACAAAATAAAAAACAAATAGTATAAAATACTCGTTTCATAGGAAAGACATTTAATCTCAGCTGGTTTTCTAACCTAGGACTATAGAATTCTATCTTATGAAACTAGTGTTTTAATATACGAGTACTATTTCAATAATGGTGTTGAAAAATAAATAAAACTAGTAATTTAGCGTATTTTATTAAATCATACTACATTACTTTACTTTTTAATGTTTTTTTTTAATCAAGTGATTAAACTGGTCAACTCTCCAAGCGTTCAGCCTAGCTTTTTCCCATTTTCAAAGTTGTCTATCTTAAAAAATATCACACATGTTTTGTTAAAATTGGACTTTTTGGAATGATTGACTAACTGGCTTTCATATATAGAGATAGAGATACTAATTTAATGTACACTATCTGATGATGGAGATAAACAGGGCATAAAATGAAGTGATGTAAAATGACCTAAAATATGTGAGCATAACATTTTAACTAAAAAGAAATGATATTAGATTCTTCGTTCAGTTTTTGCAGTCTATGATGAAAATTGTTTTTTTTTTAAACACAAACTTTTATTTTTTTACTAGTTATTCGAAAAAACTGTTTTAACATTTACTACGTTATCACAAATGTCCGCACGAAATCTATCTTTGCGTTATACAGGAACTTCCATTTTTCGACACAGTTTTTCCGAGACTAAACTTCAGTCGGAACACTGTTTATCAACTAATTATAATAAGGCATGTTATTTATAATTTTCTAGTTTAATGTATATCAATCTGGGGACGGTTTCGGAATTTCTTAGCCACCATCTTTCTTAAAAAAATACAGGGCGACTAAAAACGATTTTCCGGCTCATTAAAAAATCGGTCTTTGATATTATATAATTTAAGTGATCCCAAAACATCTAAACACTTAATTGAAACATTACTTGAATATATAGGATGTTTATATGAGTTTCAATAGACAATTATTCTATTGTATTAAGTAACAACATTTAGGTTTAAATTAAAATCACAACTTTTTCAAACAAGAAACTTAAATAACAATAAACGGTAAACAAAATAATTATAGTAATTTGGCCCACTCCCATTGATTATTTAAGAATCTACTCAACTGGGCATGTCATCAAGATATGAGTATCATTATTGACATTCACTAAGTCTTCCACATTATCGATCTCATTGTTACAGTGCCTCAGCAGCAATTTTATTATGCCTCCATACATGCTCAATTGGATTCAGATCTGAATACCTGGCTGGCCATTTCATTCTCTTAATGCTGTTCTTCTTTAAGAACTCATTAATAATGCCCTCATTATGGGGCCGTGCGATGTCATCAACAAAAACAAAAGCGTTTTTGCAGCATGTGCAGTGCACGTACCTTTCTATATAGTACCCAACGATCATAGTCTTGTGTACATAAAAAAATTCCGACCTACTATCTAATAATTCGTCCCCTAACATTTACACCACCACCTATAAATAATACACGCGCATCCATATTCTCGTCTCTTCCTCTTTTATTATCTTGCCTACATACCATAATAATACCAACTAAAACATGCATATTAAACTTGCGTTCATCTACAAACACACAACTACTATTTTGCTATTCCCCAGTAGGCATGCCCAGCAGCCCACTGTTTTCGAGCAGCACGGTATTGCCTTGTAACAGAGTGAAGTCTTCTGTTTACATGAAAATAAATTTGATACATATCAATCCGTACAACTTTTTGCAATAAGAATACGTTTATTGTTACAATAAAATTAATAATAATAATAATCCATAAGATCATAAGTTGAATTTTAAGTTTTTTTTTTTAATTTTTAAGGCAATGCCATAGTGACTTGCAAATATAAAAGTGACATTAATTGTGCATATATAGTTACAGTAGTTTAATTTGTTTAATAATTAATACTCTAATTATCTAATTTTTTAATGTCGGGTCACCATTTTTAAAACGCAAGTGATGGTATGAGTATTGTACCTGCGTGTGCATCGAGCTCGCCAATTCATTGGACACCACAACGCCAATGGTCTTTATTCGCGATTAAAATGCACTTTGTACGCGCAATTGCAAACCTCTTTATGTTCGCAAACCGGCCTCGTACTTGTCATGAATTTAGCACATAAACGGTAATGCAATTTCCGATGCGCCTCGGTTGGTCGTGGACGATGGATATAAAGGGGGCAGAATAATGCACCCTTATGTAAGTACATAGTATGCAAAGAAAGGGTTGCAATTATTTACCATACATATCACTTCCTGTTTATTTATTAACTATAACTGCTCGTATTGGCCAAAATCTTTTTAACGAATTGCGAGTTTTTTAAGTAAAAAAAAAAACAATTAAATTTTTAATTTTTTATAATTTTCAAAATTAAAAGCATGCCACTTCTGCCATCCAATTAGTACCACTGGTCATAAACAAATGATGTGTCAGTTTAAAATCATAGCTACTTAAAATAAAATTAAGGTCATGAAAATACTTACTCTTGAAATTGTATTTTAATTTAAGAGAACTTTCTGGAAGGAAACGCAACCACGCCAGACAACTGTATCTCAAAATAAAAACCGTTCTTAAACGATGTTTTTTTGACAAACGTAGCACTTCCCCGTCACATGTCAAATTGTGGTTTATAAAAAATATATATATAATGTTTTATCGTTTTCTAAAATTAGTAATACCTTATGGACGAGATACAAATTTGGCGTCTTCTACCGTATAAAAAATAATTTTGATTTTGTAATTAGGGAGCTGTTTCATCTTCTTAAAAAATACTCTCTAAAGGATAAAATTGCTTTTATGTGCAAAAAAGATAATACATTTTCCCTGTTTTAATCTTTCTATATATAAAAAAATATTCTTAATTTGTTAAAAAATCTAAACACTATTAAAATATTTTTCGTTTTCAAGGGTTTTTTCATCCTGGTAGTATTATTCTATATAGTGAAAAAAAAAGAAAATTGTTATATAAAATATGATAAAAGAAATTTGACGTGTTTCACAGTTTTTTGAATAAGTTGTTTTTCGTTTTCAAAGGGCTGCCCTGTTCTTTTCGAGCTACCCGGTATAGTGGAAAACAAATATTTTGTATACAAAATAAGTTTAACGATACGATAATGGAGAAAATATCAAGTATCTACACCAACGACTTCCAATTTTTTTCGATTTTTGATTATGCACCCCAACCATTTCTGTTTTCAATTTGACTGATATCGATTTGCGCCTTCTCAAAGTATGATTTTTCAGTTTTTATACACCCTAAACATATCGAAGGTCTACAATTATAACACCCAAATCTAATCACCGCGTGACACTGACTTTATTTTTGGTGCAAATTTGAAACTAATCCATCGCAAAATTTGTTTACACACACATATCTATACACATGCAGACATTATTCTTTTAAATATGTATTTCGTGATCTAAGGAAACGTCAAAAAAACCCAACTTATATTTTTCAACATTTTTTTTCGATTACACCATAAAAATAAAACAGTAAATTTCATTTACCCGGAACTTCCCTCGTTATCAATATTTACTTTATTAGAAAGTGTGACCCAATTTAGTTCGGTACAAACACATATATACTGTCTTTTCAAACATTTATACTGAGCACCGTTTTGTTCCACCATATTGGGTTCCTACCAATATTTTACCAGTTTCTACCTATGCCACACTTGATTTTTGGATACAATTTAAAATAAATTTAATAAATACTTTTTGAATTTAAACACTGCCATTTTATTCCGTCGTGTTAAATTCGTTCCAGTTTATCCCTATATCACATTTAATTTTCTGTAAAATTTAAAGTCAATTGAATAAGAATAGTTTTTTACGCTGACTTTTTAAACATTTTATTAGGCCACCGTTTTGCTTCGCCATCTTGAATTCGTACCACAACTTTACGAGTGAAAATAATCTAATAAATAGTTTTTTAGGGCTGATTTTTTAAATAATTTACTAGGCCGCCGTTTTGTTTTGCTATCTTGGATTCAAACAAAAATGTTACCAGTTTATTCTGATATAACACTTAATTTTTGTGCATAATTTGAGGTAAATTGGATAATCAGTTTTTAGTAATATTTTTTTATCAGTTCACTAGACCTATATTTTGTTCCGCCATACTAGATTTTTACCAAAATATTACCAGGTCATCCCCATATGACCCTTAATGTTTGACGAAAATTTTAAGTCAATCGGGTAAGTAGTTTTTAAGCTATGTCGTGAACTCACGGACCGGCAAACAGTCAGACAGACTGATATATTTTTTGACATCTAGGGATGCTAAAATATGCGGATATGTAACACCTGGGGATTTTTCACGATCAAAAATATTTTAGTTGGCTGCCATTTTGTTCCGCCATTTAAATTCATACCACAATTTTACCAGTTCATTTCTATACCGTAATTAATTATTGTGCAAAATTTCAATCTACTAAATAGTTTTTCCAGCCTGATTTTTTAAAAATTTAACCAGTTGATTTTGTCATATTGCTCGATTTTGTGAAAAATTTGAAGTTAATTAGATAAGTAGTTTTTTAGTAATAATTTTATAACTTTAACTAGACCGCCATTTTGTTTATCCGATTTGGATTGGAACCAAAATTTTACTTGCTTAGTTTCTCATAAAGTTCGATTTTAGTGCAAATCTTAGTAATATTTTTTTTAACATTTCACTAGACTGCCATTTTGTTTCGCCATTTTGGATTTGAACAAAAATTGCACCAGTTGATTTTTTCATAATGGTCGATTTTTGTGCAATATTTGAGGTTAATTGCATAAGTAGTATTTTAGTAATCATTTTTTTAACATAACAGTCGGATCAGTAGTCTTTTAGGTATGTCTCGAACAGACAGACAGACAGGCAGACCGGCAGAATTGAGAAAACATATTTTTCGGCATCTAGGGACCCTGGAACGTAAAGATCTGAAAAAATCTCGGAGGGTGATTATTACAAAACTTCCCTTTTACGAGGAAAGTAAAAAAAATTGTTTTTATGGTCAAAATCATTCCAACGCCCTAAATTAAATATTCACTCTGAACTAAAACTTGCATAGAGGTAAAATATATAGGTGTAATCATCGATTCCAGGTTGATAGAAATAATACTAAAAAAGGCAGTTTTGTCTGAGTGTTTGACATTACTAGGCCACCCCCGCACTCCGTTGGCTAGCGAGGGTGCAACTGCTTGAGAAAGGCTGCTCTGGAAAGTTAAAAATACATGTAATCTTTTATCTAAATAACTTTTTCCAAAATTCTAAACAGAAATACCTGTTTCGACCTGGTTTAGATACCGAAAATCGTAAAGTAAATTTCCGTGCAAAAAATACGATTTTGCTTTTACTTGCAGGAATATGATTAAGATGAATTAGGAAAAATGCTTCCAAGGGGTTATAGACTCCTGGTTGCTTTAAATTAATTTTTTAAGTAAACTTTAATCTAGAAATGTGAAAAAAGTCAAGACGGTAGTATTAATTATGTATATTACAAGGAATTTCAATATTTTTGAAGTTATATACACTTATTGATGTCAATTAGGGTGTTTACCGGTCTTAATACACAAGTTTTAATAAACGACAGATAATGCATTATTAAAGAACTTTTAATAAACTGCATGTCCTGTGAAAAGGCTTGAACTTTGAGAAAGTAAGTTCTTATGCCGTTTTTTTTTCAGGGTAATATGGGTATTTTAAAAACCAGCGACTTCTTCCCTCAATTCGAATCAACACGACTAAACATTTTCGTTTAGGCGAAAAGCCATTTTCAAGGATGTGTTTCGCCATCTTTTAATAATCTCATGATAAATCACCCTATATATAACAGGACACATTTAGTGAATAATAATAAGATAAATCAAATCCCATAGGTAATGCATTTACCACAAACCACTAATTCTTTAATAGAAACTGAAAATTACCTGGCTTAAAATCAAATTAATTATTATATTAAGGCTTTAAATGATGACAGCGGAGATATTAGATTGTCATGTAAACAATGAATTCCTCTTATTCCTCGCTTACCTTTGTGCCTTATTTTTCAAGAAAATTCAACAGAACTTAATCAAAATGTAAAAAAATGTTGAAAAGCGTTCAATATCACCTGCATCGCTAGTCTCTATAATTTTCAGAGTCTTACGGTCTTTAGATTATGATTAACTACAGGTTCAAACAAAAGTATCAACCATGTGAATTCTCAACCAAAAGCACAACACAGCCTAATTCGTTCAGAACCATACGTTTCTAGTAGGGAATCCATACTAGGGCCCTATAAAAACGTTTTTAGTTTTAAAACTCAAAATCAACATCATCGTTAGAACCTGGCATCTCTAATGGGAAATACTCGCCAGACTGACATGATTCTGACAGCTTTCAAAATTCAAATTTAAATAAAAAAGGTCACCAGTGCCATTAGAACATATCATCCCTGATGGGGAAATTGCATTTGGTTGTTCACTAAAGCTTAAGTAATACTATTTTAAAGTAGGTATACTCAGGCGTACATCTCGTATCAGCAGTACCGCAAGACCATAGGAAATTCTCCAGGGATGAAGCCTAAGGTAGTAATGTCGATATATACTATTGTCATAAGCCACATTATTGCCTGTTGGGCTAACATCTGGTGGTCTTAGATTCAATAGACTACAACAAAACTTAAAGTCATCCCTATACCAAAAGTGTTGTACTTTGACTGTTAGCATAGAATCAAACGTAGGAGGTGGAGAAATTTTACGCTACATATGAATTAAGTCAGTACAAAAAATGTGTGTAGAAGCACGTGTCATCAAGTCATCACTCCTCCCAAGGTTGTCTTTAGAACATTCTCTGTAGGCTTAAAAGTGTCTTGTATTAAACGAAAGTCTTTCAGATTATGATTTCTGGTATCTTGGAGACTAAATTTTTACATAGAGTAAAATCTGGAAATGTACCATTTTTTTTTTAAGTAAAATTTATAGTTACAATTAATTTATATTGTTATTTTTTTATTAATACAATGCAAAGTGCAATACCACTTTTTACAGCAAATATAATAACAATTATTTCATAAAAATATATAATATGAATAGAACGAAAGCTTTCACGATTGTGATCAATTAAGAAATCATGGTTCTTGGGATTAAACCATGTCAAAATGGAATCACCTTCCGACGTTTCGCCTTCGATTGTACGGGGCATCTTCAGGGATCTTTACTTCTCGAGATCGGAACACTGAATAAGCTCGAAGAGACCCAGGCTGGCTATTTATAATCGACCTCTGTCCACCAAACCGTGACGGTGTAACGATCGGTTTCCACGTATGATGTAGTTTAAAGCCCGTATCTCTTTTAAAATTGTTAGGATGCTTATAAATTTCGATAGATTCTCTAATTTTCCGTTTATAGAATCCCGAAACCGATACCAGAACTTTGGTTTCTTTTACATTTATTCTATGTACAGCAGATTGTACAATTTGTTTCTTTCTGCATCGTTCATGTTCCTTAAGCCTAGTCGATATAGATGGTCCAGTTTCTTCAATATAGACATCACCATAGGAACAAGGAATTGTATATACTCCTTCCGTTTAGAAAGGAATAATGTCCTTTGACGATCGCAAACATTGTCCAATTTTCTTGTGTGTTGAAAATTGTACGTATGTTGGACTGGCGAAGTAACCTTGGAATCTTGTCTGTGGTTCCATGTATAAATGGAAGAACTACACTTCCTATCGGTAGTTCCTCATTAGTGTTAATTCGTGAAGTAGTGTTATTATATTTTCTAATTGACCATCTAATATCCTCAGTGCAATATCCATTCCCTCTTAAAGCTTGAGTCAGTTTCTTTGTTTCCAATTGTAAAGAATTTTGGTCAAAAATCGAGAGGGCTCTGTAAAGCAATGAATTAATAACTGATTGCTTTTATGCTGGATGATGATGTGAATTTGCATTTGGTTTTATATACAGAGATGGTTTTCTATATACAGAGAACCATCCCCTTTGTACAAGAACATCTAGAAAGGGAATCGTGCCTTCTGATTAAATATCCATTGTAAATTTTATATTACCATGTTGTTGATTCAGATGATCAAGAAACCCAAGAAGGTTTTCTGGATCATGCGGCCATGTTACAAAAGTGTCGTCTACATATCTGAACCTTGATTTTGGCTTTAATGGACACGGCTCTAAGACTTCCTCCTCAATTTGGGTTTTTAGGCATCGCAAAAAATATACTTATATAAATACAGATTAAATGGAAAGTAGCTTAAGAAATTGTGTGTTTCAACATGTAGAATAAACTAATAGTCGTCATTTTTGAAAATGGGAAAGTTATTTAATTTATGTTTTTGTAATACATATAATATTATTTTTTTAGTTGCTTTATCATTAGTTATACTTAATTTTATAATGTATTACAATGAATTTCTTTGAACAATTATTACTGAAATTCACATGTTTTTGTCGAAATATTATTATGAATGCAGGCGCGTATACCAGGGGGGGGGATAATCAGGAGGGTAATTACCCCCGCATATGACAAAATTATTTAAAATTTACGTCCGCGGAATTTGAACATTGAAGTCACATAATATTACATTGTACGAAGAAGGGTATGAGCCTGTGGGCTATATGAAAGTGCCTTCTCCAAGCTGTTTACGCGCCTGTATATATATATATATATATATATATATATATATATATATATATATATATATATATATGGAATTTTTTGTTGAAGAATTTTATTTGTTGTAAAAATGACCATTGTACTTTGTTTTTATCAATAAAAACAGCTATAAACCATAAAATTAGATGGAAAACGTGGATTTGATTTAAAAAATTTTCAGGTTTTACTTTAAGTAGGAAAATGGTCTTTAAGTTACCAACAAACATATCCCATAAGAATTTCCATGAGAGTCTATATAGATATACAGTCTGGTCATTTAAGTGTGCAACATATGGGAATTTTTTTTATTAATTACACAATCAAAATAAAAATATATTAAAATCATGCAAGAGTACAGTACCCTTATTTCTAAAGATTCAGCAAAATGTTATTAAGAAAAGTCGTTTAGCATCAAAAGTTATGCCTGGACACAGAAAACAGACACAGAAAATTTTTTTGGGAAAAATCAAAAAAGTTTTAGAAAAATTGATTTTTTTGATAATTATCATAAACACTTTCATAGTTTAATCAAAATCAGATCAGATTCGCATAACTCCGTTCAAATTTAAGTATACTTGTGAAATTAACTTGGATTTTTAATTTTTTAGGGAATCACAAACTTCAGGTTTGTTGCAACGATATTAAACACAACTTGGAAATTTGGCTAATATTCTTTTTAACAAGATCAAGCATTTCTGAAGAAAATATGCGCATTAAAAAACTTTCATTTTTAGTGCAAAATTATAAAATTGTTATTAAATAACTGTACACATTAATTCAAAATCAGATCAGATTCCCATAACTGCGTTCAAATTTAAGTATACTTGTGAAATTAACTTGAATTTTTGATTTTTTAGGGAATCACAAACTTCAGGTTTGTTGCAACGATATTAAACACAACTCGGAAATTTCGCCAATATTCTTTTTAACAAGATCAAGCATTTCTGAAGAAAATATGCGCATTAAAAAACTTTCATTTGAAGTGCAAAGTTTTCATTTCAAATATTTATTAAAGAACTGTACACGTAATTGACAAACTGGAAATCCTTGAAAAAACAAATGAGGGTTAAAAGTGAATTAATGTAAATTAATATTAACCAAAAATCAAACGCACCGAGATCTAATTGAATGTGATACCCCGCTCTGTTAGTCGGGGAGCCAGTGACCAGTTTACAAGGTCATTTAAAAATTGATGAAACTAGTAGTATTAGCTTTATAGGAATATCCAATGCTAGTAATAACATTCAATTATGACATTCAATTATGTACAGTGAGTGCGATGAAAACTTTCATCTGATAATCAAGGCAAGGGTGTATATTTAAAATTGCAAAAAACGATTATTTATATCGTATATTAATAGCTAGTTTTGGCTCTATACTTTAAGTCAGGTCCTCGTTAACACGAATAGATACTTACCAGACGAAAATCATAGAATAAAACATAGAAAAGTCTTGATGGGATAGTAGACACTCTGAATATTCGGTTTGTATTTTGAATGGAGTTTTTATTTTAATAGACAGAAAACACATAGTAAATTAAAATGTTTTATGGTTTTATCTCTGAGCTGTAGACGAAAAAAAAGAAATCACAGTTGGAATGTAAGAATTTAGTATCGACTTTGTTATTTTAAATGGAACACGCCTCATAATATGGTTTTAAAGGTGTTTCTTCTTGCCGATTATAAATATAAAAGGTTTAACACCTTTATCTTTAAAAACCACCAATGAAATTGACAAAAGAAGCAATGCCTTAGTAAGAAAAAACAATCTTTAACACATAAAATGTAGAGTATATGCCAGTGGCGTAGCTACAAATTTTGCTTCCCCCCCCTCCGCAGTTTTCGGTAAAGGGCCCCCTCTCAAAACAGAAAAATAACTGTTGACAAAAAAAAGGTCCTTTACTTGTGAATAAATGTAGCCCCCAAAGCATAGACGGAGAAAATATGTGATGACTAAAAAAAGGACATCCATACTCTCATAATCCCCTTGAGCTCATTTGCAATGATCGCCGGGCCGCCTGACCTCGTGGGCCCCACGCACTGCAGGGCTGGCCGGAGTGTAGCTACGTCACTGGTATATGCCTACTATGGAAGAATTTTTATCAATTTTCTCAGTTGTATTTAAAAATGAGGTTATCAAACTCAATACATTTACAACCAACAAAACCGGGACTAAAAAACTAAAATAAGAAAAATGTTCTCATTTTTTTCTTTCCAAATGTCATTTTTTAATTTTTTTAGTAAATCTATAGGTTTCAGATAAAAGTTAAAACTATATATAAATTATAACAATTTTCTACCTTTGAGAATGCAGCTTCGATACCTCGTTTAAAATATTACCAGAAACCCTGTGCACGAGTCAAACCGCGTACTGTCCAGAATTTTTATAACTGGCAATTCTGCAACACAAACATCTGGCATTATTTTTTCATTACTTATTGTCATGTTGCTAATCATTCCTCGAAAAAAATAGCCATTTATAAATGACCTAACTTCAACTGTTTTTGTATGTACATCCACGCATTGTTGTTTAGACAATGGTTTCTTTTGTCGTCTTGGTACAAACTTTCTATTTATACAAAATTCACACATTTAAAAATGAGCTAAGAAAAATGTTCACTGACTTTTAAACTATGTTTGTGAACCCTAGAAAGAAAAATGTAATACTTCTCTCTTTACAAGGAGACCTATTTTCTTAAATATTGATTCAAATTTTGTATCAAAAAAGAATATCTAGAAATAACCCTGGACTTCAAATTCACTTAGAATATTCACTTGCAAAAAAACTAAAAAAGTATCTGCGGATAAAATTTAATGTCGCCTGGTGCTCACAGAACCGAAAATTATAGCCCAGCTTACTCTCCGTCGCCCACAAAGTGTTAAGTGCTTGAACTAGCGAAAGCTATAAAAACGATGAATTGCTTATCCCCATTGGATATTTATTTCATGAGCAATAGTACAAATTATCTCCCACAGTAAATTCAAAAAGTTGTGAGATGAAACTAATAGTTACGAATTTGTTTCTTTTCTAGGAGAGCACTAGTTTAACATCGCCTACACTATTTGATGTTTTCCAAAGAAAGGTTCTGTCTGCTGAATTAAAAAACACAATCCTGCAAATTGACCAGCATTTGACCAGTCTAAAAATCTACGAAACTAGCCCTCATAACCTACTGTCAAATGCATGTAGCAATCGGATTAGTATCTCTCTAGTGCTGGGGCCCTAAAATAACGTTCTACCCTTCCACTATATAGACACTCTGAAGAAACAGAACGGGGAAGCAACAACAATATAAAAAGGGCAAAAGTATCAACCGAATCAGTTCGATGAAGATTTCATTCTCTTGACTTGTCTAATAGTAAAAAAGGCTTACTGTAACCCTCGCAAAAATTGGACAAAAGGAAAGAGACACCGGATCATGAATGGTAATATGGTAGCATTGATGCTCTCAGGCGAAGGTAAGTGAATCTTTTTCATTCGGATTGTAGGATATTTGCATGGTGTAAACATAAAGGTGGTGGAATAACTGTGAGAAGAAAGGTAGGTGGGTGTGGCAAATACAATGGAAAAGTCAGGATGCTCAGAGGTACATTACACCAGCATTTATTCCGTTTGCAAAGAATTATATATTAGGGGATTCTAGGTAGGCCCATGCGCATCCCCATCTAGATGAAATGGGTTATCGCTACCTAACAGATATCGAATGAATTGACAGCCAACAATCTACTAAGACATTTAAGTAATACATATTTTTGATTTTTTCTGCTTTTTAATTGATTTTAAATCTAGAATTGTATTTACACTGCAATATTTTAAATCCCTATTTTGTTTCTTAGAGCCAGTATACGCACTAAATAAAACCAATTTATTTATATTTAAGTAACAATTTGGAATGCTTAATTTGTAAATTGGTTTTATTTTTAGTCTAGAGCCGTATATTTTTTTCTACATTATAATATTTTAAAATACCTATTTTGTTACTTACGAGCCTGAGTAGACTAATTGGAACCAGCCGGGGTTTGATGTACTCTAAGCTAGGATTTTAAAATATTATATATATTTGTATAAAAGAATTTATTTTTATTACTAGATTCGTTTAATTAAGTGTGCGCAGTATGTATATTTCCAGTACCAGATTGGGGGTAGTATTCTCTTTAGACTTTAGAGACACTTTAGATGCTATCAGCTACTGTAAGAAGCAGAAGTGCGGCCGGCTGCAATGGGGTTCGTTTACAAAAAAATTCTACACTTACCCAAATTATTTTTTATTTCAGAAAAATGCCATTAACAACAAGGTCAATATATGAGGCAAAAAGTCTTATAGTACAAGGGATAAGACAACGATAAGCCGCCGATAGAGTTGGTATGAGCCAAGGCGCCCTAAAAGGCCTTTTTTTAAAATGTGTTGCAACGTATTTAAGGCGTTATAATCCGTTCAAGAAATTATAATGGTCCAATATTGTTTGGGTCAACTATGAAAATATACAGAACTAAAGACCACAGTTTACAATTTTAAGGTAATTTAGTATAATTTTTTCTAATTTATTCTTATTAAAACCCAAAGATAATTTTCTTCTTAAATGTGTAAGTATGGTATCTGATGCAGGATTTATAAATTCTGAGTTATTTATGCAGTGGTTATATCATCTCAAGGATCACGTTCATCCTATATAAAATCTCCTACCTTACTGATACTGGGCAATCACTCATCCCATATCAATCTAGAATCATCTCTTTACTGCAGAAAACGGGGTATTTCAATTATTACCTTAGCTCCACACTGCAGCCATAAGGTTCAACCTTTAGATAGAAGTTTCTTTGGTCCTCTTAATGACAAGTAATCTATCGAGTGTGACCGCGTGGTGACTCAACGTCCTGGGAGAGATATCACACAGTATCAAGTAGCAGCCCTATAAACAGGTTGCCACAGTCCGTAATGTTGCTTCGGGATTTTTTAACACACAATTGGTCTACAGTTGGAAACATCCTGTTAACTAACACCTTTATGCACAGAGGTTATAAAAGCTAGATTGATCTGTCAGGAAAAGTTTCGACTAAATAATGCTATTTAAAAAAATGAGTGCGTTTTGAAGACTTTCACCATTAAAAATCATGTCACGAGGAACACTATCTTTTTGGTTTTTAGTTTTAATGGACATCCAGAAACTAGTACAATCTGAATTAATATGTTTGAATATTTTATAAATATTGGGAATATTCCTGAACCGTTTGCTTTTTAGCAATGGATCGAAGCCTAGGAAACTCAGAAATCTCACGTTGACTAACTTTTTTTTGTATCCACCTGTACAATCGATTTTTCAACCTAATATTCTTGATCAAGTTTAGGGAAAACCATTCACGATAATTATGACTGTTAGAACTTACATCTCTTATACGTACTTTCGGTAGGGGAGGTCAGGTACAGTTGTAACGCGGTACAAATGTAACAGCGGCTCCTAAAATTTACTAAATTAATTTTTAACTTTGGCAACTACGCGTTATTACAGCTTGCATTCATACACAAATGTTCTGGAAGTACGGCGAATTTACACCTGACGAATAGTGAAATATATTAAAATATTTATTTCAAAGACGTAAAGTAAAATTGTGATTGTGTTAAAGTTTTTCTCATAATATCTGGTAAGTAAAGTTGTTAAATGTTTCTGTGTGGTTAAATATTTTGTGAAATATGTGTGATTAAACACCTATGGTGTATTTGAGGTTATGTTTCTGCTAAGTGAAGATATGCATAAAAATGTGCTCCAACGTTGCCAGGGTACAAATGTAACATTTCAAATGGGTACAATTGTTACATGTTACATTTGTACCCCTACGAACAAATCTCTATAAAATTATTGTTTTTAGCATTATGCCGCGTCAAAGAATAAGAAAAACTGAGAGAGGACCATCAGATGATATTATGAAAAGGACAGCCAATATGGTTATAGAGAGAAATTTGACAGAAAGGCAAGTGGCAAGAGATTTAAATATATGCCATGTTACACTTAACAGATACATAAAAAAAATGAATGCGGGTGAATCTCCTAAAATGGGTTACAATCCACATACCAGAATTTTAACCAAAGAGCAGGAAAATGCATTCTTAAAGTACATACGGAGGTCAGCTGCTATTTACTTCGGTCTTACGCCAAAAGAAATCCGAAAATTGGTAATAATAAGTTTATTTTCGCTATATTTTGTTCGTTGTACCTATTTTATTTTTCTTACAGGTCCATGATTTTGCTTTAAAAAATAATATAGAAGTTCCCCAGCAGTGGTTGACAAATGGCCTTGCTGGAAAAGACTGGTTTACAAATTTTATGCATCGACACTCAGATATTTCTATAAGAACTCCTGAGGCAACTAGTTATGCACGTGCAATAAATTTTAATAAAGTGAATGTCAATAAATTTTTTGACAATCTTTCAAGACTCTTAGAATTGCACAAGTTCGAACCCTCCGATATCTATAACGTTGACGAAACGGGAGTTACAACCGTGCAGAAACCAAATAAAGTCGTAGCTGTTAAAGGAACAAAGCAAGTTGGAGCTGTTACTTCCATGGAACGTGGCACTTTGGTAACTGTTTGCACAGCTGTTAGTGCTGCGGGAAATACCGTACCTCCCCTTTTTATATTTCCACGAAAAAAATATCATTCCCACTTTATTCGAGGTGGTCCTACGGGTTGTATTGGTGAAGCGAATGGTTCAGGGTGGATGAATGAGGAAACTTTTTTAATTTTTATGCAACACTTTGTAAAGCATGTAAGACCTTCCCGGATAAAAAAGTGCTGTTGCTATTAGATAACCATAGCTCACATTTGTATGTTCCTATGATAGATTTCTGCAAAGCGAACGGTGTGGTGCTTTTATCGTTTCCACCACACACATCCCATAAGCTTCAACCTTTGGACCGTGGTGTATATGGACCTTTTAAGCACTTTGTCAACATCGCTATTGATAACTGGATGAAATCTCATCCAGGACAAACATTGACCATTTACGATATACCCACTGTAGTTGCTGAGGCATTTCCAAAGGCAACAACTCCAAACAATGTAATGGGAGGATTCCGGGTCTCCGGAATATGGCCGTTTAATAGGGATGTTTTCGGAGATAATGAATTTGCACCTTCCTCCGTCACTGATAGGGAACGCACAATCACTGCCGATAAAACTCCTCTTGATAAAGACAGTAACATCACCAATGATGATGATGGGTCAAGAATGAGACCAGATAGTCCGGTCCCTGGGCCAAGCACGAGGCCAGATACTTCTGTTCCGGTTTCTAGCGCGAGGGCAGATAGTCCTGTTCCAGGACCTAGCACGCGACCAGATAGCCCTGTTGATTTTGATGCGTCTTTTCAGCAGCTAGAACAAATTCGTCCCCTTCCAAAGGCTCCAGCTAACCCTACACGGAAAGTAACAAAAAGAAGAAAAATGGGCAGCTCCGTTTTAACTGATACTCCAGAAAAATATATTCTTGAGCAAGAACAGCTAAAAAGAAAGCAAAAGGTTGGGGCAGTTACCAGAAAAATAGGTGATTTTGATGAAAAAAAAGGACCAGTACAAACTAAAAAATCAAGTAAGAAGGTTAAGAAAATAAAAAAGAGTGAAGTGCAAGGCTCTTCGGAGGAAGATGGTGATGATTGTTTTTGTCTGTATTGTTTGAAACCTTATACAGACAAACTCAATGATGTATGGATCCAATGCAAGGAATGGGCACATGAAAAATGTGCCCATAAATTAAGACCCTTGAAGACGATGACCAAGAAGGAGAAAGTGATAAGGTGTAGTTACCATGTAAAGTGTTTTTGATATTATAAGTTGCATTATGTTTTTTATGTTTATTAAGAGTTATAACTTTGTTTTATTCTTAAAAATTAAACCAAAACAAAAGTATAATGGGCTGTTACAATTGTCCCTCAGTATGTTACAACTGTCCCCACAGCGGGTACGCTTGTAACACTTTGAATGGCCACATTAAAAATTTTTTTTAATAAAAATATTTAAGGATTTAAAAAAAAGTATCTTTTCCCATAATTGGTAAAACTATAAACTACTCTAGGTTAAATTTTCATCTTTTTAAGTTGGTTCAATTTGGCGAAAAAAAATTAAACGTAAAAATTGTTACATGTACCCGACCTCCCCTACATAGCTTTCAATACGCGCCTCCATTTTGCTGTAGAAAAAAAAACATTCCTTAAGGTCGGTGACAGTTTTGATTTGTGATCAGTCTGTTGATTTTATTGCATTATATAAGGCTAGGAAATCACCCTTAGCATAGTCATATTAAAAAAACAAGGTTTGATATTTGCGTTTTTTGAGTTACATAATTCATACTGAATGGGGACTTGCAATGAAGGATGTTACAAATCTTCGCTTACAAGAAAAATATGATTTCTAGATACCTCAAAATTACTTAAGTTATTAAGTGTAAAATCCAGTTTTTTTGCTCAATGTTTAATATGTTATTAATTTGTCTTTAATTATTAGAACTTAGGAACTGTTGCAAGAGTACGGAGTTATCACCGCCTCTTGTTTCACACCTATTTATCACCTACAATTAAAAGGTGTACATTTGTATTTAAAATATCTCCGATTTTATCATAATTCATAATTACACATAAATATCTTTTATAAACAAACGCTTTTCCATGAATAGCAATAAGTTTAAATTTAAATTAAAGTAAATCATAATAAAAATTAATAAAGAAAATGATAATAATCCTATATAAATAACCTTGATTTTATTGGAAAAAAATTAAATTTTCTATGTTTTACTGACTTTTTTTAAATAAACATTATGGACATAAAACCTAATTTTGTCTTTAAAAGGCTATTTTATCCCCCTATGGCTGTTTGTTTCTTAAACTAACTGCTTTAAAAATAAAAAAATATGTTCGTTTTTGGGGGTTATTTTATGTCTCTAGAACTAATATATATATATATATATATATATATATATATATATATATATATATATATATATATATATATATATATATATATATATATATATATATATATATATATATATATATATATATATATATATATATATATATATATATATATATATATATATATATATATATATATATATATATATATATATATATATATATTTATATATATATTATATATATATATATATATATATATATATATAGAGGTTAGCTCTAAGGGTATGAACAGCCACCTTAAAGGTAAAATATTTTTTATTTTAAAAGTGTTTAGTTTTTCTAGAAAACGGCGAAACCCGTCAAAATTAATTATCTCATTTTTTGCCAATATGCAGTGCAGCCCTAGAAAATATTTTTTACTTTAATAAAGTTTAGCTTTCTTTAAAAAAAAAAACATTTAAACACGTCACATGTATTTTATCTTTTTGAATATTAAAACCATGTTTATAAATACATTTTTTTTCACTACCCCTAAAAATATAAAATTGTGCCAAATATAAACAACATAATTGCATTTGGATAGTATTGAATGTAGCTTCCAGCTTTCAACAAAGAAGCTTAGGAGAGCTACTTACCTTATTACCTACTACTATTTTTCGCAGGATGTTTGCCGAGCTTAGGAGGGCTTTTTTTGTATTTACTTTATTTTTGGATTCACTGGAAACATTTTAAGATAGTATTCCGCTCCTTTCTTGATTGTTCCTAGGGCTCAGACCTCTATTGTTATCAGTTTTGATTTACCGCATTCTGCTGCTTTCAAGTTCGAGATCTTTATAGTTAGATAGTTTTTTTTAACAATGTCGTAATCGCCTGAGACAGTAACATCCAGTGCTGGAAATTGAATTTTTTACCAACCAGAATACCAAGCTTGTAATTGGACTTTACTTTACTAATAGTAGCATCGAGAACGCAAAAATTGATAAGTCACGAATTAAGTAATAATTTCATGAACCGGAATGCCGTTCCGGTAGATTCCGCTCCATTTCCAGCCCTGGAAATATCAATTAAGAAACAAACTTTGTGATTTTTGTCATATATGACAATGTTCGGTCGATTTACTGGTAGCGTTCAATCAGTCTGCATAGCCACGTTCCACGTAATAATGTTGATATTTACCACTTTCTCAGGTTTATATTCGCACCGCTTCTCTAAGACTTGTGCACCAAGCTTCCTACCGACAGTCCAATGGATATAGCTCACAACCTTTTTATGTCTAAGAGTATACTGCGTAGGCGCTAAATAGTTGCATACGGGCAATATGTGGTTCACATGTTTCCACCACCCACCTACTGCTATTAACTGCTTTTTTAAGATCTTCTGTTGATGGGATTTTATATTTTGTGCTTGGTCCGATGTCCCAATACCTCTCTCTCAATACTACTCTTTATATTGTCTTTTTGAATTTCGCATGCAAGCACATTTGTTCAGCGCATATAGAGTTCTGCTGCTGTCATATTCTTTTACAAGTCTTGTATACTTACCTCCGTCTTTATGTATGTAGTCATCTAAACCCACTAACCATCGAAGTACTGTATGCCGGTTTGAGTTCAAGACCTCGACCTTCATTTCATTTTCTTATGCACATACTCTCAACATCGGCTTTTGGGTGATGGATGCCGCTGATTGTTTATTGCCTTGCTGTCCATTCTTTGTATATCAGTTATGTTTCATTCTATAATTCCAATGCTATGTGTTGCCAGTGCCAGACTTTTTGTAGCAATTGTCTTATTATTCGCATTGAGTTCTATCCCAAGTATTTTGCGAAAATATTCCTTAGTTATCTTTTCTTTCATTTTGTTCCGGTAGATTCTGTTATTCTCGTCCACAGCCAAGTATTTATATATTTCACCGGATTCTAGGCTCTGTATGACCGTTTCTTTCTTCGACTCCTTTCAAAAATACTATAGCACATCTCAAAGTTCCATTTTAATATTATCGCTATCTTGACAATTGAGAGAGCTTGCTTCAGTTCATTTTCATCTTTGGTGAACAGCTTTACGTTATCCATGTAGAATAGATGGTTGACTTTGTTAACCTGATCGATCTGAAATCTAATGCCTTGCTCATTCAGCAAAGTAGTTATTGGGATAAGCGACATACAAAATAATAAAGGTGACAGGGAATCGTCCTGAAAGATTCTCCGCTTGAGTTACACGACACCTGTCCTTCACAGATTGAGTAATTGTTCGACATACTCGGTATATGTTAATACTTCACATATCCAAGTATCTGGGTCTCTATCAAAGGTTTTTTGCAGTCTATCAATATCATAGCTAGATCGCGCTGCCGCCTTTCTGCCTTCTTTACTACCATCCTCCGATAAGCAGTTCGTTGATCCTCTGCGACACCCTGTCTATTCGTCTGGGAGTACTTATTTTTTTAATAAGATTTGATATTGTCGGTAACATTTTATACATGTTAAAGAGCTTAGCAAAGCAGGTTATCGGACAATAGTTTTGGAATTGCCAGAGTTTTTACCTTTTGATAGTAAACGTTGTACCAGAAGTTAACAATGCGGGTCATATTGTCAGGTTTCTTTTATTATTATTATTATTATTATTGGTTTTATAACTTGTTGTCTCACAGTATTCCTGTGGTTGTATTTTATACTGACGGGATTATACTAAGTCAGTACAAAAAATAAAAATAAAAAAAGGAAATGGAAATGGAAAAAAAACAACTATTGTGTATTAAGAAATGATCTAACTATGCTACATGTTTTCAAAATGACCGATTTCTGGATGTTCCTGTGAATGTCTGTATTAAGTCCTAATTGAGCCAAATGCGGTGTAAACGTTGTTGGGGTGAGACCTGTTACTGATATGATGAGAGGAACAATGATGACTCTTTCCTGTTTCCACAACCTTTTTACTTCCATTGCCAAGTCGGTGTATTTGGCGATCTTCTCACTGTATTTCGCTTGGATGTTCTCGTCGTTGGGGACAGCCATGTCAATTAAATAAGTGATTTTCTCTTTTTTGGATTGAAAGGTGATATCGGGTCTATTTGCGGGGATTGTTTTATTTGTGTGGATGTCAATGTCCCAGTAGAGCTTGTAGTCTTCATTTTCAAGTATAGATGTTGGTGTATAATGGTAGTAAGGGTCTGTGTTTCTCCGTTAGTTTGTATGTTGTGGCTAATGCTTGATGAACGACCTTCGCTGCTGAGTTGTGTCTCGCGGTGTATTCAGTTCCGGCCATTATTCTACATCCACTCGTTATGTGATCGATCGTTTCTCTCTGCTGGTGACATCTCCTACACCTCTCGTCTCCAATGATTGTGTCCTTGATGATGTGCTTTCGGTAGTTTCTGGTTGCTGTGACTTTGTCCTGGATGGCAAGCAGGAAGCCTTCTGTTCCAGGGAACAGCTGCCCTTCTTGTAACCACGTATATGAAAGCTTTCTATGTATATGGTCTTGCTTTATGTGGTATCTGTGTCTTCCGTGAAGTGTTTTTTTCAGACCAGGTGTTCAACTTTTCTAGTCGTGATTGGATGTGACTGTGTGCGTCTGCTGCGTGGTTCGTTTGAGACAGGTCGAGCAGTGTATAATTCTTGTCTGCCTTCACTATTGCCTTGGGGAGGTTAGTTTGTTTGTTGTGGAAGAATTTTCTGAGTTCGTTTATTTATTTTTTTATTTAGCGATTGTATATCTATAATTCCCCTTCCTTCTTCTTCTCTCTCGACGGTGAGGCTTTCCTTGCATGCGTTGAGATGTAACTTCCTGTGTTTAGTGAATTCAGTGCGTATGAGAATGTGAATGTTTTCTATATCTGTGTGTGACCATTTAATGATACCAAACGAATACGTAAGAATAGGTATGGCGAAGGTGTTAATAGCTTTCGTTAGATTTCTGGAATTCAGTTTTGTTTTTAGTAGCTTTGTGAGTCTGGTTTTAAATTCCGTCTTGAGCTCTGATTTAATATGAGTGTGGTTAATTTTGGTGCTTTGATGCAAGCCTAGGTATCTGTACGTTTCTTCTTTGAGCATGTTATCTATAGTTTCATCGTTGATTGTTTCCCCCGTAGGGTGGTCTTTCCACTGTCCTGTGTTGATATGAAGTAGCTTGCATTTACTTATACCAAATTCCATGTTGATGTCCAGAGTAAACGTTTCTGTGATTTTAAGGAGTTCCTTTAGGTGTGCCTTTGTGCTTGCATATAATTTTATGTCATCCATGTACAAGAGATGGTTTATTTTGTGTAGGTTATTTTTTGATGTTTAATTTGGAATCCGAAGTTTGTGTTATTCAGTGTGTTTGAGAGTGGATTGAGATAGAGGCAGAACCACAAAGCGCTGAGTGAATCTCCCTGGAACATACCTCGTCTGATGTAGATCTCTTCTGTTTCGATGTGCTCTTTTTGTGTTCTCAAGTTGATTTTAGTTTTCCACGTACTCATGATTTGCGTAAGAAATTGCCTGATGTTTTTATTGACTTTATATTACTCTAGTACTCTGGTTAGCCAACTATGGGGTATCGAATCAAAGGCTTTTTTATAATCTATGTAACCAGTATGAAGGTTTCTATAATTTTTCCTGGTTTGTTCGATGATGACGCTGTCTATAATGAGCTGCTCCTTGCATCCTCGGCTGTTTTTCCTGCACTCTTTTTGTTCTTCCGTTAGAATATTTTTGTGTGCTAAATGTTGTTCTATTCTCCTGGTAATTGTGGCTGTGATTATTTTATATAGGGTTGGAAGGCACGTAATAGGTCGGTAATTTGATGGGTCCTTATTGTCTGAATTTTTGGATTTAAGGTATGTTATTCCTTGGGTGAGAAAACTGGGGAGTGTGCTAGGTTTTAAAATAATTTCATTAATTTGGCGAGTGAAAGCTTCATGTGTGGAGGTAAGCTGTTTGTACCAGAAGTTATGAATGTTATCTATTCCAGGACATCTCCAGTTATGCGTGTATTTGATTGTTTCTGCAACTTCTCGTGTTGTCATTGCAAAGTCCTCTTGTTCCTCTAAGCACTTGTGTCTTTCTTCTTCCGCTTTAATCCATGAAGCGTTATTATTGTGTAGTTTCGGTTATGACCAAATACTTTTCCAGTATTCTGTGATCCCTTGTTTGGTCGGTAGTTCTATGACTCGTGCCTCCTCATTGCTCATGATTTTTTGTGACACGTTTTGACTTGTTGCCGTTCATGGATTGGGTAAGATGTCCCAATTCTTTTCTAATTTTGTTTTCGATCCTTATCTGCCATTTGAATTTTGGTTTTATGTTGTTGGTGTTTCTATGTCGTGGCGGGAGTTTCTGATTGTTCTGTGTTATCGTGGTTATAGCTGCTGCATGGATCACTGTATGAATGTCCTCAATTGTGCTCGCATTCGTTATGTATTCGAAAATTATGTGTTCGTTGATGGTCTTTAGGATTTTATGTTTGTCCTGTCTGGAATAGGATCTCTTGTTGTAGGATCGGAGCCTGACCATTTGTTTAGATGTGACTTCATTTCTACTTTGATTGCTTGTGTGCTGTATGGCGCTTGTCATCTGTCGTGAGTTGTTGCTGGGTGCTTCGCCTCTACTGAGCAATGAGTGAGGTTGCAGATCCTCTTGCACAAAGTTGGGCTGGTTTGTATGTGGGATCGGTTCGGCATCTGCCCCGCTGTCCTCAATGTTTGGTTGATGAATCTTTAGTTCAGCAGCTACCATAGCTTTGATGTTTTTCAATGCGAGTGGGGTGAGCTTACTGGTCTTAGTGATGACTCTTTTTTGATCTATTACTCTCTGTTCTTTGATAAGTGATTTGTATTCTGGATATTATGCTATGAAAAGTGTATGCAGTTTATGTCCGTATCCTGATGAAATTGTCTCAAGTTTGGTAGCGGTGTAGTAGGAATGCATCACCGTTCGATTCATTTCATCTGTCCATTTTAACCTCTTCCTTGATTTACCTGCCTTGGTAGTTGCGGGTAGTCGTTGCGATATATCCGCTGTTGTAATGGGCTTAAGTTGTTGTGTTTGGTTAACATCTGTGTCAGATTTATTTGTGTATCTATTTGGGCAGCGCATGATCGGTTCGCTCGATTCTGTAATGCGGCTCATGCGTTGCCCTGCCTTTCCCGCCTTGGTGGGTGCCAGCTTAGCCGGCAAAATACTTTCGGTGGGTCTATTTTCCTTTGCCTGGTCGTGATCGTTTCGGTCGAGCTGTCCTTTCCGCGTCCTCGACCGTTACGCTGCTCGTCCGATGCTTTGTTGTTTGGATTGATGTTTTGTGGTGTTAGAAACTCAAAGTGTCCCGACATTGGATTGGCTGTTAGTAGAAGGTAGATCATTTTATTGTGTGTTTGTTTGCCTATTATTGTTGGTTTGGTTGGTTGGTTTTGAGAAAATATGGAAGATGTGCTTCTGGGTTTCCGAGAGAGCAAATATTTCTAGACTCGTTCCGTATGTAGTGGTTTTGCTCATGAACTTATAATAGTTGTCGAAGTCCTGCATGTCGTCGTCGTGAAATAACGAAAATATCTGAAGTTCCAACCAGTTTTGTCGTAGGTATTTCAATGCGTCTTCTCGAAGTTTGGGATAATTGTTTTGATGACCGTATATGTGCAAGCTGACTGATCGGAACAGACAACTTCCGTCTCCAACAATGTCGGCTCTGATGAAATTCTCGGGAATAGGTTCGGCTGTAGCAGTTTTTTCGGCAAAGGCCCGCCTGTTCAACCTTTCGCCGCCACCACTCCGCATGCTGTCACCTTCAGCAGTGGTTCCAAAGGTGCCCTGGCGATCCCCAGGCTGCGGCTCTTTTCCGAGGCTCGATGCTTTCTCCATTTTCATGGGTGTCCCACCATTTGACCCTGGTGGTCCAGGTAACTCGTGTCCGTGGAGGCGTCACTCCCAACTGAGGTTAGTTGCTCCGTGCGGTTTCAAAGGTTAGGAGGGGTTTAGGGTGGCTAAGGTGTGGGAAGGGCAGGGATATTGGGTATTTAGGGCAGCGGACAGCTGGACGTCGCTGACAGTACGGACTACGAAATTACCGTAGCGTCCTCAATACTGCTGGATGCAGTACCCAGACGGTCAGACTTATTTATTTATTATTATTATTATTATTATTATTATTATTATTATTAGTTGGCTAAAATATTGGGTTCTTATGTGAACAAGAGCTCTTCCTCCTTTGTTTCTGGTCAGGGTAATCCTGAGCATAGATGCCTTGGGATGCTCGGCATCATGGTTCGGGTGGCTGAACATTTTAGTTATTATTATTTTCTAATATGAGCACATAATAAAAGAATTCATTTCAACAGTCCATGCGCTTCCTTGGTTTTCCAGCTTTTGTAGTGGGAGTCATACTAACTTGCGTCACCGCAAAAACACCTTCAGCTGGCTATGAGGAGTCGATTTTGGGGTCCAGTGTTGCAGTAAGCTTGTCGAAAGAAAGATAGACCTAATTGATAGAAGTTATTTAAAATTTTAAGTAAACTTTTTTTAAATCTAGGTAACAAATTTAACCCCAAAAAAATGTTAAAATTTATTACTACAAATTCTCGTATAAAGAATTGTTAAATTAAAAAATACTCTTCTAGATAGGAGAGTAAAAGTTAATTTAATGACAAAAACCATATTTTCTCAATAATAAAAATTGGCCATTTCCCAGAACTTTTCTAGGAAGGAACCCCTCTTTTAATTAGTAATTTGTTTAGGAAATTGGTAATACCTACAGTTCTTTAAGAAAAAAATTGTTTTTTTATCAAAGTACCATATTACTTCCTTTAACAAAAAAGTGTGATATTTACAGCCAATGTGTGCCTTATTCACATAATAGAAGTGTCTAGCCTAATCATTTTTACTAGGGCAAGCCGGACTTCTGCATGCGCTATTGGTTAAGGTACGTCATTCTGTGGAGTGGTGTATAAATAAGTTTCATTAAATTTTCGATTTGAGTCTGGTGGCTCAGGGGTAGAGTTTTGGAGTTGCATTGCAAGGAATGTGTGTTCTAATTCCGGTTCGGGCGATGATTTTTGTTTTAGTTTTTTTTATTAAGAAAATTTTCGGATTGCGTTTTGGTTAGAGCCCTAGTTAGGTCTTTTTTTATATGTTAAAAAAAGGATTTTTTTAACTAAACATATACTGTTAGATGAATCTGTACCTGTTATGTTGGCGCCAGATTCGTAGATAAAACTGTCATTAAAGCCATAAACTTTCATTAAAGCCATAATTCGAGTCGTACGGGATGCGGAAGCCCGGGTTGCCAAAGTAGAATTTGGCTAGGCTCTTTTGTCTCTCTCCCACGACCTTCAAGAAAGTTTCTTATTTTTCAGAAGTGGGAATAAAGAAACAGACTCTTACTCTGTCAGCTATTTAATTAGCGGATATCTAATGAACGAAAGAATTTTTTGCTGAATATAAAATATTTGCTGTTAACTTTGCCATTTTTTAGTAAAAGAAAACCGTAAGGTCCAAAATAATCATAATAAAAATTAAAAATGAAAATTTAAATCTCGAGATAAAATCGGATTTTGGGAAAATTGTTCTTTTGCTTTCGTTTCACGTCCAGATACCCGCTTTCGGGGCGGCGGCTACACAGAGTACATCGACCTCAAACAACCACCCCGCGCCTCTCCCCTGGGCTCCATCCCCATTACGTTTCTCATCCCTTCTAAGTTTGGCGCGCCGAGGTTATTGTGGGTTACTACCCTTCGCCCTTCGTTAAAATGAAACGCCCGGCAAGTTAAAGTATGTTATGATTTTCAATTAAACAAACCTTCGAAAGTGCCTAAAGATTTTTAACTGAATAATTTAAAATGATATTTATATCTGTATTGGTAATGGTTTTTCTATTTTTAAAGGCTCATGCTCCTTAGGTGAGGTTAAAGTTTGTAAATCGATGGGATACAGTATTATCTTATCTTGCCGAGTGCCCCGTAATGAATTAATACATTTCTTAAATGTTTACCTATCTTGAATTATGGACTGATAGTAAATATTTTTTATATTTACGATAAGTTAAATTTCCGGAATAACAAACCTAAAAGTTCAAGAAAGGGAAACGGTATTTTAACGATCACACTAAAACTGGAAATTAAAAAATGTTAAAACTCATCAAAACTGAACATTGCACATTTTGCGTTAAAATGGCGACTTATTCGGTAATTCGGAAAAATAGTAATTATTCACTAGATTCAAAAGGCTCCTTTAAATCGATTCTGAACTGTCTACTTAGCCGAGTCAATAAAGATTTTTACTTCTTAATTCTCAAGAACTGTTCCGATTTTGATGATTTTTATAATGTTTGTTTTTGTATATTGTTTAAAAGCAGAAACATTTTGGTGGTTTAGTGAGGGCTCATAAATATTTATATTTTTTAAACAATAATCATATTATATACAGAGTGATTCAGAAATAAATTCTGAAAATTCAGGATGTTGCTCTCTGAATAGTTTTAAGTATAATAATTCAAGTATACTTCTACCCACAAAGCTTATATTTTCCAAGATACGTGGTGGTGTTTTTTTTTAGTTTTTGCTTCCCTCGTAAAGGTTATATTATTATTTTCGAACCTTTTGATAACATCGAGGAAAACGTGTTATTTTTGAAAGTGGCTTTCTGAAAAAATCGTTTCTAAATCCAACAAGCTGGTCTATTGGTAAGAAGGAACTATTATTTCCATTACAATGTTTCTGTTTCTTTATATTCATTACGAATTGCAGTCTAAATCATCTAACAGTAATGAACAAATTCTTACCCTAAAAATAAAAAATAAAATATTGAACCATTACTTGATGAAAATCTATTTTAGCTAACTAAACGAAAACACTACTTTAAAATTTCCACTTAATTTATTTTACAAAAAAATGTAACACATGACAATTGTTTTGCAAACACTGAGGCTTCATCAAACAAACAAAAATGTTTGCGGATATTACACAGGTAAAATGTTCTGTATTTCCCGTTATAGCCTAATAAAATAAAAATATATTAGGAACTAGAAATAACTTAAAAATATCGATTTTAATTAATAGTGTACGTACAGGGTGTTCCCCTATATTTTGACACCCACCTAGAGAGTTTATTATTAGGTAGAAGAAAATGTTGAATACAAAACTATTTGGTTTTACCTGACCCATCAGAATTTGTCAACAAAATAAACAAACACCAACTGAAACATAAAAAATTGAGCATCTACTTTGTTATTTTAAATGGAACATCCTACATAATATTTCATTAAATGCGCCTCTTCTTACCAATTAAAACAATACCAAGTTATCTTTAATGACAACCGAGAAAATGGACAAAAACTCTACCATAAGATGCAATGTATTCCTATTGATCCTACGGATTGTTGGAACAGAACGCATTACGTCTTATGGTAGCGTTTTTGTTATTTTTCTCGATTGTCTTTAAAGATAATATATATATATATATATATATATATATATATATATATATATATATATATATATATATATATATATATATATATATATATATATATATATATATATATATATATATATATATATATATATATATATATATATATATATATATATATATATATATATATATATATATATATATATATATATATATATATATATATATATATATATATATATATATATATATATATATATATATATATATATATATATATATATATATATATATATATATATATATATATATATATATATATATATATATATATATATATATATATATATATATATATATATATATATATATATATATATATATATATATATATATATATATATATATATATATATATATATATATATATATATATATATATATATATATATATATATATATATATATATATATATATATATATATATATATATATATATATATATATATATATATATATATATATATATATATATATATATATATATATATATATATATATATATATATATATATATATATATATATATATATATATATATATATATATATATATATATATATATATATATATATATATATTTTTTTTTTTTGTTAATTATTTTCTTGGGCATTCTTAACTCATTAAGAAGTAAATCTATAATTCATATCGACGTCTCGCTCATTATATTGACCTTTCTCAAGATATTTATTTTCTACGATAAAAACATGTACCTATAGTTGATATTTAAATTTTAAAATGGCTAAAAACATTACTGAAAAAACATCACTCAAAAAACATTACATTTAAAACAAACAATGTTCATAAAAACAAAAATACATTTAAAACAATGTTAATTAAACCTAAGCCCAAGAAAATAATTAACAAAATTTTTATAAATGGTTAAAAAAAAACGAAATATATATAGATATTATTATTATTATTATTAAAAAAACACAACATGTCCTCGCCTCCCCCCGAGAGAGTCATCACTGTAATAAATATGGTGCAATTTATATTAGAAATTACATTATTTCTCTTAGGAGTTTTAATTTTGTCCCCACCGGAATTTCATCTGTTGATGATGGTTTACAAAAGAGATGAGTTTTAATTTTTTTTTGAATCAGTATGTCTTCAGTGACTAAATTTTGTGATCCGATTAATTGAACTTTTGAATCGAACTTTTGGTCAGCTTGCCTGATTTCTTGATGTGTGTTAGGTTGAGGTATCTAATAATGTTAATGGAACTAATATTTTTTTCAACCCCCGGCAATGAATTTTTCAATATTATTCAAAAAGGGTAAGAGCTAAAAGAAGAAGTTTCGAATAAAAATTACAGAGCATACAATTTTACATATAAATGATCTTGATATGTTTTTTTCTACTGTTAAAATTAATAGAGTTATAGAGGAAAATGGAATTACAGAAACAACTACTCCGCTGACTAATACTACGACCGGCATTGAATAACACTGTTGACTCCAGACTTTCGTTAAGAGTACTAATGTTAATATATTTTACTTCACGTTACACCAACATCATAACAAGGACACTGTGGCATTGTAGGACGTCTCTAGACAAGGATCGTAATATCCTTGTTATGACGTTGGTGTAACGTGAAGTAAAATATATTAACAGAATTAAAGAGTGATCATAGCAAGCTAAAAAGTTGAAAATTTAAAAATATTATCTGAAAAGAAAATTGTTAACGATTTCTATTTTTTTATTTTTCAATTTAAACGCCTTAATAACGTTAAATTTTTTCTTTTCTATAACGTTTAATGCATTATTGTAAAAATTGAAATTTAGCCTTCAAAAAATCATTGATTTTTCAACTTTTTTTTTAAGTTTGTCATATTATCCCTAAAGGATATAGATAGAAACAGTTTGCGTCTTGCGTCGCCGGTTTGAGGTAAGTGTTTACGCTGGTTCTTAGCCCGACTTATAGATTGAAAACGTTTACGCTTTGCGTCGCGGCGTCGCCTGTGGAACTAACCTTATTTTAATGTTTATATTTATCGCCTTTTTGTGTAATGCAATTTTGTCTTGCTTGTTTTTCAGTTTATGTGCGTGTTTTTAAATCTGCTGAGCATGGATTATGAAAATCGTAGTAATGATGCCTAGTAAAGATTAAGCATTGTGGATATATTAATGTGTGTCGCAGGTGTAAAGTTGTTGATGAGAAGGCGGCAAAGAAGATGGCGAATTCGGCCTGTTAATTGGGATGGAAATACTCAAAACTCCTACAAGCATTTTTTAAAATTAAAGACATTGACCCCAAGCAGTTTTTTTAAATGGACGAGGATGTTATGTGTATATATTAATGTCAAATTTATTACGAAGGACTAACGTCTTAAAAGGCCCTCTAAAATCCAGCAATTTCATTGGTTGCAGCTTAACGCAAACGTTGATTTTCGCCAGCCGCTTCCGTCAAAGTTAAAGATCGCCATCTTTTCGACGGCTAGCGAGAACTCAAACGGATGGCGGCAAAAATATAACCGTAGCCATTGCTTTAAATTGCTCTAAAGAAAACTTCAAAGACAGCGCAAATGGGGACGCAAGACGCAAACGTTTTCGATCTATAACCCAGGCTTAACTCTATTAAATTTAATATTAACAGAAAAGTATCTAACCTGTTTATACGTAAAATTGTTATGTTCTACAATTTATATTCGAAACTTTTTTTTCTATCTGTTACCCTTTTTGAATAATATTGAAAAAAACACTTTTTTACCCTTAGCCGAGAGTTTAAAAGAAGTCACACCATTTATCGTCTAGATACCTCCAACTATTTTATGTAAAAAATTTAGACAAGTTGACCAAAATTCCAATTTAAAGGTTCATTTAATTGGACTATTTGGACATCCTTAATAAAATAAATCAGGAGCCACCAGGTCCACCGCGTTGCAAATTTGCCAGAACCACGGTAAATATGCAGTGTAGAAATTATTGGTAAAATCAAACTTCGCGCCATTAAAAACCCCGAAAACCATATAAAATACGATATTTTAATAATACACAACTTTTTTCCCTTAGTTCCTCCCTTCCTCGCTGTACACCTTACTCACTGATTCACTCACTCAAGAAATGTTTTGTGTCAGAATAAAGATATTTGGTATTTTCAACATTCATTAATATTTATAATAACCGAATTAACCTGACGGAAAACTAGATTCCCCTAGCGCCGTATGTACAGGTTGTCTGGTATATTTTAAACGGTACCCTAGAGACTTTATTATCTCAGTTATCAAAAAATTTAAATACAAAAGTTTTCGAGTTTTATTAGAATGATTAGAATTTACGAAATAAAAGATGATCGGGGAGTTGATGATGAGCATCAACATCGTTACGCTGTATAATATATGTTACTCTTTTTGCTGATTATAGATATACCAGGTTTGATACCTTTATCTTTAAAGATATCCGAGAAATTTGAGAAAAATCGTGCCATAAGAGGCAATGTGTACGAAAGACAACGCTTTACTTCATAGTGGTGTTAATGGGAATACATTGCCTCTTATGGCCTCTTTTCTCAAATTTCCCAACTGAAGAACATATTATACAGGGTGGTCCATTTAAAATAGTGAAATTGATGCTCATAGGTCAAATTTCCGATCGTCTTTTGGCTTTCTTCTTGTAAATATAATAAAATAAAGTCTCTTAAGGTACCGTTTAAAATATAACCAGACCTTAACGCAAGCCAAATTTATTTCGAACAACTTGGGTAGAAAAATATTCAACATGGTGTCGTTCCGCCATTTTTTACAATTTTTTTAAATATACTTGCGCTGACCACTCCGCACTATCTTGAATATTATCTCAAAAATTTCACTTATTAATTGGTGAACGGATTCCAGAGTAATCAGTGTACATTATGTGCTCAAAAGGTTAACCCAAACTCAGTGTGTATTTATTAGATTATTTATTTTTACGAGTTGAAACAAGCATTATATTTGATAAAATACATAAAATAAATTAGGCACTTAAAATAATTTTTAAACTACTTAATTTTTAATACTGAAGTACCTGTTTCGAAAAATACTTAGTTATTTATAAATATTCAACTACACATACTTAAGTACTAAAAATAATTAAGTTCTTCTGCAGAGTAGTTTAAGTAGATTAAGATTTTGCTGTACACTTTTTAAGTAATAAGTAATACTCAACAAACATTTTAACTTTTAAGTACAAGTACAAGTACTTTTCTAAAAAAGTACTGGATTTAAGTAACGCAAATTCAAAAGTACTTAAGTAAAATACTTATCAAAAGTAGTGATTATTATAAAACCAACCACTAGATCCATTCTGGAAAGGAAACGACCTTTCAAATCTTTTTAACTAAATGCATCAATGAACTCATGCCATATTATGTTCAATACCTCATTACACTTATATTAAAATTATTCTTCCATAAAAAAAATATATAAACTTGTGTACATGAGTTAAGCCTGTTAATCGAACACCTCTATCCAGTTCCTAAAAATCAAATATATGAATTCGGTTTATTATTTTTTTAAATTATCCTTTACATAAGAAAAAGTTTAAGCATCTCATTTTCTACAATTTTTGTCACTTCCTTTTACTTTCCTCACAAGAAAGATATTGTAATCGTGAAAAAATCACCCTCCAACATTTTTTCGAACTTCACGTTTTGAAAGTCGTCAGTTGTCGAAAAACATGTTTTCCCATTTCCGGAAGTTTTTTTCTCAGTTTATTTGTCTGATTGTGGCATATCTTAAAACTACTTATCCAATTAACTTCAAATATTCTACAAAATTCAAGGACTATATGGGGATAATCTGGTAAGAATTTTATAAAAATCTATTATGAGGCAACAAAATGGTAGTTTAATAAAATGTTGAAAAAAAATCGGTTTAAAAAACTATATATTTTGGTACGAATTCAATATGGCGGAGTAAATTGGAGGCCTCATAAAATGTTTAAAAAATCGGTATAAAAAATTACTTGTTTAATTGAATTCAAATTTTGCAAGAATCAGTTGTAATGTAGGGATAAAAGTCATGAAATTTTTGTACGTATCTAATTTGACAGAACAAAATCGCTGCCTAATAAAAATTTAAAAATAATTTTTGTGGAAAAATAAAATGTAACAAGTTAAAAACGAACTCGTAAGATTTTGATACGATTTCCATATAGATAGATTTCATGTAGACTAGACACTGCTGAATATAGAGGGCCGGTAGTGTTAAAATATGAAATTGTTTAAACAAAGGCTCACAGCTGTCTGTTGGCTTTTTGTTTGCCTAGTATTCTCAATGCCGCCTTCTGCATAACAAACGCCCTCATCCAATCTGTGGAATGCCCCCAGAAAAGAAGGACATAAGAAATTTTGGACCCAAACAGCCCCATGTACGCAGCCCTAGAAACATAAGGTGGTACAAATTCAACTACCCTACGAAGCAAATAGATTATGCACGATAATTGAGAGGTTAATCGATACTGCTTCCAATTTAGCTTGGAGTCTAGGATAACGCCAAGAAATTTTATAGTGTCCCTGCGGTTCTCTTAAAGCAAATGGAAGAATGTTAGTTTTTTCTACATTCAGGCAGAGTTTATTAGCTGTGAAGAACTGTTCCACCTTTGATATAGCTAATTTGGTTAATTGTTCCAGGCATTGCAAATCTTTGCTATTGTCATAGTGGTATCATCAGCATACTAAATGGAACGAGAAAGACCCATTTGTCGAAGAAGCTCATTACCATAAAGCATAAACAGAAGTGGCCCCAATATTGAGGCCTGGGGCACTCCTGCAATCACGTCCAAGGCCGATGACTTCTTACCTCCATGTTCCACAACCTGCCTGCGATTTGTTAGATAAGATGTAATCAACTCTGCTTCCTTGCCTCTAATTCCATAAAAAGTGAGTTTCTTCAATAATACTGAATTGCACACAGTCAAAGGCCTTCGAGAGGTCACAGAATATGACTGTAATAGCTTCCTCTTTCTCGAACGCCCCCACTATGTATTGCATCAGCTCAGCTACTGCATGTGAGGTGGATAGATTTTTCCTAAAACTAAACTGAGATTTGGACAGCAGGTTATTAACCTCTAGAAACTTTAAAATTCTGTTATTGATTGCAGCTTCAATAAGTTTTGAGAGAACAGGAATGATAGAGACTGGTAGGTAATTACATGCAGAATCTAGATCACCCTTTTTAAATATAGGAGTTATCCTACTAAATTAAGTTCATCTGGAAAATATCTAGTCTCAAAGCACTTATTGATAATAAATGAGAGTGGACGCGCCAAACTGTCTTTTAACATTTTTAAAAATTTGTTACTCAACCCGTATAAGTCCAAAGCCGAGCTATTGGATAGGTTAGCAATAATATTGTTTGTTTCTTGTGCGTCAATTGGTATAAGGAACATATTTTTAGGTGAATTTACATAGAGAGATGTCATATCTATTGGATTGACTTGATCTTCTGCTAAACTCTGCAAAATATTTTTAGAAATATTGACAAAATAATCATTAAATTCCTCTGGGGTGACGTGAGTCTCAAGATGCGATGTTTTCTTGGATGACGGATCTTTAATAATCTTCCAGATAGTTTTTAGTTTGTTGACCGGTGTTTCAATTTTATTAGAGTAAATTTTTTTCTTTTCGATTATAATTTTATTTTCATAGTTCTTCTTTTCTAGCTTTATTTCATTTGTTAGGTTAACGTTTTCATTACAATTATTAGAGCTAATTAAAAAGTTAAGATTATTTCTATAGTCCTTCAGCTCTGAATTAAACCATTTTTTTATTTATTATTTTTGTGAACTGTTTTTGTTTTTTTTTGGAAAACATATATCTATGATATATAGCAGCCAGCTTCTTCAGAAAGTAGTGAATTTCAAATCTCAGTAACACCCCTACTCCTAAGAAAGTTGTTGAAACTGCATTAGAATGTAATCCGAAGGTTGTTATCGGTCATCGAATTCTAGTTTCCCTTCCAAAGTAGCGTGGGTAAGGGTGAACTAAGTGCTTCAAAACTAATAAAATCGTAAACTCAACAATGAGAAATGCTTTAGGTAGTTATTTTCATCGAACATATCTGATAAAAATGTGGGATGCCAAGACTGGAGCAACTTTGCCTCGATAAATGCAGGTAAAATGGTCTCTTTTTTGTCATCATTTTCGAATCTAATTTATTATAAATGAAACTAATTTTCCGTTGATGGACATGACATGATATTTTTAAATCATTGGTATAGAACTAAATATACATTTTCTAACATAACGTAATTTAGAAATACTTATAGTTTACATCGATTTGTAGATCGTTTTAGGGTTTACTTTTACCTAAAGTCTCTTTTATTTAAACATTAGTAAGTTGGTTGCAAAGGGGGAGCGCAACAAAAAGATCTAAAGGGCGTTGAATAAGCTAGCGCCAGCTCTAGTTCTACGTCCTACTACTACACGATTGACGTTATTTTTAATATACTTCAAAAAAGGAGAAGTTATCACTTTTACCCTATGTTTTTTATATATATGTGTAGTGATTACGCCGTGATGGTTTTTTGAATTGAAGATATTGCCGGAAAGCATATTAAAAAAATGTTAAAAATGGTGGAATTGTTTACGCGACGCAACATTGAGAGCTGCGTGCGTTCGTAAAAGAAGAACTAAAAATCGGCCCATTTCCTTTACCTCAAACTTCCCTTTATTAGGAATAGTGAAGTGAAACCCAATTTAGTTCAGTACATAGTGATTTAGTAACATATATTCTATATTTTCAAACATTTTTATGAGGCGCCACTTTGTTCTATCATATTGGATTCCTACCAATATTTTACCAGTTTCTGCCTATGCCACACTTGAATTTTGGACATAATTTAAAATAAGTTCAATAAGTAGTATTTATATTGACACAAACCACGTGTTGCTACGGCATGCTGAATTCATACCAGTTTATCCCTATATCACATTTAGTTTTTCTGCAAAATTTGCCTGTCAATTGAATAAGATTTTTTTTACGCTGATTTTTTAAAGAATATTTGAATATATTTGAATTCGTACCATAACTTTATCAGTTTATCTCTATATCACACTTAATGCTTGCACAAAATTTATTAATCTAATAAGTAGTTTATTTCAGGCATTTTTTAAAATATTTTATTAAGACGCCATTTTGTTTTGTTATCTTATATTCATACCAAAATGATACCAGTTCATTCATATGTACCATTTGGTTTCTATTCAAAATTTGAGGAAATTGGTTAAATAGATTTTTTAGTAATAATTTTTTTATCGTTTTCTAAGCCGCCCTCTTGTTCCGGCATATTGGATTTTTAGCAAATCATTACTCATTTGAATCTTAATTTTTGACTAAAATTTGAAGTCAATCTGATGAGTAGTTTTTAAACTATACCGTGAACTGACAGACAGACAAACCAACATTCGGACCAACGGAATTGATAAAACATATTTTTTGGCATCTAAGGACGCTAAAACCTGAAAACATGTAGAACCTGAGGACCTGAAAGGTTGATTTTTTCAGGATTACAAATATTTTATTTAGCCGCCATTTTGTTCCGCCATCTTGAGTTAGTAGCACAGTTTTACTAGTTCATCTCTATACCACAATCAGTTATTCCACACAATTTGAAATCACTCCATTACGTAGTTTTTTCAGGATGACATTTTAAATTTTTTAGTAAGCCTCTATTTTGTTCCGCCATCCTGGATTCGTACCAAAATGTTAGCAGTCAGTTGCGTCTCTAGATATTTTTCGAAATTATTTTTAGCAGCTTCCTTCGTATTTCTAAGGTAACATATCAATTTTATCTTTGTTGGACATTTTACGCCATTATGTTGAATTAAAACTACTTAGTTGAAAATTTAATTTTAGTAGTGTACAATAGTTAGCTTTAATATTTTTCAATTTTATCACAGGATTCAAACATTCAAAGCCTACTACTTAACTACGAAAACGCTAGACCTAAATGATTATTTTTAAAATTATTTCCGATAACCATTTATTAAATACATTTTATCATTTTGTTTTGGTCTGTTTTGTTGTCAAAAAATCTAATATGGCGATAATATGAAAAAGTTGATGATGGTTTCAGAAAACCGAAACGTTGAAATAAAAATCTGATAAAATAATTAAATTCGACGGCAAAATTTGTTTATGTATGCAAAACATATTCACAATTTTAAGATGCTGCAGCTGTTGTATCCACTAGGGCTACCCTGTATAGTGGAAAAAGGTTTCATATCGCTAGAACTACCCTGTATAATGGAAAACATGTTTTTATACACAAAATTATAAAAAAAATTTAACTATTTTAATGTTTCTAAGGAAGCTAAATGCTTCTGAAGAGCATTTTTTTATTTTCAGAGGACTGTTAGCATATTTTTTTTTAGTTGGACAAGTAAGAGAGCCTCATAATAATGCCTAGAGACTTGCGATACATTTACTATCCCTAGCCAAAAGGCTTGTGATATACAGACATATAAGCATCGTTATTGCGAGTAAGGAATCTTTACAGGCTGCGCGATATCAGCCAAAGTACATACAAATAATTTGTATGCTTGTTTATTACTTTCTTTAGACTAGAATTACTACAACAATTAAACGCTTACCTATCTGTTTGGGTTTCGGACATAGTCTGATTTAAAAAGTTTTTGTTTTACTTGATCAGCGTAAATCACAAATAATAATAATAATACATTCATTATTTGCTCATCTACATTCAAATGATGTTTAGCAACAAAATTGTAAAAAAAACAAATTCGCACATAAGATTCTAGGAATTTTTTTTTGTTAATGTCTATCAGTATATCATATATCAGTCTTCTCGCACTGTTAAAAATACGTTAGAGCCTTACAAGCAGGAAGCAGGAAAAAATTCAAAATATAAAGAGTTGGACAGTTATATTTGGGTAACTTTCTTCTGACTTCTGCTAGAAATAAATCTTTTTATAAAAACATGAAACCGTCCTCAAAAAAAAGTGCACTAAAAAGTGAAAAAATCTTGAAAATTTTACTCTATAAAGTCGGCACCAAACTTATTTTTCCAAAAATATATTTATGTAGTGAGTGCTTTGATGTCTAATACCATAACTAGAATGTCTTTATTGGTTTGGCGCCAACATCACAAACTAAAATTTTCGAGATGGAATAAAATATTCACTTTTTAGGGCATTTATAAAATTATTTATTTTATCTTTTTACTGCCCTTATAAAAGGGAAGTCTTGTAATCGTGAAAAAATCACACTTCGAGATTGTTTCAGATCTTCATGTTTCAGGGTTCCTAGATATCGAAAAAGCATGTTTTCTCAAATCCGTCGGTCTGTCCGTCCATCTGTCTGTCGGTCTGTCTGTTCGTGGCATGGCTTAAAAACTACGTACTCGATTGGCTAATAAAAATCATATGAGGATGACCTGGTAACATTTTAGTAAAAATCCAGTATGGCAAACAAACGGTCTAGTCAAATGTTAAAACAATATATAAATAAAAAACTACTTATCCAATTTATCTCAAATTTTGCACAAAAATCAAGTATTGTGAAGGAATCGAGTGGTAAAATTTTGGTACGAATCCAATATAGCGGAACAAAATGGAGGAAGTTACCTCTCAAAACTTGTGACAAATTTGCCGAATTTTGGGAGGGGATAAAGAAAATCGTAATCGAAATATTCAAGAAAATCTAAATAAAAATCCGAGATCCTCTATAAGACCAGCTAACAGGGAGCTCAATATTCATTAAGTATTAAAAGACACTAAATATCGTCCGTATAAGCCGACTAACGAATAAAGGTTGGAAAAACCTTGGACAAAAAATCCAGTTACAAACCATTTTGTAAAATGAAAGCCATATGAATTTGCACAAACGTGAAACTAACTTTTTTAATAAGCAAATGTTTAAGAAATTTTTGGGCCTCAAAATCCATAGCGCTTGTGACGTCAGAAATCGTAATGCTTTGGAAACGGACATTTTCTCAAAATTCGAAATTATTTCGCGTCAACTGTGAGTGTTAACCTCATTTTGAAGTTATCCAGGTTTTTCTTAATTTATTTTTACGTCTATGTGTAACATGACGAAAAAGAAGGTTGATAGGAGAATTAAGATTTGTTTTGTAGAACATTGCAGCAAAATATCGGCAAACTCATCAGAAAAAAAAATTTTGTCTTCGTTCCTATGGAAAGCGATAAATGGAAATCGTGGTTTGAATCAATTAGAAATTAGAAAAGATAATTTTCAAATAGCTAAACTCGTTTTTAGTGTTGTGAGGATCTTTTTATTTTAACGTGAGCTCCAGAACTTTAATATTTTTATGTATGTAAAGGTGGGTTTTTACAGGAAATAAAATAATATAAAATAAAATAAAATAGAAATAAGGATTCGGAGGTGGTTTATACAGAAAATAAGAATTAAGAACAATTGCTGCCTAACCCAGTAACACAACAGTTTTTTGCCGGCTATTCAGTACTGCTATACCTACTGGATTAATTTTTTTAACACAACTTAAATTTAAAAATATAGACAACTCATCCAAATACAAAAATATTCAACGAAATTGTCAATATCATATGTTCCAAGACACAATGCACAAGCGTATTTTCGAAATAAAATAAAATAAAATAAGTGGGCCATTTTTTATTTTATTTCGCTGTGGGAGTTGCATGCATTAATCTCCTTATTTAATTTTATTTCTTATTTTATATTATTTTATTTTATTTCCTACATAAACTCACCATAATAAATTAGATTTATTTGTTCCAATTTGTTTATTTATTTTTGTTTTATAAAATATTCTGCTAGGTAGGTATACAAAAATCAAAACTAAAAATTTTTTTATAGCTTTGTTCAATTTATACTTTAAGATAGGACTTTCTCAATATACTATTAAATATCTTAAGTAAAGTGTCACAAAACTATTATACACATAATATTTTACCTTACTAGTCGAGACATGTTACGAAAAAATGCGCTAAACGGGGATCTATTTCTAATAGGAAATATATCAAAGTCTACATTTTTTTGGTTGCTCTTTAAAAAAAATATTAACAAATGAGTGATAGAAAGTAGATTAAAGTTTTTGAGGCTAAAAAGTGGGCACACGGATATTCAGGTGTTAGTTGTTTATTAAAAATGTATATAAAGTAATTATTTTTAAAGTTATGATAACAACAAACGCTAACGTGAACAAACTTTCTGAACTTCGGTTCGTGAAATCAGTGACGTCATTACCATTTACGCTAACTAATGTGATCCTGGTAGCTCAGTGGTAGTGTTCCCAAATAGTATTGCAAAGGTTATGTGTTCTAATCTCGGCTCGGGCAATGATTTTTTTTTAACAAAACTTGTAATTTTATATGTAATTGTATTTTAAAAATCGTATTGCGTTTGGTTAACCCTGGTGAGGATTTTTTTTTTTTGAGGAGATGTAATAAAGTGTATCTATATTAAAACAAATAGCCAGATTTTTTTAACAAAAACCTATACTGTTAGATGGATTCGTTTCGTTCGGTGAGCACCAGGTCTGTCAATAAAGACATCATTAAATCCATAATAATTAATAATAAATAATACAGAAAATGGATAAAGAATATTTTCCTGCGGGAAAAAACTTTAAAAAGAAACAACAAGAGACCATAGACACATTTTTCCTATTTGACGTGAACCAATTTTTCCAGCGATTCGTTCACGTTAGCGTGGAAGAAGTAACGGCGTATAATAACCTTGCAATAAATGAACAACACACCAGCAAAAAAAGATTTAAACATGAATTTCTTATATCTGAATTTAAGACATTTACAAAAAAAATGGCGTTAAAACTAGCATTAAATCAGGAATAAACCCTCAGCTTTAAAACTACCAAATTTAAAAATAAAAAAAAATTATTTTGTGTGTGTCTCCGTAATTTTACATTCCTGAACTAAGAAAATAAGCCCAAGAGGAAAAAAATCTGATTTGTAAAATTGTCAGAAAACTATTTATAATGAAAAATATTTGTCACTACTGTTAATTACTTTATTATGTTGGGTGTGGTAAGCATTTTTGTAGTTTATACACAGCTTTAAAAAATCGTGCATCATAAATATGTCTACTTTGCGTAGGTAATTTATTAGAATTTGCTGTCACAAAACCACTACTGGTTTGACTAGATAAGTCATTTGGCTCAAAATTCTCTATACTGCAGGTCCAAAAATTCGCACAAAAATTTGAAATTTTTCATGACAGTACAAGCGATAAAACAATTTTATTGAAGTAAGGTGGTCGAACACCCAATTATCTAATAGATAGTTAATGAAAATCCAATATCCTCAACAACAATATAACTAACAGGGAGCTTAGTTCTCCTAAATTAACAATTCATTAAGTATTAATACTGACAAATACATACTATCCGAATCAGGTGACTAACGAGCAAGGGCTTCAGAAAGGTAATTATGATAGACGAGTTGGATTTTGTAATTGGTATGCTAAAAAGTGCGAAAAAAATCCGAATATCATATAAAAATGTAGACAACATATTTTAGTAAATACAGGATATTTAACAGACATAACCTCTATTACTGGGCTACTGAAAACTCTCAATTGCGTATACAGTTTAGATTACAAGTACGATTTGGCTTCAATGTGTGGTACGGAATTTATGGTAAGAAAAATATTATATTAGTTCATAATTATGTTTGTTATTAAGTTTTAGAACAAAATGAATGGAATAAATAATGGCTAAGTTCTCCGACCTATATTTTCAAACAGTAAATGGCATGAAATAAAAATTTATGAACAGTGTGGATGAAATATTCGTCAACTCATTAATTCGCCCATTAGTCCATTCATATGAATGGACGAATCGAACCGACGACTCGAACCGAATAGTGAGTACCGGGCTTAATACTTTCGCATGGATTTCATCAATTTCAGTGTCCGAAAATACACAAAAAACAAAAGATTTGATTCGGACGAATGGTTCGCAAGGTCAAAGCCTACTTGATTATCCGTCCAAAAGATGGAATCGCCACGCAACGAAACGAACAAATGAACATGACCCTCCACACAATGCGGACGAATGAACGAATAGACGAATAGGAGACCAAAGGGAACATAATACACTAATAGGTACGAGCATTCCTTGGTGTTTAAGATAGCTTAGTGTAAAGATTGTATAAACTTTTATTTCTATTTTCCTGAAAAATTAATTTTGAATAAGAAAACCCAAAGTTGATAATCCTTTCAAAAAAACGATATTTTGATGTCACTGAAAAATAAATTCTACGTAAAAAGTTGCTTCAAGGAAGTTTTTATAAATTTAACAATTATTTAAAAGCCAAAAAGATATATAGGTTTCCAAAAAATATACCATTTCACTTTTTTCCCGATATCTCGAGAACCCGAACAGCTAAACCCTCCGAAGGGATTAAGTTATTGACAAATTAACCGTTTTTCTATCAGCTATACTTTCCGAGGTTTTAATGATTTTTTAAATTTTTTGGTATTTTTAGGAGGTCAAAATATAAATGAAAATTCTGAACGTAGCCCTATCTAAAAAATATGAAGTATTAAGTTTTTTTACTATTTCTATTAAAATTATACATTTTTAACCATTTTTCAGTCAACTGTTTAATGATAGATTTATTTAAGTACTTCTTGAAAATAATATGTATCAAAAATCTAATATTATAAGGGATAATAAGGCCAGCAATAAAAGCATGATTTAGGTTCCTACATAAAATACAACAAGCACCTTGAAAAAAAATATATAACACGTGCTGTTTTGTAATACTAATGGACTGAACAGGCAAAGCTACTCTAAAGTGTCCTTTTAAAAGTATTCAAACAGGTATACATGGTTTCAGTTTCCTTCCGGGGTAAATTCGGCCTTGACGCGTTTTGCCAATGTTGCCACACTTTCTACAGCATTGTACTTTAAAAGCTCTAAAGGGTACATCATTAATAAGGAGTAAGAACCAAAAACTTTAGGGTGAATTCTGGATCTAAATAGACGAAAAAAATCTATACAAACATAGGAGAACGTTTGTTTCTAAGATCCTGGGTGCTGAAACGATTTTTCCCATATACGCTTCTATAGTAATAAAAAATTCTTTACTGAGAAAAGTTTAACGAAAAAAAAATACTGGTAACTAGAGCTGAATAACTAAAACTAATTGATGTATTTACAGAAATGATTAAAACACTTAGATTAAAGTTTGAACTTGATCTTGAATAATGTTCACAAACTCTAGGATTATTGCATGAACTAATCATCTACAATTTCGTATAAAAATCGAAGCAATGCTATCTAACTTTGACCGTAGCGTAACTACAGATTTTGGGCTGCTGCGCAGATTTTGACAATGAACTCCTTATATTGACCAAAAAAAAATCATTCATAGTTTTGCAAACAAATGCAACCCCAAAAGCAGGGCCGAAAAATACCCTGCCGTCAGTGTGCGCCCTCCCTAGTTGAGTCACTGACCGTAGTTACGCCTCTGAATTTGGTTTTGGGATCAGTTCACCCTCCACCCTTATTCATCAAATGCAAAAGTTTAAGTTATTAAAGTGTTAGAAATTGCAATAAGTAGTCCGTATAACTTATTTTAATTATTTAAGAGAGCTCAAACCAATTTTATGTTCATTAATTTTGTTTTAACATTTTCGTTTAAGAACGTGTAAGAAAAATCGCACCGCCAAATTCAAAATATAAAAGATTGACTAAAACGTTGAATAGTTATGATATATGATATGACTATTGATTTGATATGTTTGTAAAACATTTTTATATATTATTATAAATTATATTCTAAAACTGACAAAATTTATTACTTTACTATAAAGTATTGGTGAAAAAAAGAAACACTCTCCAAGATGTTTGCAGATCTTCACCTTTCTGGGTAGCTAGATGCCGAAAAACATATTTTCTCAATTCGTTGGTGAGTCTGTCTGCCGGTCTATCTATTCGCCAGAGAAATGTAAAAAAAAATATTACTAAAATCTAAAAAAAAAGTGATATATAATACGAATCTAAGATGGCAAAACAAAATGGCGGCCTAATAAATATATTTAAATAATCAGCCTGAAAAAAATACTTATTAGATTAATTTCAAATTTTGTGCAAGCATTAAGTGTGATATAGAAATAAACTCGTAATATAGTACAAGTTCAAGATGGCGGAACAATTTGGCAGCCAAATATAATGTTAAAAAATCAATGTAAAAATCTTTTTAATCAATTTTGCACAATTAAATTAAATGTGATAGGCATAAATAAGCATCTAGACTGACCATTTTTAATATGGCAATTCGGGCTTCCGCACGCGTTGTTGGTTAAGGTACGTCATTCGGCGGAGTATAAATAAATTTCGTTTAATTTTCGGTGTGAACCTCGTGGTTCAGTGGTAGGGTTCTGCAGTTGCATGTATGTAATCCAGGTTCGGGCGATAACTTTTTTCAGTTTTTTTTTCTACAAAACATATAACTTTGTATGTAGTTGTGTTTAAAAAATCGACCTGCTTTTAGATTAGCCCTAGATAAGACTTTTTTTGAGGTCTTGCAGAGAGAGGTTTTCTTTGTCTTATACCTTTTTCGCGATGTCGAATAACTACAGCCAGAGAATTGTAAAGTCAGTTGTCAACCCAGCTACCAGCCGTCATTGCGGCATTAATATTTGCGATTGATATTAATGATACGGTCTCCCGCCCACTCCATGCCGATTTTGTCACAGTTCTTTTCCTTGTTCAACAGAACTTTTTATTTATTACGGCTTTAATGATGGTTTTGATTGACAAATCTGATGTTAACCTAACAGGATGGATCCACCTAACAGTATAGGCTTTGTTAAAACTAATAACAACAAACTTTAATTCGGCAGACTATAACACGATTCGTTCTATCCCTGGTGTCGTTATGTTAGGGTAGTCCAGGTCAAAACGTAAACCAAATAATTTTAAGTTCTTAATCATTTTAGTTATTTATTTTTTCTGTTTTTAATTGGATCGCCCGATATATTGGTCGTTCCTTCCCAAAGGTGGCGGAAACTTTGCTAGATGATCAAATTAATGTAGAAATTGTTTAAATAGATTAATCATAGTCTCTGTATTGTAAAAATTAATGAAAAATTTGTTTTTTCCATTTGTTGGTTAAATCCGATCCTCAAAATGGTTATGGAATCATTATTCCACAACTTTTAGTGGGCTAAAAATGTTATGAAAAGTTTTTATTTTATAGCCCATACAGTTTTATAATATTTATTAAAAATAATAACATAATTTGTAAACATTTGTTAATATTTAGGTTGGTAATAATAAATTTCTAAGAAACTTTAAAAACTGTGTTTCAATATTCAATGAGATCAAAAAGATGCGCTTCGTAATAGAACTTTTATGATTTTTATTTGACGTATACAATGATGTTATTACAAACGTCAAATATACATTTAATACCTACAATTAGGAAACAATACAGATTCGATTTTGTTTACGCCACTGCAAGCATGACATAGATCAGGTATGGGCAACCTTTGCTTAACTGAGGGCGAAATTTCGGGACTTAATCTGGTCGCGGGCCGTAGGTAAGGAATGAGTAGGTAGCAGTGAATAAAAAAGCGATAAAAGTTCACACTTTTTTTATTTATTATTTATAATAACATGATCAAACATATAAAAAACAAATTAACAAAAACAGATAGAAAAATCAAATGAAAATTAATGACAGACTTGAGTTTGAAGCTGAGAAACAAGATGATCAATATTGGGGTCAATATGACTAGTACATAGGCGCAAAGTGTTTTCTAAATTAACATCTGCAAGCCGAGTACGATGCTTATTTTTATTAATTTGTATGAATGAAAAAAGCTGCTCACATTTATACGTGCTACCTAATGTATACATTATTTTTCATGCAAAAACTCTCAGCTGTGGCTAGTTTTCTTCGGAAAGATATGTTCTATGAAATTCGCTTAGTTCCACATCATCAAATTTAGACTTCAAATATGAGTCTTCTTGAAGTTCGATCAACTCCATTTGTAGGTGAAACGGAGCATCTTCCACATTACACTTACAAAAATTTTCACACACTTTCAATATTTGCAAAAATATTGAAAGTGCTATCCATATTCTCAAAATTGCATCAGCATAGTGACCTTATTTAATGTTTTCGTGATTGGATAATGTTAAAAAATGAAAATAGGTTTTTACTTCTCATTTATGTTTCCCACAAGCGAATTTTGTTTTGAAAAGCTTTAAGATGACTGTACAGCTGATTTACCAATTGCCCTTGTTTTTGAAGGTTCAAATTTAGGTCGTTTAAGGGTTCTTGATGTCTACTGGGAATGCTAAGATACAAAACCATGTTGGATCACAAATTTGCGGCAATGTTTTCTCTTTCATTTTCATAAGACAGCTATTTCTTTTCTAAGAAGCCGCCTTACTTCGCAATATATGTCACATCCTCGTGTTCTGAAGAGAGTTCACCCAAATATGCTTTAAACTGGCGATTGTTAAGACCGCGGGATCTAAGGAATTTGATGGTACTTACTACCACATCCATAACGTTTTTCAGTCGAATGACCTTAGAGCACAAGTTTTGTTGGTGAATAATGCAATGCAGGATTATTAAATAACATTATTGCACATTCATATGCTCTTTTCTTCAGAATTCCGATAAAAAACCTTTTCGTGAACCTACCATTGAAAGCGCACCATCTATGCACACTCCAACTAATTTACACCACTGCAAACCATATTGCTCAAAAGTACTTTGCACCTCGGCAAAAATATCTTTTCCATTAGTGGTCCCTTGCAGTGACCGTAGGGTCAGTAATTCCTCTGTCACTAAAAATTCTTCAACAACAGCTCGAATAAAAATAGCTAACTGGGCTGTGTCAGATAAATCGATACTCTCATCCAAAGCAATCGAAAATGGTTTAAAACGAATATGCGATGCGAGCGCTCAAAGCCGACGGTTATTCACAACGCATCGCTCGGAGCCCTTCAAGGTCACAGGACGGCTTCCCGAATGTTTATCTGTTTGCCTCTTTCTAACGACTATTTCTCTCTCTCTTTTCTTTCTGCAGTAGTTGACGATTTCCATCCTCCTAAGCGTTTGATATTGGTAACCTCTTTAAGTATTGGCCAGTAAAGTGGCAGATGATTGCTTGAAGCTATAGCCTATATATAACTCGGGATTTTTGTGCCCTATTGCTAAGGAAACTTTTCCTATGGTATTAATTTCAACAAATTGGGTATTACATTTTCCATTTTTGTAATTTAAAGAAATCGACAGTGTAGAGTTGAGCCGGCATATTTTCTGTACAGATTTAAATAACTGCTGTTATTAGTTTCATTAGAAATAACAAATGATCTGGCGAAACGTTTTTTCGAGACCTGTAAGTTTGATTAATTCGTCACATCGGCAAGCATCAGCTAGCTCAAAAATGGTTACTAACTTAAACAGAAGATAAACCTCGTCTGGTGTAAAGATTTTCGCTTTTTTTCATGCGAAAACCTACATTTTGTTTTACCATGGAATATCGAGACCATAGGGCATTTGGCTTCCAAAACCTAGTCACTTCTGAGAAACACGCTAAAAGTATTTCTTCTTTCAATGTTTTCACTTTTTGCATTGCATCAATTATTAAAATGCTCGTACTGCTTTTCATATCGGTCTTTTGATTTTGCCGGTAGTAACTCTAAATTTGTCTTACAGCTTCCAAAATTTCTTTGTGGCAGGTCTTCGTCTGAAGAGTCCACGGTATTAATGTTAATTAAAGTTTAGACAGGCAGAAAAATCAAATATTAAAAATGCGACTTTTCTATAACTTATTATTTGTTTTCATCATTTAAACATCAATGAGGTTCAAAGTTTGTATCTTGGTTGACATGTCAACATCCAATATTATCGTAGTCCAAGAAGTTTTTTTCAAAAGAACTGCATATTTTACACGAAAAATGGATATGACTCAATGACTGCAATAAACCTACCTGTGTCAATCCCATCTTGTAGACAAGAGCAACGTCTACCCATATTAGACACTCTGAAGTAACGGCTCACTAATGATGAAACCCAAAAAACTGTAGCATCACTTGCCTTTGAAGAGTTTTGTTTAAAAGGGCTTCAGATATGGACTATCACGAAGAGTGGTTAAAGAATTGTTTTTTATTAAAAATTCCTCAAAAAAGCGTAATAGTAATGGACAATTCGAGTTATTTTAGGCTTTCTATAAGTTTTAAAAGCATTCTATATTAAAAAAAAGTATACGATTGTTGCAAAGGAAATGAGACCTACATATATTAATCCTATAGGGTAGTTATGGCAACAATTAAAGTAGTATCTAAAAATTTGTATTATTTTCTCATTGGATTAAAAGATTGACCTAGGTAGTTTATTCTAGTCATAGCTACAACCATTCGTAATGTCATTTTACCCGTAAGGAGCAGGTAATTAAAACAATATGAAATAATATTTTGAATTGGTTCGGGACTTCCTAAGAATTTTGAAATAGGTTTAATTTTTGGGAAATATTATATTGTATATATAATAAAAAAAAGAAGTATTTTAGTCAATGAATGATGCAATGAATTCCAAGTTTGGCTGTAATTGTTTTGCGGGTTCTCAAGGAATGATTTTTTTTACACCTTAAATATATCAAAGCCCCTCAACATCCAAACCCTAATATAAGCGAAACACTCTCACACTATTTTTGGTGCTAATTTAAAAGCAATCAGTTTAACTCTTCTCAAGTTTTCGTGCGCCAAAATTTTGTTTATATATATATATATATATATATATATATATATATATATATATATATATATATATATATATATATATGTATATACCTTTTCATAAAAATGTTTTTCGTGTTCTAGTTGTTTTAAAAATCCAACTCTTGGTTATGAGACACATTATATTGTTTAATACTTCTATAAACAAATAATAATTCAAATTAAAGTCATTAATATCCAGGAACGGCCCGAAGAGAAACTATTGGGGGTCGGGGCGTCACCCCTTTCCCTTTGCCCCATATGTGCGTTTCTTATAATAATCGGAGTTGTTAATAATTCAGTCGTGAAAGTTTAGTTTAGAGAAACGGAGGAAAATAAAAAAATCATTTTAAATATTTTTTTATTATTTGTTGTAATCATTTGTATTATAACATTTATTATAAATATTATAAGTTTATAATCAGATATCAAATATTTACAATTATTTACCTGTTGTTTTTATCCTGAAAATACTGCAAAAACCATAACAGTGGCAACTCTAGTTTTCCTTGGTTAACAGCTGCCCTTATAATCCCCACCGCACAAAACCAGCATTTCATCCCCATTGGCGTCGGTCGGCAGCCATCACTAAACAGGCGGCACCCCTCGTTGAAGCGTCCGTTCACCCCTTAGAAAGCGAACTGAGACTTTATTTTAAACTTCGTGCTAGGATGCATGCATATATTGAGATTAGGCGGCACATGTCCAAAATGAAGATCACAGCTCTGTACTCTGTACATCAACGTCATTTCTTATAAACTTTAATGATATATACATTATCTCGGTATTCCATAATTCCAAATACACAAATACATATTGAACAAAATTGTCAATTTATTAATTTAACTTTAAAGTTTACAAATATATAAACATATTTTGGGACACATACGATTACGTGGCGGTTTAGCGATGTTTTATTTAACATAGGAACATTGGTTTGTAACATTTATTTTCTGTTGAAATTACGTTACTTCCTATAAGATGTTGAAATAAGCCATATTTGTTCTTTTAGTAAGTATATTTATTTCTAATGTACAGATTTTAAAAACCTAAATATTTAATTAAACGTTTTGATGTAATGTATTTGTAACTTAATTTGATTACTTTTGCTACCTACGCATTATAGAGTAACATGCTATGTAGCTTTCCAAACAAATTGTCATAAAGTGAAACGTGCTATTAATGTTTTTCTTTTTTGAAAAATGCTATTACAAATGAAGATATAAATAAACGTACCTGAACTACCCAGACGCCAAGCAAGTAATACTTAAATTAAGAAAATTAAAGTTGAAAATTCTTGATTTTTTTGGAAAGTCGTTTGGCTGTAATTTCACTGTAATTGATTAAATATTTGTAGTTTGGTGGGATCTGTATGTAAAACTAAAGCATTTTTCTGATACAAAAGATTAAATTAAACAGTGATTTAATAAGGTAAAGTATGTGTTTTTTATTTGATTCTCAAAGCCAAAATGTTTTCAACATCCTTCCAAGCACCATTATTTTACCATTATTTTACCAAGATTTTTCAAAGAAATCACTTAAATATTTGCCCTGTTGCTACTGCCAAAGCAACTAGGTACATATCTGGCATTGTTAACTAGTCTTCATAGCTTGGATTTAATGACTGCAATGTATTTGTTTAAATTTGCAGGTTTTTTGTTATTTAAGGTAATAAAGCAAAATTTAAATAAAAATATAATTTGACGATAGGACAAATATTTTTGCTTTCCTTGAAACTCTCAGAAGTAACTTTATTTTTCACATTTAGTGTGTGATCAAAATATAAACAAATTTAAGAAAATGCAGGAGTAAAGTATCTTTTTTTTTTAAAGCTACGCAGACAATTAATTAAGAAAAGTTGTTAAGGATTTATTCTTATATCTAAAAATAAAATCATAGCTTATTCAGAAGTTGACTTCTTCTAAAACTTTTATATTTCATAAACGACCTGTATACTAAATTTTGAAAATAATAACATTTCTAGATTTCTTTCAGTTATGAAAAACTCCCAGTCATAAAATTAAAGAGTTTTAGAAACTAGTTAATTTTAAATAGTGACAAGTTAAGCTTTCATATTTAGATATAAAAATAAAGTCACTCTTGACTTTTTTGAAACCTTGAACCCTATAATTTACATTTTAAAAACTCATTTTTGAAGATTTATTTACTAGATGTCTGTGAGCTATATTGAGTCATTTTCCAAATTTTGTGTCCATAAAATCAAAATTTTTAAGAAGTCAAAATTTTTTTAATGAGATATGATTTCAAATTTAGATGAAAAAATAAATCCTAAACAACTTTTCTTAATTAGTTTTCTATATTTCTTTAAAAAACAAAATAATTTACTCTAGACTTTTTAAATCATTTTGAAATTTAGACCACCCTTATAAAAAGTGTGTTTTTCCTCAAAAAACAAAACAATCTGGGGCACCCTGTTTTTTTATTTACGACAATATATTTTTGAAGAAATATATAATATTTTTACACTTCATAGTCATAAAATAAATACTGGCCGCAAATAATAACATCAATATAAATTACAATCTGTATTTTTCACTTTGATACCCTACGTTTTTTTTTCTGTAAAAAATGTTCATATCTGCGGCTCAAAATGGACATACTTACGGTTAAATTTTATTTTTTGCTTTTTAGTTACTTTTTAAAAGCGTGTTTTTGTGTTGTATCACTTTTTTGGCATTTATAATTTAGGTATTTATTCTTTAGGTGAATTTCAAAGCCAAAATGTCTTCAGCATCAGCACCATTATTACTAACAGATATTTTTTCAACAAAATCACTTAAATGTTTGCCCAGCGCTACTACGAAATCAAACTAAATCTCTGGCATCGCTAAGTAGTCTTCATAGTTTGGATTTAATGACTGCAATGTATTTGTTTAAATGTATACGTTCTTTTGTAATTAAATGTTAAAAAGCAAATTCTAAATAAAAAATATAAAAATTAAACAATGCTTTTATAAAATGAAATTGAATTTCAGCCCATATGTGTTGACGATAAGATAACATTTTTGCTTTCTTTGAAACTCTCAGAAATAACTTTATTTTTCACATTTAATCAACCAAAACTTTGTTTTAAAAGATACGCAGAACAGTAATTAAGAAAAGTTGTTGAGGATTTATTTTTATATCCAAAAATAAAATAATAGCTCACCATCTAAAATCTGACTTTTTCATAGCTCAAAGAAATTTACAAATATTTTCACACACTGGAAATTTCTTAATTTTAAAATTTAGTGTACAGGTTGTTCATGCAATAAAAAGTTTTAAAAAAGTCAGATTTTGAATAGTGAGCTATTATTTTATTTTTGGATATGAAAATAAATCCTAAACAACTTTTCTTAATTACTTTTCTGCGTATCTTTAAAAACAAAGTTTTGGTTGATTAAATGTGAAAAATAAAGTTATTATTGAGAGTTTCAAGAAAAGCAAAAATGTTTATCCTATCGTCAAAACATATGTACTGAAATTTAATTTCTTTTTATAAATGCATTGTTTAATTTTTTTATAGTATTTATTTAAAATTTGCTTTGTTACCTTTAACAACAAAAAACGAACATATTTAAACAAATACACATTAAATCCAAGCTATGATGAAGACTACTTAGCGATGCCAGAGATTTAGTTGTTTTGGCAGTTGCAGCAGGGCAAACATTTAAGTGATTTTATTGAAAAAATATTTGTTAATAATAATGGTGCTGACGCTGAAGATACTTTGGCTTTGAGATTCACGTAAAGAATACATACCTAAATTAGAGATGTGACACAACACGCTTTTAAAAAGTAAACTAAAAAGTAAAAAATAAAATTTGAGCACAAATCCATTTTGAGCCACAAATTTATACATATTTTATAGAAAAAAAAAACGTGGGGTATCAAAGAAGTGAAAAATACCGATTGTAATTTATAATGATGTTATTATATGTGGCCAGCATTTATTTTTTGACTATGACGTGTACAAATATTATATATTTGGCCAAAAATGTATTGTCATGAATGTATATACAGGGTGTTAATTAATATCCTGAACATATTCCAGGGGGTGATAGTACTCGACAAAATGAGAAAAAAATGCCAATATACACATGGTCAGAAACGCGCGGGTGTCAAAGTTTCAATTTTTTCTCGTTTTTGCGTTTTCGTCCAGTACGTTCCGAGATTAGTTCAAATTTGGTGCATGTAGTAGGAACCTCTACAATAAAATCAAAATTGTCCGTCTCAGTATACAGGGTGTTACATTTTTGCATCACCTACAAATTTATCTCTCGGAACTTTTTTTTGGAGCACCCTATATGAATTATGATATAAAATTTAAACTCGCTGTTTATTTCTTTCGCTCTTTATTTTTTTGCATTAATCTCGTATCTGTCAGAGTTTTCGACTTATGTGCAAAAATTGCAATCGATGCAAATTAAATGTAGGCGAAATAATGAAACTGGAAAAAAACTAGTAGGCTCCGGCAGGTCATTTGTTAATTCTGTTTTTTGATCTGACATTCTGTAACAGATAGTTTTTTGTTTGACGTTTTCGTAGTTTTTTCGAGTTGGTTAATGATGGTTAAATTCACAAATCAAGAATATGCAGAAATATATTTCATTTATGGACTTGCCAATGGCAATTGTTATGAAGCCAGACGACTCTACGAACAGAGATATCCAAGTCGAAGGGTGCCCAATCGACAAACATTTGCAAAGGTACATAATCGGCTATGTGAAAATGGATCATTCAAGAAATACATTCATTTAGCAGAAGCAAACAGAACGGTTAGGACTCCTGAATTCGGGAAAGCCGCCCCGAATGCACTAGAAAATGATCCTGCTACCAGGAAGAGAAAAATTGCAGCAACACTTAACATTTCATTTGTGCTTGTATGGAAAATTTTAATTGATTAAATAAAACTTAATGTACCTTACCACATCTAAAGGGTTCAAGCTCTTCTCCCACGTGATTTTCCACTACGCTTAAATTTTTGCCAGTGGTTCCTACAAATACTAGCCCAAAATCCATTATTTGGATACACGATTTTTTTAGCGACGAGGCAAATTTTTCAAGAAATGCCATAAATAGTATTCATAACAATCATTTCTGGGCAGAAGAGAATCCGTATTTGATACGCGAAAGTAATTTCCAGCGGCAATTTTCAGTAAATGTAAAGACCGGCATTATTGGAGATTTTTTGATAGGGCCATTTTTTCTGCCAGCAAGGCTAAATGGACGATATTATTGTCAATTTCTCCAAAACGAACTCCCAGTATTGCTAGAATATGTACCAATTCTTGTTAGACATCAAATGTGGTTGATGCACGATGATGCACAGCACATTTCAGCATAGAAGTGAGGGAGTTCCAAAATCAAAATATTAACAACCGTTGGATAGGGCGAGGGGGACCTCCAGATCTAAATAGCCTGGATTTATTTTTTGGGGCACCTGAAAACATTGGTGTATCCCCAATGTAGACCCCCAATCCAGACAGATGAAGATTTAAGAAAGAGAATAATAGCTTCATGTGACATTATACTCCTGGAATATTTGACAGAGTCCGTCAGTTCATGAGGCGAGGCCTTGATTCTTGCTTTTTAGCAAGAGGAGGACATTTTCAACATGTTTTATAATTTTGCTTTTAATTCAACTTTAAGAATTTTGTCTGATTACTCATTATTCTGTCTGATGCTTTAAAATAAAAATATGTCAATATTTAAAATAATGCAAATAAAAACGGTATTTTCACTTTTTGCTTTATTTCGCCTACATTTAATTTGCATCGATGGCAATGGCAATGGCTGTAGCCCCATAGCCCCCCCCATGATTGCGCCACTGACTGACAGTCAATTAGAAAATAAAATAATCCTACTCCACGACAGGACACTAATAAGGAGTTACAGATAGGAAATGTAGTTCTTCAATTTAAACACGGAACCACACACAAGATTGCTAGGTCACTTCGCCGGTCTAACATACATACAATCTTCAACACATACAAGTTTGCGATCCTCAATGAACGTTCTTTCTTTCCAAACGGAAGGAGTATATGTAATTCCTTCTTCCTGTGGTGGTGTCTCTATTGGAGAAACTGCTATACTCTGATATTCCTCTGGACAGGTCATAAATATAAAAAAACACAAAGTTCTTGCGTCGGTCTCGGGATACTGTAATCCGGAAGTTAGTCTATACTATAATCATCCTAATCATTTTAATAAAGATACGAGCTACAGTCTACATTATACCTGGAAACCGATCGGTACACAGGGTCATGATACGGTGAATACAGGTCGGGCATATATAGCCAGCCTAAATCTCTACGAGCTCACTCAGTGCACCGATTTCATGAAATGAATATCCCTGAAGATGCCTCATGCAATCCAAGGCGAAACGTCGGAAAGTGATTCCATTATGACACGGTCCAATCCCAAGAACCATGATTTCTTAATAGACGAAAGGCATGAAAACTTCCGTTCTAAAATCAAGATGCATGCCAAAATATTTGGCGATCTCAGGAACAACAAAAGTTGCTCTGCCAAATAGTCTTTCTTCTTAGATGCCGACATGAAGGCGTAGTACCAAAACCTCTAAAGTTTAAACAACAGTGCACAGATTTTGGTCCTTCCAACGGACAAGGAAAATGATACTGCCATCATGAACAAAATAGATCATTTGGACGACAGCACCTACAGAGTAAGATTAATCCAAACAGACCCGACAAACAAAATCGAGAGACGATTAACCAACCTTGTAAACGCATCTAACCTGACAGCAGAGTAGAAGAAGAGGTTAGGACCAAGCAGCTCTAGAATCCCGTGGTTGAACGGTCTACTAAAATCTACTAAAAGGTTAATGTACTCTTTGACCTATCGTCAGAACAATAAGATCACCCACTCACAAAACCGGTAAATATAACCATATTTCTATACCGTGTGTACATGTAATAAGAGTAAATAATCATATCCGTCAAGCCAGCTCCTTGTAGCTAGCAACAAGGAGCCAGCAACAAAATTTTACAGGGGACCAGATAAACCTTTCACATAATATAAATATACGAGGAAAATAGTTACAGGATGTTTCCAAGGGCAAAAATTTCTTCTTTATGTTAAATCTAATTGCAACAAAACTTTGCAAACTCTTTCGATAGGGGTGGCAAACCTTAATAACCTAATAAAAAATTATTTATTTCTAAAAATGCAATATTTCTTTTATCATTACCTCAAATTTAACGAAATTTTGTAGACAGGTGGAGTAATATACACGTAATACATGGTTTTTTCATAGGTGGGGTGGCAAACGTCAGGGACGGGGTAAAAAATGAATTTATGTTTAAAAATTTAATGTCTTTCTTACATTAAATTGAAATTAAACGGAATTCTTTAGTCCGATGGCGTAATATACCTTTAATATATGGTCTTTTTTTAGGTGGGGTGGTAAACGACAGGGTCGGAGTAAAAAATTAAATTATTTTTAAAAATGCAATGTCTTTCTTACCTTAACTTGAAATTAAATGACATTCTGCAGGTAGATGGAGTAATATATCCTTAATATATGGTATTTTTTTAAGTGGGGTGGCAAACGACAGGGGCGGGGTAAAAAATTAATATATTTTTAAAAATGTAATGTTTTTGTTAACGTAACTTGAATTTAAACGAAATTTTGCAGGCAGATGGAATAATATACCCTTAATATATGGTCTTTTCCTAGGTGGGGTGGCAAACGACAGAGGCGGAGTAAAAAATTAAATTATTTTTAAAAATGCAATGTTTTTCTTACATTAACCTGAAATTAAACAAAATTCTGCAGGCAGATGGCATAATATACCCTTAATATATAGTCTTTTCCTAAATGGGGTGGCAAACGACAGGGGCGGAGCAAAAAATTAGTATATTTTTAAAAATGTAATTTTTTTCTTAACTTGAATTTAAACGGAATTTTGCAGGCAGATTGAATATTATACCCTTAATATATGGTCTTTTCCTAGGTGGGGTGGCAAACGACAGGGGTGGAGTAAAAAATTAATTTATTTTTAAAAATTCAATGTTTTTCTTACATTAACTTGAAATTCTGCAGGCAAATCCAGTAATATACCCTTAATGTATGGCATTTCCTTAGGTGCAAATTTTGCAAACAGATGAAGTAATATACCCTTAATATATAGTCTTTTTTTAGATGGGGTGGCAAACGACAGGGGCGGAGTAAAAAATTATTATATTTTTAAAAGTGTAATGTTTTTCTTAACTTAACTTAAATTTAAACGAAATTTTGCAGGCAGATGGAATAATATACCCTTAATATATGGTTTTTTCCTAGGTGGGGTGGCAAACGACAGGGGCGGAGTAAAAAATAAATTTATTTTTAAAAAAGCAATATTTCTTTTATCATTACTTCAAATTTAACGAAATTTTGCAGACACATGGAGCAGCATACACTTAATACATGGTCTTTTTTAGGAGGGGTGGCAAACGACAGGGGCGGAGTAAAAAATTAAATTATATTTCAAAATGCAATGTCTTTCTTACCTTAACTTGAAATTGAACGAAATTCTGCAGGTAGATGGAGTAATATACCCTTAATATATGGTCTTTTTTTAGGTGGGGTGGCAAACGACAGAGGCGGAGTAAAAAATTAATATATTTTTAAAAATGCAATATTTTTCTTAACTTAACTTGAATTTAAACGAAATTTTACAGGCAGATGGAATAATATACTCTTAATATATGATTTTTTCCTAGGTGGGGTGGCAAACGACAGGGGCGGAGTAAAAAATACATTTATTTTTAAAAAAGCAATATTTCTTTTATCATTACTTCAAATTTAACGAAATTTTGCAGACACATGGAGCAGTATACACTTAATACATGGTCTTTTTTTTAAGTGGGGTGGCAAACGACAGGGGCGGAGTAAAAAATTAAATTATATTTAAAAATGCAATGTCTTTCTTACCTTAACTTGAAATTAAACGAAATTCTGCAGGTAGATGGAGTAATATACCCTTAATATATGGTCTTTTTTTAGGTGGGATGGCAAACGACAGAGGCGGAGTAAAAAATTAATATATTTTTAAAAATGCAATATTTTTCTTAACTTAACTTGAATTTAAACGAAATTTTACAGGCAGATGGAATAATATACTCTTAATATATGATTTTTTCCTAGGTGGGGTGGCAAACGACAGGGGCGGAGTAAAAAATAAATTTATTTTAAAAAAAGCAATATTTCTTTTATTATTACTTCAAATTTAACGAAATTTTGCAGACACATGGAGCAGTATACACTTAATACATGGTATTTTTTTAAGTGGGGTGGCAAACGACAGGGGCGGAGTAAAAAATTAAATTATATTTAAAAATGTCTTTCTTACCTTAACTTGAAATTAAACGAAATTCTGCAGGTAGATGGAGTGATATACCCTTAATATATGGTCTTTTTTAGGTGGGGTGGCAAACGACAGAGGCGGAGTAAAACATTAATTTATTTTTAAAAATGCAATATTTTTCTTACATTAACTTGAAATTAAACGAAATTCTCACGGCAAATGCAGTAATATAGCCTTAATATATGGCATTTTTTAAGGTGGGTCGGCAAATGACAGGGGCGGAATAAAAAATTGTTATATTTTTAAAAACTCAATGTCTTTCTTAACTTAACTTCAATTTAAACGAAATTTTGCAAACAGCTGGAGAAATATACCCTTAATATATAGTCTTTTCCTAGTTGGGGTGGCAAACGACAGGGACGGAGTAAAAAAATAATATACTTTTAAAAATGCAATGTCTTTCTTACCTTAACTTGAAATTAAACTTAACTTGAAATTAAACGAAATTATGCAGGCCGATGGAGTAATATACCTTTAATATATGGTCTTTTTTTAGGTGGGGTGGCAAACGACAGGGTCGGAGTAAAAAATTAAATTATTTTTAAAAATGCATGGTCTTTCTTACCTTAACTTGAAATTAAACGAAATTCTGCAGGTAGTTGGAGTAATATACCCTTAATATATGGTCTTTTTTTAAGTGAGGTGGCAAACGACAGGGGCTGGGTAAAAAATTAATATATTTTTAAAAATGTAATGTTTTTCTTAACTTAACTTGAATTTAGACGAAATTTTGCATATATGGTCTTTTCCTAGGTGGGGTAACAAACGACAGGGGCGGAGTAAAAAATTAGTATATTTTTAAAAATGTAATGTTTTTCTTAAGGTAACTTGATTTTAAACGAAATTTTGCAGGCAGATGGAATAATATACACTTAATATATGGTCTTTTCCTAGGTGGGATGGCAAACGACAGGGGCGGAGTAAAAAATTAATATATTTTTAAAAATGTAATTTTTTTCTTTACTTAACTTGAATTTAAACGAAATTTTGCAGGCAGATGGAATATTATACCCTTAATATATGGTCTTTTCCTAGGTGGGGTGGCAAACGACAGGGGCGGAGTAAAAAATTAATTTATTTTTAAAAATGCAATATTTTTCTTACATTAACTTGAAATTAAACGAAATTCTGCCGGCAAATGCAGTAATATAGCCTTAATATATGGCCTTTTTTTAGGTGGGGTGGCAAATGACAGGAGCGGAATAAAAAATTATTATATTATGTGTAGTTTAAAAACTCAATGTCTTTCTTAACTTAACTTGAATTTGAACGAAATTTTGCAAACAGATGGAGTAATATACCTTTAATATATAGTCTTTTTTTAGATGGGGTAGCAAACGACAGGAGCGGAGTAAAAAATTATTATATTTTTAAAAATGTAATGCTTTTCTTAACTTAATATATATATATATATATATATATATATATATATATATATATATATATAGCATTTTTCACCTCTTAAAAGAAAAACCTAAAATTTTAATTTTGTCTTTAGGGAGCTGTTTCACCTCCTTGAACGAAGAATAAAAAATAGCCTTTGTATGCAAAAAAAAAAAAAAGAAAATAATTGTTCTCCATTTTTTAAAAGAGCTAAGCGTTATGGATTTAAAAAATATTTGTATGTTTGGGGATTCTTGTATTCCCGAGGGCAACCCTGTATGGTATAGAAAATATTTAATAAAGGAACTATATAAATATATACCGTATATAAATATATACCACCAAACCATAAAACATACTAAAGTCAGCAACATTTTAAATACCGCATAAGTATAAAGCAAAAAATAAGTGTAACTATACATACTACTAAGTCCAATACCGGATACCCCTCCCCCCCAGGGGGAGGGTTTAGTCAGTATTCTGCGGGAATCCGACACTATCTACTGATACTGGGCCATTGGTGTGTATTATTAACAATAGAGAGATTAGTTAATAATTAAAAAAAAAAATATATATATATATATATATATATATATATATATATATATATACAGGGTGTTTCAGTTTTTTGTTGCATAACTTTAACAGTTGATAGAACTTTTTAAATTAGTGCAAAAAGTTCTTATAAACATAGGTCGTGAAGCGCTTAGTTATCAAGATACAGGGTGTTAAAGTTTGCATTAAATTTTTCCTTTTTTTCCATTATATCTAAACGGTTGGACATAATGGCACAAAATTGGGTATTTGGGGGTTTTTGGGTGCGGAGAATTTAAATTCGATGTTAGTTTTCATATTGCTGCTAGAGGGCGCCACCGGCTTATCAGCACACTAACGTTATTGAACAGAACTTTTTTACCACTCGGTATATGGCTTCAGTGATTAAACTTTCTAATTCCTCCATCTCTTCTTAATAAAAAAGGTATACTTTGTTTAAGTCTCTAGGAGTGACCGTTTTCCAGAAAATCGCACTTGAAAGTTAAGGTTACCCTGCCATTTTTTAGTCTTAGACTGCCTAGCAGAACCGTGTTAATAATAACAAAAATAGTGGGCCATGAAACCTGTTGCTATGAAACCGAAAACAAAAGTAAACTTTTGAGTAAACTTCATTCATATTTGTGTATTTTATTTGCAGAAATTTCAGTTTGCCTATTTTCTTTCTCGTTTTTTGTCTACTTTAGTACTTTACTTAGTAAAATGCCTTTCGCATTTTCTAATCAAGAGTTGGCGGATATTCATTTTATTTATGGGTTTGCAAATGGTAATTCTGCCAAAGCAGCCCACGAATACAGGCGCAGATTTCCAAATAGAAGACATCCGAATCGTTCGGTTTTCGTAAGAATTCATCGGCAAATAGTTGAACAGGGTCTAGGCAACGTTCGAGAAAATGGTATTAACGTTCGGCCACCTAGAAACTTTGAAAGACAAATTTTGGGTATGTTTGATCGAGATCCAACCACAAGTGTAAGAAGAGTTTCCATTGAATTAGGAATTTCAACCAGCTATGTTTATAGAGTTCTTAAACGTGATCGGAGGCATCCTTATCATTTGCAACCGATTCAAGGATTACTACCCGGAGATGAAGAAAGAAGAATGTTATTTTGTCAGAGAATTCTTAATCTAATTGCAAATAATAGATACTTTTTAAGAAATGTCTTATGGACCGATGAATCCTGTTTTACTCGTCGTGGAATTGTAAATTTTCATAACCAGCACGTTTGGGCACATGAAAATCCACATGCCGTTAGGCCAAGAAACTTTCAATACGAGTTTAGTGTAAACGTCTGGATAGGCATTTACAACAATAATCTTTTTGGACCTTACTTTTTGCCTCAGCGGGTAAATGCAGCGGTTTTTTTGGAATTTTTAGAAACGGAACATGGGAATATGTGGGAAGACATTCCATTGAATTTAAGAAGAAGAGCTTGGTTCCAACTTGATGGATGTCCAGCACACTATGGGAGGCTGGTGAGAAACTGGCTAGATAATCATTATCCACAAAGATGGATTGGTCGTGGAGCACCAGTTCAGTGGCCTCCACGATCTCCAGATTTAAACCCTTTGGACTTTTTTCTATGGGGATTTTTAAAGGAAAAAGTATATGAAACTCCCGTTCAAACAAGAGACGAACTTTTGAATAGAATTAGGGATGCCTGTGGTCAGGTGAGACCATTCCTAAATAACATTTCACGCTCAGTTTTTCGGCGATGTGAACTATGTATTGAACAAAATGGTTCACATTTTGAACATCTTCTTTAAATTTTTTAAAATTCATTTTGTTTTCAATGGCTATTACATGTATTAGTTTCCTATGTTTTAATTAAAGTTTCGATTTTTTATATAAATTTTTTTTTATTTTGGGTTTACGTTTTTTTTTTAGTTCAAAGGAAATAGAAAAAGTGTGTCAGCCACATTTTTTAAATTATAAATTTTGGCTATGTGATAAAATAGATTACACCATACCATTATTCCAAAAACCTATATTACATTGAAAAAAAAGCAAATCTCAAAAAAGGCCAACTTTAATGGGTCATGGAAAGAGTACATTTTTTCTACCGCAAAAGATACGTTAAAAATGTTTTAAATATTTAAAAAGCATCTATTTTTAAAATTAAAAACTTTAGAGCTCTGTGTTTTTAAAAGTATTTTAGAAAAAAAAACGTATGTATAAAAATTATAAAAATTTTAATCAAAAACGTTAAATTTTTTAACAATAAAAAGTTCTTCCGGAAGCTGTTTATTTTTCAGTTTTTATCGCAAAAAACTTAATAAATTTACGCAATAAATATTAAAGATAATTTTAAAAAATAAAAATACGGCAAAACTTTATATTCAGAAAAAAAAATGTTTGAAAAGTCCTTTAATTTGTTGATTAACTCATTTAACAAAGATCATAATAATTCATAGTATTTGAACTTTCAAGTGCGATTTTCTGGAAAACGGTCACTCCTAGAGACTTAAACAAGGTATACCTTTTTTATTAAGAAGAGATGGGGGAATTGGAAAGTTTAATCACTGAAGCCATATACCGAGTGGTAAAAAAGTTCTGTTCAATAACGTTAGTGTGCTGATAAGCCGGTGGCGCCCTCTAGCAGCAATATGAAAACTAACATCGAATTTAAATTCTCCGCACTCAAAAACCCCCAAATACCCAATTTTGTGCCATTATGTCCAACCGTTTAGATATAATGGAAAAAAAGGAAAAATTTAATGCAAACTTTAACACCCTGTATCTTGATAACTAAGCGCTTCACGACCTATGTTTATAAGAACTTTTTGCACTAATTTGAAAAGTTCTACCAACTGTTAAAGTTATGCAACAAAAAACTGAAACACCCTGTATATATATATGCCTTTAAATCTCCACACCATCCACCCATTCATTTCGTATATAAAATGCTTGCTATAATTTTCTTTGAACAGAATTCTTGATATTTCTATACTTTTGGTGATGTATATCCATTTTGACGCTGCTCACAGCATTCAAGATAGATAGATCAACAGATATTTGAAGCATTTCAGATTAAAAAGCTAGACAGCTGGCAGAGCCAGGCCAACTTGTAAAAGTGGTTCAATGGCAAATAGAAAAATACTGCATTTTTATTTGAAATTAGATGTTAACCAATTTATTGACTTCATATAAAAACAATATAAATTTATGTCTTGTAAAAAAAAGATGGAATTTTGCATATATTCAGTTGTTTTTATCCCAGTTGGTACCGATATGACTTTATGAAGGGCCAAGGAATGGCAACCCGAACGTTACAATTCAAAAATGTCTCAAAATTCACACCTAAAACTGATTGAGCTGATTTTCACACCAGCCTCTAGAAGAAATAAAGACGTTTCTTTGCGTGTTTAATTGATTGATTGATTCGTCTAGGATCAACCGTTCATATACTACAGAGCCAAACGTAAAATCATAGGAAAATATATGAAACCAACATTGTAAATTTATTTCTAAATGGCTCACCCTGTATAAACCAGAGAGTAATTTTAGCGATGTGGTTTTTCAATCCCTCGTAGGAAATTCGGGGTCTCATAAACAATTTCCGGCCCTCGTTACTCTTTTAAAAAAGAGATAGTGAAATGTGGGAAAATTGAAAAGTCGGAAACAGTTTTTTTACTTTTTTTTTGCGTTTCGACCGGTTTCTCGTCATTTGAGGTATAGGTAGGATGTATTTATTTTTAAATCTCCTTTATATTCCCCCATCGAACTCCCTTTTTACCTCGACAAAGTAATCAGGGTCTCGGCTGCGCAAAAATGCCTTCAAAGTTGCCCCATTTTTTACCCTTTTTTTTCAAGTAACATCCCGTACTCCGATATTGCTCGTTAACGAACTTGTCCGAGACTTTTGGACAAAAATGCTCCACTTCGAAAAATTAACCGTAGCGACCTGCATTTTGAATCATCGAGATTTCGTGACCATATCGGACGCCACTGCCGCCTTATTATAAGCTCCAACGAAATCACGTTATACCAAAAGAGGCGCCCATTTATCCTCTACGGTTGGCCCCAAGAAGCCTATTTCCCCGACGTACCGTTACCGAGCTGGGGCAGTTAGAAGCTCAAAAAACAAAAATTTCCGATCCAGAAAGGAAAATGCGACAGTAACAATAGCCGCGTGCAGCTATTGTAACAAGTGATATAGATATCCCACCCCTATCGGGCAGGATGAAAACAAAAATAAAAAAAATAGAAGACATTTGACGTGTTGCATCATTTGCTAAAAAATTTAAACGTTTCTGATTTTTTTTTTTGAAAAAAATAACATGTTTCTATTGAGGAATTTAGTGGTGTCTCGTTTTTTGATTTTTACCGTTTCTAGGGAGCTAGCCTTTTAGGGCAACCTCTGCAGTCTGGACAAACATTATTTTGTATACTACAAAAATAACAATCGAGCAAACTTTAGGAAAATTAGTAAGAAGCGTGCCAATACCAACATTTTTTAAATTCAGGGGGGGGGGTCCGACAAAAAAAAACATGTTATTACTTGTCTTGTAGAAGGAAGATGAATTCTAATACATTTTGTCTCGGGACTTACCAATACATCTTTATAAAAGCTTATAGCCGAACAAACAAATGTCATGCACACTACATTTCAAAAATTTTTAAAATGTATCCTTAACTACGATCGGACTGAACTGTATGCTAGTCTTTACATTAAACATAGACGTTTCTTTGGTTTATTACTTGATTCACCTAGAGTCAACCGTTCAGATGCTACAGTGCCAAACATAAAATACTAGTGAAACATATAAAAAGACATTTGCAGTTTTATTTCTAAATGGTTCGCCCTGTATAAACCGGACAGCAATTTTGGCGACTTGGTTTTTCAATCCCTCGAGTTTTATATACTCTTTTCGTAAAAAAATAGTGAAATCTATGAATATTTTAGGACTCAAAACAGTTTTTTTTTAGTTTTTTTGAATTTCGACCAGTTTCCCAGTATTTGAGGTATAGTCATCCTATTTTGATTTTTTTGGCATCCGGTATTCCGATGTCGCCCGTTGACAAACTTATCCCAGATTTTTGGACGGACAATCCGAAAAAAAATCTCGAAAAATTAATCATAGCGACCGGCATTTTGAATTATCAGGCTAGAAAAAAAAGCCCTATAGGACGCCACTGCTAAGTTATTATAGACTCCACCGAATTTTCATTTTTAATAAACACGTTCCCATTTAACATCTACGATTAGCCTTCTGGGTCACTTCGTCCCAGACGTATCGTTACCGAGCTAAAACGAGCCAAAAAAATTTCGCTCCTTAAACAAGGAACTGACAAGAGTCAAACAAGAGTCGTGCCGACTCTTATTAACAAGGTTCGTTAAATTTTAGTTTTAAACTTTGCTAGCTTCGTGGTGGGGTGTCCAAGTAGCATTGCAAAGGTGGTGTGTTCCAATCCTGGCTTGGGCGATGACTTTTTTTATTTCTATTTGAATCAAAATTTATAAGTTTTAAAAATAGAACTGCCTTTGGTTAGCTCTGGTTAGGCCATTTTCTTTTTGAGTTCATCTAAAAAGTATATCTATGTTAAGGCAATGAGCCAGACTTTTTTATTTTTTTTAACAAAACTTATACTATAGGTAGCATCAAGTGTGTCAATAATCATTAAAGCCTTAATAATTAATAATAAAAATATTAACAAAAGTATTTTGTATGCTTTTGAGTTTGTTTTAAGGCGGCTCCTTTGTATTTCGGGGAACCTGGCGGTACGTCGAGTTGTTTAACAATGCCGACAATTTTGTATATTGCGGCGCGGCCCAAATACGTCTTTTTTGTCGAAGACATTTGTAGATTGTTTTTAATCTGATGCCTTACTCTTAGAAGCAATCCTTCGTCGAGTCGGTCGACAATCATTTTTTTTATTTATTTGCGAAAAAGCCAAAAATACTTTACTCTGTAAATATTTTTTATTGATTTTTTTATTACCTGTAAGCTAATAAATAAAAATTGTGTACTTAATAACTATTATTTTATTTGTTTTTTTGCGGTTGGTGGTTATTTCGTTAATTATTTCTGACCGTAGGGAGAAGTAGGGATTTTATCCTCGTAGGTAGGGATTTCGTCTTCGGAGATTCTGGAAACACTGCACACAGACTTGGTCGACACTTATGCGCCTTCTATGTTACAGCTTCTAACAATCACATCACAGATTTTTTGACAGTCGGTTCATGACTTTGGATTTATCTTTGTTTTATAGTTGTTTGAAGAGGTTATCAAAAAAAAGTTTTTTTAAAAATACACTTTTTTATGTCATCCCTTTGGTAGTGCGTATTTTCCCCTAAACTACATCGGCCCAAACAGTTAATGGACCGAAACTTCACTGGCCCTAACAGTCGAAATCCCGACAGATTGGAATGTGTGGAATGCAGCGCTAGCCCGACACTTTAAATACCGAATTGGCGAGCTACGCTACTGGCTGAAAATTCTTTAAATAGGGCTGCTGTGTTGTCAAGTTTTATTGACAAAAATAAATATATTGTTTATTGTTAATCAAAACCACATCATGAGAAAATGATGTTACCGTATTTGCCTGCATTCTAACTTTGAAGTGAAAATATTTTGACTGTTTTTTTTTGTTTATTATAAAGCATTTGTTTATCCCAGGATAATTTCTATTTAATGGAATAATGGAGATTGAATATTGAAAATAAAATATTGTTGGAAAGCCCAGGAAGAGGTTATTGCTTGTTTACATTGAGATGATTTTCAACCTTCTATTTTTAAAGTGGGTACGTTTATTTCAGAATAGTGTGAATATGGTATAAAGTTGCAACCATTTCAGTTTTTGGACTTTTACACTCAGATAATCTTATTTGTTGGTATATAGGATTGAGTCGTCCCTATCTGTTATTAATGTGGATGTTGTTCCCTACCCAGAGATAAAACAAAGTTTTACACAAAAGATCATATAAAAATCCACAAAAGCATTGAAGCTTGAAGATATATCTTTTAACTCATTTGTTTTGTGAGGTTTTTGAGACACATAATTTCAATTTTTTTTTAAAGTTTTTTTAGTGTTTAATTTTCTATCCTGATCCTAAGCAAATACCTATCAAAAAATCAGTTTTTAGATAGGTGATTAGTGTTTTATAAGATTGTTAATGATTTTCCCTAAGCTTGTTATTCATGCAGGTACTTTATTAATTATTATTTGTTTTAGGACCAATGCAAGTCTTCTTGATGTTTGATACAGGTATCGTAGACAAGCCTTAGGAAGTTAGAAGAAGAAGAATGTAGTGTCAACTTTATTTTTAATTCTATGTTGAATAGATTTTTATTATTGCTGTAAAGTATATCACATATTTTGTATATTGATTAAAGATATATAGCTAAAGTGGATTAGAAATTTGAATAATTTTTCCCCATATTTTAAAAATATTAACTGTAGCCTATTTATATATTTTCTCCAGTTGGTATACACAATTCAGTAATAAGTTAATTTAGTAAGTATGCCAGATATCGCACATCACACCTTCAATTTTTTTAAAATCTAAGTATGGTTTAAGAAAAAGTTAGGTAGATGATATAATTATAAATGACAAAAGTCTTTTAAAGATACCCTCAATTAATTTCATGCTTTCAGATTCTTAAGTTTATTAACTGGTATAAAGTAGTTTAGATCTTGTAAATTATTTTATCAATTAACTTTTAAAATATAAACTTTTATAGTCTAATCTTATAGAATTTCCTAAAAATATTACATCTTATCGTTGACTTTACCATATGTTGAGAACTGGTCCCTAAACCTATAGGACTGTGAATGGTTAAAACAAATTATGGTATATCTTTTAAAGTCTTTATTCAAATAAATGTTAAGTTTTCTAAATAAATAGATCCAAACCAGTAAAAAGGTATCCTACAATAGCTTTATATATAGATTCCGGCATATCACAATTATCAGCTGTACATTAAGGTATCATATTATAAGGCTAATAATACTTAAGGTTGAGACAGTGTTTCGATATGGATAGACATTGACTGAAAGCATTGCCCCTTATAATACCTGTAGTGCTTTGTTTAATGTCCGACTAAGTAAAATATTTTTTAATTGAGAAAAATCTAGTTTAAAAAATATCTTATTTAATTGACTTTGACATAATGTCATTATTTGTCAAAATAAACTCATAATAAATGGTGCCAAGGATATATAACCAAATCCCATTGGAATTTAAGAACAAGGCATATTATATAATTATACAAAAATCTTGAATACTTCAAAATGAAATAAGCATTTTATGATTGCATACGAATTTTGATTGATCAGAAATTAAACCTCCATTTAACTTTTTTGTTGAAAGAGGTAGGAAAAATTGGTAAATGCAGAAATTGTAGATTTTTAATCCATTATTTTCTATGTATACTGGGTGTTTTTCGTAAAAGCATGAGAACTTTTTTTTGTTTTGATGGTACACCCTGTCCATCAAATGGGTCTCTTCTTGCTAATTATAATTATGTTAGGTTTGACATATTTATCGTGAAACACAACTGAGGAAATTGAGCTATATCTATTATAAGAGATGTTATAGAAAACATAACACCGATATGAATAACTTGCCTCTTATGACACGGTTTTTCTCAATTGTCTTTAAAGGTAAAGGTATCAAACCTAACATATTAACGATTAGCAAAAAGATGCCTATTTAATGGACATATAATAACATAGGTGTCCCATAAAAAAATAGAGAGTTCAATTTATAATTAATATTCCTGTACATTATTAGATGACAATTGATCATTTTACGGTGATAAAAATATATTATTTTATATATTTGTTTGCCTGTCATTATTATATTTTATTGTTGGTAAAAGTATTTCTGATACAACCTGTCTTCAATTTTAATTGTCACAGTTTTAATATGATAATTTTAAAATAATGCACATACAGATATAGACCATGGTATATTGAGTACATTATATTATTATCCTTTATTTAGCATTTTGCTAGTTTACAAATTCACAATGTTTGTATTTATTTAATATATTATTATATAAACAAAAAAACATAATTTTACAAAAGAAAATACACTTAATATTCACAAACAGAACAAAACATAGAAAAATAGTTAAGTAATGAAACTTAAAATATTTAATACAGTCAGGTAATAAAACTCAGATACTAAAATATAAGTTTAACTCTAAAAGAAAAAATTATGCTAAAATAAATATAATATATAATAACTAGGAATAAACCCCTCTTTTTGACTAAATATGATAGGTGGTTTTTGAAGCTAGATTGAAGATGTGAACGAACTATTTTTAACGAATTGAAGAAGTAATCTAAATAACTGGCTTCTTAAAGCTAAAGAAGCAAGCTTTCAAATTCTGAAAAGATTAACAAGATAGATTGCCTTGTTTTTAAATTACAGACAACTGTATTTTTGCTATGATAACTTTAATTAAGTTTATGTAGAGAGTTTGTATGCATTTTTTCTGAGTCCAGTCTGAAGTTAGCCTAACGCTGGATGTAATAATAATAGCTATATTTTAAAAAATGATATACTTTAAATCATTTTGTTTATTTAATCACAAATATTTCTAAAAGTTATACATCTGTGTAAGTTTCTAATTATTGTGCGGCATTTTAACACAATCCCTCAGGCTATGCTACTGGACATTGTGGATAGCTATATGATGTGGAGGATCCGTGTTGAGTGTTTTCAAAATGTATCTAAAATTGGAGTATCATAAGGTGCAGTGCTGGGTCCTGTGCTTTTTAACATGTATATCCAACACTCTTTGTAATCTTGGCACAAGGGGGTAAAGTGGTTGCCTATGCTGATGACTCCATTTTGATTTTCCCCAGTAATACATGGGAAGAAGTGTAGGATTTATTAATTAAGGACATGAATAAGGTTAAATCGTTTTGGATAATTTTAAACTGACTCTTAATGTAAAGAAAACTAATTTATTTCATTACATCAATTAATCATCCAAATTTTAATTAAATTAGCATAGATTTTTTGAGTGTAGTGTTACAGCTAGGAAATAAAGCAATAAAAAATAATAAAAAGTTTAGAGAAATAAAAAGTTTTAAGAAGTAAAAGTCTATTCATAAATAAGTCAGACACATTGTAATGGCATAAATAAAACCTACTTGACAAAATGGTGAATGGCACCTTACATAGCTTATGTTTAGAATAAATCTAAAACTAAGATTATATTAAACATAAACTTTATTTAAAACACATTACAGTAAATATTATCTTCTTATGATGTAATCAGTTTTCTCAACTCACAAAGGGGTTGTTTTCACTTGCCTCGCCCCTAGCAATAACTGAATCGGTGTAGTTGGTAAGAAGGCCAGATTTTAATCAATGACACAGTCCAAGATGATATCATTCTCTTACTTTCTAGAGCGCTTATATCTTGTTGGTGATCTTATTACATAATGGTCATCCCTGGGGGTACTAAAAATAAAGAAAATTCCTAATTACTTTCAAAAACATTAATACTCTTATTAAAAAAAAGAAACGAATAAAATAGATATGGCACTACTTAGAAAAATAACCAGGTACTGGTGAACTTATTATATTACATATTATATCTATAATTTCAAAAAAAATTATCATACTAAATGCTTATTTGTATCTATGAATGTCAGTTTTTAAATATTTACAATTGGACAAAAAATGGAGGATCTAGAGGCATTTCCTTTATTTTATTTAGCTGGCCATGTCACAAATATTAATGCAATTTTTAACAGAATTCAAAAAAGGAGGTTATCAATTTTACCCTAGGCATTTTTTTAAGTATGTACAATGATTACTCTGCGATGGTTTCAATAATTTGGATGAAATTTTCAGGGAATATTCAGGATATTGCTCTAGTGGTCCCAGAGCCAGCATATTGTAAAAAAGTACGACGCTATATTAAATAATTATTCGTCGTAATAAACGGGTTCACCATTTTATTAGGAATTTACATAGATATATATGGATATTTGTTAAATATGACTTTTAAAATAAAACTCATATAAATAGAACTAAAAAGGATGAAATAAAAAATGTATAAAAAAATAAAACTTCAAAAATGCACCTAAAATTGGAAAATAATATTATATTCCATCTGGAAAATTTTAGTTACCAAACGAATAGAGATAGTAAAACAAAACACTCATTACACAAATATTTTTTTGTGATTAGATAATTAAGAATAAGTTGGTAAGTATGGGATTCGCTTCTGGGAGTTTCTTCACAATATCTACTTCAGAAAGCATTGTTCTCCAAACAGAATTTTGTATAAAAAATAGAACCGACTTCAAAAAAAAAACACTAAAAAGTAAAACACATTTTATTCCACATTGATATTTAGACTTTATGAAGTCAAACTAATTCTTAATAACATAATCATAAACAGACATTTATATAATGAGTACCTACATATATGGGAATAAAATACTATTGTTTACTTTTTAATGCTTTTTTTAGTCATTTTAATTTTTTTATAATTTTTTTAATTTTAAAATTAAAATAATGGAAAACAATATGAACATTTAAAGACATTTTTGTTAATTGTAATTTTTTAAGATTTGTGTGTTATCATTATTGTTCTTTTATGTTAGTGATTTACTTAATAAGTTTTCGGTTTTGTTTTTGTTTTAGCCAGTTGGCTTTTAAACACGGTTCAAATTTTTGATAAAAACTAAATTTGGACCAGTACCAAGCCTGAATAAAGTGTGAGGTAAAGCCAACACTATTGTAATAAGGATTATTTGCTTTCAAGTTGTAATAAAGAATACTTTGTCACAGAATAATAACATTTAATTATGATTAAAAGCTAATATATTTTTTTAACAGTGGAAAACAGGTTATTTTCAAATAACTAAAAAATGAATAAATATATTAAATCGCGGTTTTCGCCAGAATTTAGACAATTTTTTCCTCTTTAAAATCACACTGTTAAAAGCATACCGTTCTATTTGAATTTTAAAGATGTAGCTTTCCTAGTTTCTGAGAAAAGCTACCCGACCGCCCTTAGTGGGACACCCTGTATATATATCTATAACAGTTTGTTCTGTGGAACTTAGTCTGAAATAATTCCTTCTGTCTTGTGCATCTGACAGGAACATGAAAGTTTATTTTACATAAGAGGGAAGGTGACTTAATAAAATAGTTAATAAATTACACAAGTCCAGATGGCACGGCACAAAAGACTCTTAGAACATACACATTGCTGAAATGTTAAAGACATCTTAAAATAAAGCTTAATAGTTTTATTGCCCTATTCGTTATGTTGTCTATGTGTTTGGCAAAAGTAAATTTGGAATTCAATAGCACTTCTTCTTCAACAGTATCAACTTTTTTCAAGATGCTTTTGTTCAATGTGAAAATACAGACCCAAATAAATTTTGTTCCAGGCCAAGACTAGAATAAGCATGGCCCTGTAATGAGAGTAATAGTTATCTTTTTAAAAATGATAAGTATATGTATCCCCTTCATATGAAACAAATATTCAAAGCACTTTATTTGGCTACCTATTTAACAAATTTTTCTAAAAGTTATCTTTGTAAGAAAAAAATATTTTGAAAAGGAAAAATGCCTCATTATTAAAATATCTAATTATTTTGACATATGAATTAACTCAGCAGTTCTATATTTATTCTCAGATGGACCATGGAACCATTCCTCAATTCTTTGTCTGTCTACTCATAATTTTATATTTTACCTCCAGAATGTTTCAAAAACAAAAATCACAGATTACTTAAAGAACAAAATAAGAGATATGATCTATTGCGTGTATGCTAAAAATGAATATGTTACAATGCAGACTTTGCTTTAAAAACTAAAAGAGAGAAATTAATGTATAACTAACTAACTTTAAAAATAAAAACTACTCCCCTTCACTGTCTTCAGAATCAGAACTAAATTCTTCATCGTCACTGCTGTCTTCGTCGGTACTAATTACAAGTGGCGCAATGTCTGAAGCATCACATATCTGTATTGTCTTCCAAGCTTCTTGGATTACCCTTTCTGTGTGGCTGACATAATTTTTCCAATGCTCTGAAGATACTTCATTTATCGCTTTTTCCCACATGGCCAAAACTTCCGATGGTGTCCCCTTCAGACTAGCAATGTATTGGTCGTATTTCCTCTTACACTCAGACCATACCATTTCAATAGCATTAAATTGACAATGGTATGGAGGAAGTCTTAGTATTTTGTGGCCCAAAGGTTTCACATATTCGTCAAGGTAGAATGTTTTTTCAATGTTACAATTTTTTTCTACAATGCTCCATATTTCATCCTTCATGGCCCTCTCTGGGAAGTCAATGTTCTTTTCTTTTAACCATCCAATCAATCTCTGCTTTGTCCATGATTTTCTTGGAATATCCTCTAAAAGGCCGGAATGATAGCTTGCGTTGTCCATCACTATCAAACTTTTTGGAGGAAGATTTGGTACCAGCTGATTTTTAAACCAATTTTCAAAATTTTGCTTGTTCATATTGTCATGATAATCTCCGCTTTTTAGTCCACTTTTAAATATTAAATTGGCCCCCTTAATAAATCCTTCCTTTGATCCAGCGTGAACTACAATATATCGATGACCTTCACTAGCTTTTTTAGAACTTGTAGACATAGTGTTATCCTGCCAGCTGTTTCTAAACGAACCTTTACTAAAAATCCAAGTCTCATCAATAAATACGGTGGTATAAGCATCTTGTCCTAGATTTTGATTTTTGACATATTCCCTCAAGAAATTGATTCTCTTGTGGACGATGTGGGGCAATATTATTTGATTTCTTCCACTTAAAACCAATACTTTTTACGTATTTTCTTAGCGAGGTGATGGAAAAATTAAAATATTCATTTATCTCTTTTAGTTTTTTAAGCAAAGTCTGCATTGTAACATATTCATTTTTCGCATACATGCAGTAGATCGTATCTCTTATTTTGTTCTTTAAGTAATCTGTAATTTTTGTTTTTACCTCTTTTTGCTTTTGAGACATTCTGGAGGTAAAGGATTCATCGCTCGTTATTCCTCTTTTCTTAATATTTATGATTGTTGTATGGCTAAGTTTTGTTGCATTTGAAGCTCGTTCAATTATATTATCAGTTTGCGGAAGGATTCCATTTTTAGCTTGCTCTTTTTCCAATTGAAAAAAAGCCAAGATATTCAAAACTATTAGCTGTGATTGTTGATTATGTCTTCGCGGCATCTTGCAAAAGTTTAAAAAGAATCACAACAAATCAATGTCAATTTTGACGAATATATTCTGAAAGACACATAACCAAAACCGGCATTGACTGTTGTAAAGAAACGACAATGAGTTTTTTCAAAATGTTTTTGTCACTGTCAGTTAACATAAATCAAACAAAAATAACCAGAAATGACGTCATTCCAGAAAGGTAATGCGCCAACTATACTAATATTGTCGGAAATATGTACTTTATTTGAACTGCACTTTGGCAACAGTGTCAGATGTTTCTCACGTCATTGGCGTGCATGTTTATGTATTTCGACGTTTAAAGCCAAGGACGAATACCGCGTATTCCAATGTGTCGGGATTTCGACTGTTAGCGCCAGTGACGGTTATGTGTAATGTAGGTTCGGGCAAATGTCTTTTAGGGGTATTAACTGTTTGGGCCAGTGAAGTTTAGGGCCAAATACATCGAACCATCCCTTTATAATCGTCCCATACTGAGGACAGAACACAAGGACTTTGCAATTTTAGCCGGATGCTCTACATATGAGCGCTCACTCCAGGTCCTGTATTCCAATTTTTAGAATAGTAGTCTCTAGAGGACGCATTGCTGTCGGCCATGTCTGTGTACCGCGTATAGCCCATCATCGTACGGTGATTTGATAGGCTGTCATACTTATGACGGAATTTATGGTTGGCTTACGAGAATGCATTTTATATCTTATATAATATCCACAGCTTAATAGGTATAATAAACCTGTTAATCGTGATAGGCTTTGCTTGGCTGCTGCCCGCTGCGCTGAATCGTATTGAATCGGTTCGTAATTTGAAAGGCCGTTGGTTTTCTATTTTTTGACTTTTACATTCCGTTCCGTTGTTTTCCTCATACCTACTAATATCGATATCTGGAAACATGCATGAGTCAAAGTATAGGGCTTTATCGATAGTACCACATGTATCTTCTCACTTGTCTTCTGTCATTGTCAGTTCACTTTTGGGGTTTCTTTTCAGTCACTAGTATTTTTGTTTTGGTGTATAGGTAAACATTTCAAATAGTATAGTTACATTGACCCTATCAGAATATAGTTTTACATAACAAAAAGAAAATTACATTATTTTAGGTGAACATAGGCTTGTTGGATAAAGATGAGTACACACCAAAGTCCAGCAGGTTCTTCAATTGAAAGAGAGAAAGTTTTTCAGTGGATATTAGAGCTAACTAGTCCGGATACTAGAGAGAATGCTTTGTTTGAGTTAAGGTAAGTTATTGAGATATTTAGTTTTATGTTATGTGGTTAGTCTAAAGATAGTGCAACGTTTCAGTCTAGGGTTTATGCTCGGGTTTATGTATATGTCATTAATGGCTCTTGTAAACAATTTTACCCATGGAATTTGACAAATTTAAAATATACATTTGAAAGATTACCTTTTTTTAATACTTCCTATACCCAAAAATGTATGGATGAACCACTTTTTCAAATTAAATTTAAAAAACTAAGGTTTTTGGAAGGTTACACTGAACTTGTTTTTGGCGTATAATAAAAACATATTTTTCACAAACTTAATTTATGAACTTCGTAAAAGATTGATTAGGTATATTATAATGCTCTATAACACAAAAATGATTATTTCTAACTAAAAGTTAGTAAATATACATTATTAAACATTTTTCAACATAATTACAACTGCTAAACAAAGAGAGAGCGGGAAATCCAGTGTGCTGGGGATGCTACGTTGCTAAGTTTATTTTATATATGACCTATATAAATTATATAAGAAAAACAAAATGCATGTGTGGGTTGTGGATCGGTACCAGCAGGAGCTCGAAGGCACTAGGTGGATTGGTACCTGGTTAGCACCAAGTTAGGCGCCACAGGCATCGTCATTAATGCCCTAAAAGACAAACAACAGTGCAGGGCACCACTGGCAGATATCATTAAAGCCCTAATATAAAAGGCGAACGACAGCGAAGTGCATCACTGGCCGAAGTCTAACATTTGGCATCGGCACAGGGAGGCCAAATGCGTTACTGTCGAGAGACAAACATGAAAAATTTAAGCTCCATACAATAATGTAAGTTTGATAACAATATAAGATAACCTTTCTTCAAATTGTCATATTAAGAAATATAGCGCAATGGAATGGAGTGGAAATATCGAATTTCTTTTTGGTTTTGTTAATAGAAAAAGTGGTTCATCCATTTCTTTTATTTTCTTAAAACAGTTAAATTAAGGTACACTTTCAATTTTATATTTAAACATTGATAAACTCTGTGGGTTTAATTGTTTATAAGACCTGTCATTAATTGTTATTGACCAAATTTTAACTGTGGGGAGTAGTCAGATGTAAGTTACCGATACAGCAACTTGAAAAACTAGGGCAATTTGGTATAAAAGTAAAATAATTTTATGAGCCTATTTTAATATATCAAAACTATAATACATCCAAATTAAATCTGTATGTAGACTGTTTAAACAAATCAACAAGCAGTTACATATTGTTTCTATAGTTAAGGTGAATTCTTGTAATAAATTTTAGTTCTATCTTTGGTCATAAGAACTCACCTTGTTATGCCACGTGACTACTAAAACTAAATTTTCCTGCTTGAACCCATCATTACACACATATACTGATTTCTTCTCGGATATAATTTCACTGTATAATAATGCTTGTGTGCTTGGTACAAATATCTAGGGAGTGTTGGCAGGCATTAACAGGTTATTGCTGTTTCAAAAATGATTAATATGTATATTAGAGAGTGTAAGGTTTTTGGATTATGTCAGACTTGTTTTTATAAAGTATAAAATATTAACTGTTTACTGTCTTTGTTTTTACAAACTGTTGATGTTTCTTAAAAAGCATATACATTACCTTGAGGCTAATAGAGTGTCCATGCATGCATACTATATATTCTGCCAACTTAATGACAGTTATTCACAAAACATATTTATTTGAAAGAAGTTGCTTAGTTAATTCTAGGCTAAAACAAACTAAAAAAAAATCCCTTAAATGCTCAAAAAGAGAATCATAACAAATAAAAGAGAAAAAAACAAATGTTGCTTTTTCAAGCACATCCATAAAAAATGCACTCGGGTCATAGTAAGCTTTAGGAATTAACAACTTTTTAAGGGACCTTAATGGTAATGAGTGAATGCTTAGTAAGAGCCCTGGTTGGAATTGGCAAAGGCAAATGTTGAACCCGATGCGTGTTCCGGGAAGCTGGGCTTTGGATGCCAAGACGAGTCTTGTAGACCAACAAAGAGGTATTGAGAACAAACAAGGATGTGATGGTAAAAATTTTCTGTGAAAGGAAGTGAGCTTTGCAAGATTCTTTCTGATTGACATCAACAATGAAACGAACAGCTGTCATCTGCAGTATGAATAAGACCTTCAGCAGATTCTGGCCATTAAACCCTCAAAATGAAAAACTATATCTGAGATAGGACTCACAAACTGCAAAATAGACACTCTGAGCCAACTCGAGGCCAAGTTCAATGAAAGTCAGTTAACACCATTTTTTAATCTCCAATAAGTTAGTTGATATACTAGACTTAAGATCCTCACTACTATTACTGGACCAGACCACAGATGTATCATCAGCAAAGAGTGAATTCTCCAGAAATATTAATGCGAACAAGGTCGTTTATGTAAATTAAGAAAGGAAGTGGTCCCAGAACAGATCCTAAAGCCATAACGCTTGAGCTTGGACAACAGTATTCTGTGATCCACGCAGTCAAAAGCTTTCCAAAGAACACAGAACACTGCCGCCACTATACTATAATTTGCATCTCAGGGCATTGCGATAAGTAATTCGGCAACTAAAAAAAAACTTTCCTCACTTTTTATAACCATTTATTTTATACTTATTATCCTGGAGATGAAGTCAACAAATTAATAACTATATATTTAGAATGATAAGAGAATAATAAGTAAATAATTCTTGTTAGTAACAAAAATAAATAAGAATAAAAGATAACTAAGTACATTTTCATTATTGGGCTCAAATATTCCTATTGCTAGTATTAGTATTATTTAGATAACTTTTGTTCAAGAACTTATAATGATATTTCCTTATGGCCTTAATGAAGTATTTTATTGTTGTTAGCAAAAAAAGAGAAATCGTCCCAGACTTGGCACCCATGCTTTGGAATAGTTTTGGTACGATTGCTGCACTACTACAAGAAATCCTTATTATATACCCTGCAATTAACCCACCTACTCTTACAGCTCATGAATCAAACAGGTAAAATTAGTATTTATTATTTGCTAATTGAAATATTAAAAATTATATTTAAAAAAAAAAGTTTCATAATTAGTTACCTTTAACAGCAGATTTATATGTTTCTGCATTCATATTTATTAAAAGTGGAATAATTAGTTTTGAATAACTATTTAAAAAGTTTAATATCAAATCCCTTTTGAACCCTCCGCTTGATTTTAATCATTTGTTTTATGAATTGAACTTTTGCTTGATTCTGACAATGACATAAAAGAAATTGTATTTGGAAACCGTGGTAATAAATTACCTCTAAAAAGTTTCTAACAGTATCTGAAATAAAAAGTGAATAGGAAGAAATATGCAAAACCAAAGTTGGTATGAAGGTAAAAATTCGGCATTTTTCTTGTTCGAATAAAATTAAGAACAAAATCCACCTTTTCTTCGAAACCCTATATGTTCTCTAATAATTGAGATATCAGAGTGAATAAAAAAATAAAAATGTTTGGAAAAAATCAGGCTTCAATTTGGTGTTGTAAACTGTTTTAAATTGTCAGTTATTCACTCCACATAATGTTTCAAGAAACACTGTGAATTCCTGAAGAATCAAGCTACAATTCTTAAAAAAACTTAATGAAATTGAGGAGAGGTCAAGAGACAGTTGATGTTAAACTTATGTAAATTTTGTCTGTTCCCCTCATTTTCATACATTTCATGTATTGGCCCAATTTATTGGATTATATTAAATTAGACACTCCATTCGAATAGGTCATGAACAACAGATTATCATTAATTTTAATATTTTGATTATATGATACTTAATATCACCACTAAGGGTCAAATACTTAATATTTCCAGACATTCAGGTAAAAAAATGGAGCAAAAATAACATTAATGCAACAATAAATTTCTTTACCACCCAGAGATAGCTTCATATTCACATATGATTGATCAGTACATCTAGTTAGGTTTTTTTATAGATATTTGAAATCTAGTTTATTCACAATAAACATGAAGGAACCAATTAATTCGACATGTGTTATGTACGAAAAATAAATTGTACACTTTACAAAACACCTGGCACATTAAAGTTAATGGGAAAACTAGATGCTAAATCCTGCTATATATATTAAAAGTTTTTCACTCTCTAAATAAACAAAGGGATTAAAGGAAAAAAAAATGTATATATTTTTCTTTATATGAATGTTTAATTTTCAGAGTTTGTAATGCCCTAGCGCTGCTTCAATGTGTTGCATCTCACCCTGAAACCAGATCTCAATTTCTTCTTGCTCATATTCCTTTATTCTTGTACCCATTTCTTCACACAGTATCAAAAACACGTCCCTTCGAATATCTACGATTAACTAGTCTAGGAGTTATAGGAGCTTTAGTCAAGGTAAGTTTTTACATACATTATATGTTGTTCAATATTTGAATAAGGTAATTTGCCTCTTAAAACCATTAAGATCATATTCAGTTACATGCATATAAGAATGCTTTGCAAGGAACATTTTTTTCTCTATAAATCTTTTTTTTTCAGACTGATGAACAAGAAGTGATCACATTCCTTTTAACCACAGAAATCATACCCCTTTGTTTAAGAATCATGGAAACAGGATCTGAACTAAGTAAAACAGTTGCAACATTTATTTTACAGAAAATTCTTTTAGATGACAGTGGCCTATCATATATATGTCAGACATATGACCGATTTAGCCACGTAGCTATGATACTGGTAAGTCAATTATTTTTTCTTTTGTACCAAAGAAAATTTGGTTTAAATGAAATTCAATATGTTTTAGATGTTTTTTTTTTCTGTTAGAAATGCAGAGAAATTGTGACATCAAATCAGAAACGGCTTTTTTAGTTTTATATATTTAATGAAGTTGTATTTAGAAAACACATAAGTTTCACATTTAGTTTTGAGGGTGACTTTATTATGTAGTTTCCCTTGTCACACTTGTGATCTCTTGGGGAATTCACTCTTGATGTTCCAGCCAAGTTTCAGGTATACAACTAAGAAAGGAAACCGGTTATATCCCATGAACTATTTAACCCATGATTTCCTGAAACATTTTGTTATAGTACAGGTGCCAAAGAAAAAGAGCTATATTTTTCCATCTCTTTTAATTTTTAGGACGGCCGCTAGAAGTACTAACGCGCATAATCAATTAGAAAAAACGGATTTTTTCAGTGCATCAAAATTACCTTCTATCTATATCAAAATTAACTTTGTAATAATCTTTAGTAAATTGCAAATAGTTTTTGTTAATTTTTTTTTTCAGCTTGTCAAATATAGGGTGGGAAAATGACTGTTTAAACGGATCTTGACGACTTGGGTCTCGTTAAAAAGGGCATTTGTTGCGCTTTCAAATATAGTATGAATTATCGTGCCGATTGCTAGATGGCGCTTTCAGACAATTTTTCAGAATGTACCAAGTTTTATTTATTTATTTATTCAAACTCTACAGAGAATAACTCCAATTGGCTTAGACTAATCAGAATTAAATGTTATAAGTTAAAGTCAAACAAAAGGAATTAACAAATTAAAAAAATAGGTACATAAAGATACACACAAACAAACTTAATAGCAAGCTTAATAGTGAGTATTAAATATCGTAGCATAATAATTCTAAAACATCACACACAATTTAAAATTAAACATTTAAAACTCCTAAAGTTATTACAAAACAGATCGTGATTTGAAAATCCGTTATTGTATTTTTTCACTATTCTATCGATAAAAGAATTATTACCATAGTTTGTGCGGTGAAAATTTTCCAAGAATAGGACCGTTGAATGGGTTGGCCTGGGAGGAACTCGAAATAAAATATTAGCCAGTAAGTCACTACAATCTATAAAACCATTTAACAGTTTCAACAGAAAAAGTGCCAACACAATGTGTCTAAGCTTTTCAAGACTATTGAAACCAACTAGTTGTAGCCTAGTAGTATAAGAAATGTCATTATAAGGTATATTATATTTGTACAATAGAAACTTGCAAAATTTGTTCTGAACAGATTCAATTCTATTAATATGACATAAATACGCTGGAGACCAATTTATACTACAATATTCAAGAATACTCCTAACTAAACAATTATACATGAACATAAGAGCTTTGGTTTCGAAGATATACCTGCAGTTCCGCTTCAAAAATCCCAACATTCTATGTGCTTTTAGCAGGATGTTTATTAAAATTTATCTCTTTGTCAAATGTTACACCTAAATCGTTTATTGTGTACTACTAGTATAGGTTTCACATATTGTTTTCGTCCACTAGGGTAGGATCGGATCCACTCTAAATAAGCACCACAGACACCAATAGAACAAAGCTTATTGTGTAGGAGACCATGATGAACACTGTCAAAGGCCTTTGATATGTCTGTGTAAATGACATCAACCTGGTATCCCTTTTCTATGTTGACACACAAGAAGTTCTGGTAGATTGCTGGTACAATGTAATTTCTGTAAGTTTGAAACAATGGATCTGCTGATAAATACTTTTGCAACAATCGATATCAAAGATATCCCTCTATAGTTCTTGATATCACCTTTTGAGCCAGATTTAAAAACAGGAAATAATGTTGACCATTTCCAAACAGTCGGAAATTTCCCTGAATTAAAGGACTGTTGAAATATTTGATACAAAGGAGCACATAAAATATTGGAACACCTTTTATAGAATATTGGAGGTATACCATCAGGTCCAGCAGTTTTATTTATATCTAGGAATGTTACCTTATTTTCAACTTCTATGGGTGTAAAGACATGTTGAAGAAGTGAGTTGTCCAGAACCTCAGAATTGTCTTCAAATTGATGAGAAGGGTCATAATATAAAAAACAAGATTCAAAATGGTTGGCAAAAGCATTAACAATATCCTCATGAGTTTCCACTGATGTAGCATTGAACTCAGGCACCCTTGGAATACCATTATTCTTATGTAAAGTGTTGACATATGACCAAAAATATTTGATATTCGTAGGAATCATTTGTTCTGTATTTGATACGTAGATTAGATAGCATAACTCTATTAGGTATTTTGTTTCTTGTCTCACTTTTGAATATGCTAAATAATCAGAATGTTGACCTGTATATTTATATTTCTTAAAAAGTTTGTTTTTGTAATTTATGAGTTTCTTTAGTTCCTTGCTGTACCACTTAGGATATTTGTTACCCAATATATTCTTCTGGGGTACATATTTTTCAATGGTGTTGTTAACAATATCATAGACCTTGTCAAGAGTAGTGTCGATGTCTGTAGAGTCACTGATAAAACTTCAATCTATGCTTCTGAAATAATCGTTAATCTGAGCAAAGTTTGCTTTATTAATCATATGTACCTTAACGTTGGTCTTATTATATAAATATGGTACAGACTTGGTACAAAGAGTGACTTCCAATGGGGGGTGATGCATATCAGGAACACTTAGTAGGCTGGCTTGAAAACGTTGATGTGATCAAAGAAATTGTAAAATACTAGATCTAGAAATCAGTTATTAAAATTCGCATTTGGGTTTACTTGCTGAAGCTCTAAGTAGTAGACGTGGTTGACAAATACTTCGCCAGGGCCAGAACTAATCCACAGGTCTTCATAAAGGTTGGTGGAGCTTCCATTCAGCAGTTTCGCAGATACTTTTGAATCAACCACTATTAATGTGCCTCCACCTCTTTGACAATTCATCTTTCATAATCTCTATCACAGCAAAATACTTGATAGCACGAGGAAAAAAGTTCAGAGTCTGATATATCATTAGAGAGCCAAGTTTCCGTCAAGACAATAATGTCATAGTAAGAATTATTAGCTGCTAAGGAAAATTGTATGGTCTTAGTTCGAAGCCTTCTAACATTTTGATAGGAAAGCTTGAATTTAGACGTTGGCGATTCTATTGATGCTCTATTCTTGGACAACTTGATGAATTTTGAAGAAGATTTGCGTCATTTTGTTTCTCTGGGTTATTTATTCACAGAGGACCAATTAAAGGAGTTTTTTTTGTTTCAATGTTCCTCAATTTAGAGCAGGTGTATTTTATTAATTGACATTTATCGTAGTAACATAGTTCGCCATTTAGTCTAATCAACTCTGAAGGAATAACATCTGCTTTGATTACTTCATTCATCAGTGATCATAATTGGTCATTTTGAACTTTAATGATTTTATTTAAAACATATCTATTATTATGAAGAGGTGGTCCCACGAGAATTAAATTTGTATTTCTACAACTTTCCAGAGCCATTTGAACAGTTTCAGATTCAAGGGATTTACCTCTAATAGCATTTGTAGATCCCCAGAATAGAATAATGTAGTCGTCATATTTGAAAGCTTTAGACAGGTTTATACACAGTTTCACAACATCCTCAAAAGAAGGCTTTAACAGTCGCTGAGAGTTAATATCAAACTTATTATTAGTATCTGTTTTAAAAAGTGTTGCAAAGCCTTGAATATTATAGTCACCAACTATAAGCAGGTGGTCTTGGGATATTAGGTGATGTTGGTTTAGCAGTTACATGGCTCCTCAGTTTCGATTTGGATTCAGGTTGTCGCTTATTAGAATAATCACCTCCAAAGTTACTTAATTCATCTCGAAGACGATCCACCTCTTTACTATGTATTTTATTATCGCACTCAAGCATTCTGATGGACGACAACATTTTGTTTTTTATTTCTTTAATATCCCTTAATTCCTCTTCCATTTTTTAGAGTTTTTCCTTATAATCCTGAATACTATCAAGTAAAGTTTTGTTTTCAAGGCTTAAAACGTCTATTTGATTATTAAGCTTTGAAATTATGTTGGTTTTTTCATTTATTTTTCTATGTATTTCTCTTCAGATTGAAAAACCTCATCCGTAAAGTCTTGAGTCATCCTTCTTTGACGTTGAATGTGAGAATGTCGTTTTTTAACTTCTTTAGACAAATTATCATTCACCATTTGTAGATCCTTAATCACCTCCTGCAGTTCCTATTCCCTCTTTTCCGCGGTCTCATCCCTTTCCTAAATTAATTTGTTCTTCTGATTTATATCTATATACAATTTATCCAAATTTGTATCTCTTTTATCTGCTTCTTCAGACTTAAGAGAACAATATATTTTGTAACCACCATCCAGTTCTTTATGAATTTTAATTCTAGATTTGCAATTGGGATGTAATACACCCAAACAGACAATGCAAATAAACTTCTTGAATTATTTTTTGCAGTACTTTTTTCCATATTAAAATAATGTAAATCATGTCTGTTTATCGTCAGAAGTATAAAATAGTGGCAGCCTTGCTGTATTCACTAAAACATTTAAGGGAGAACTGCACGTAAAAAGTGAAAAACCAGCGACAAGGTCTAGTCAAGTTGAAAATAAGATGAAAAGGTACCGACGCATTAAAAAAAAACTTCCTGCACGTCCAACCTCAAAAAAATGTGTTATGTATAGGTAATTTAAATTACATTTCGGTTAAAATTGGGTTCAAAAGAGTTCACGCGCTGCAGAAATACAAAGACATGAGTACGATTTACTATTTCAAATTTTGCAGTTACGTAGACAAAGGATCAATATAAGGCGGTAAAGAGCCTTTTTGTGGAAAAAAAAATTATATGCGAAGGCATGTGCGTCAAAAAGTGGTCAAAAAATGGTCGAAAATGGACAAATCTACTTTTATTTTATAACTCTAGATTTGATTTTTTCATAAAAATTCGCCTTTAGCGCCCAACTATACATATTTCCCTATTTAAATCACATTGAAGCTAATACATATCTCTTATAGTTTTAACATAATATTGCAGCGGCGGAAGGCTTGCAAATGATCCATATTACTGCGTGCAGTCCCCCCTTAAGTTAAACTTACAAGGAATTGTGCAGACAGTCTGATCCCAACAACCAAGATACGGGAGAACAAACAAACTTACAATACACTAGTAAACACCTGAGGCATCCAACAACTCAAAGTATAACTACCTACTCAATTCAGCGGCACACCATAGCACTTATCGAATAGCCCTGGTATATGTCTAGCACATGTATAAATAAACAAAACAACAAAGGTCAATAACCTCCCAAATGAAAACATTACACATAAAGAAAAGGGATTTCCCAAATACAAGCATCTGAGACAGTAAATTTGCAAACTGATAATAGGCAAATTAGGCTAAGCAAAAATAATAAAATAGGTAAATCACAGTGATGCCTGGTTTCTTATCAGTTAATTTGCATATTCTGCAGATAAGGTTGAAGATAAATAATAAATTGTAGTCCTTTTTTTAGATAGGTTTTTCATCCATAAATTAAATTTGAGCACTAATTTTCCAATTTTTTATTAGCTTTAGAACAATACCGAACATACACATGAAAACAAAAACAAAACCATTAAAATTCCAAACATTTACAGGAGCACACACTACACATTCTTTACTTTACTAAATACCAGACAAGAAAATTTTCTTGAACATTTTAAACCGAATGGTATATTTATTACACACCAGTGTTATGGAGCACGAAAAAACGAAGAACAAGTCATAAACTGCAAGTTGTTAAACATATTTATAGGTAAATTGGCCAATGGAAAAAACTGGAAACTATTTTCATGTTCGAAAAATGGCCGCTAGGGGGCATAACGAGAACTCAAAAATGAAAATGCCGATTTTCTCTTAAATTTTCTTAATTAACATGTCGAAAATATAAGCAACTTTTTGCTATTTATCTTTTTTTTTCTATTTTCAGTAATAAAGTGATGGGGGAATGTTAAACTTTTTTTCTTTCAAACGTTTATATCTCTGTTTTGGATGTACCGATTACATTGAACTTGGTGTTTGAAAAAAGAGTTTTTTTGTGTTCTTCCGACGTTTCGGACTCGGACGACCATCAACAACTTTTTAATTTAAATACGGACCTGGATTTTTTATTTTACTATTCGATACCTTTTATAACTTTAAATTAAATTATGACAAAACAGTCATATCATACCATTTGATTTTTTTGAGAAAATCCGTATTATTTGAAGGAATACGAAAAATGCCATCTAGTAACCACTAATAGAATCATTATGGCACAGTTAATAGCTCTTAGTAAGGAGCAAAAAAATGCTCTTTTTTCTAACACCAAGTTCAATGTAATCGGTTCATCCAAAACAAAGATATAAACGTTTGAAAGAAAAAAACTTTAACCTTCCCCCACCACTTTATTATTGAAAATAGAAAAAAAATGATAACCTTAATTAGGAAAATTCAAGAGAAAATCGGCATTTCCATTTTTGAGTTGCTGTTACGCCCCCTAGCGTTTTTTAGAATCATTTGAATCCTTAATTTAGAAACTCCGACATAGCCCCAAATTCAAAAATGCTACTTCTAGTAAAACTATGGGTGATGGCTCGTCGGATTCGGAATGACGTCTAAAAAAAAGTGTCAAACCCGCACATAAACAATTTCGAAAGTTATTAACAAATTGAGAGTTAAAAAAAGGGTGTAGTTTTTTGCTAAAAACTCGGAAACTATTAGTATATAAGAAATTTAAAAAAAAAAATCTTAAAGAGGAAGAAATTTCCAATAAAAAAGTCCGGAGTCCCGAACATCTATCTCTATTTTTAATAATTTTAATTTAATGTTGAAAATAGCGCTCCGCGCGGCGAGTGTTAAGCCGTTACGATGCCCCAAAACAGGTCGTAACAAATAAAAAAAATATCCCATTAAATGTTAATTGAAGGATTAAAAAAAGAATATCTTTTTTTTATTTAATAGGCAAAGATTGGACTTAATGTCGAAAACAAATAATATATTGTTATATATTTTAAACAATCAGGAAAAGATGGTTTACAAATGTACAGGGTGTTCCATTAAAAAAAATCTTTGGGTTACATCTAAATAATGACAGCACACAGCAGTGTCTACGCCACTGGATTGTACGTAAAAAACTGTTTATAAGACCCAGTTTTTTACTTTTCCGATAAGTTGAAAGACATTCCAAATACAAAGAGGTCTCAAAATGTAATATTTACAATTTCTCGTTTAACGAAAAGGTTATGAAAATTTTGTTTGTGGCATCTTTATCTTCGAAAAAAAGTAGCATGAGGCCGCAAAAACTGCAATGAATCTTTTTAAATAACATTGATACCACCTAAAACCTTTCAAAAATATACAGGGTCATTGATTTTAATGGCTTAATAGAACTGATTTTCCATTAAGACATATTTTATTTTCTTTTAGGGAAAAATGGTTATATCTCTGGCAAAAGAACCTTCAGCTCGTCTTTTAAAACACGTCGTTCGGTGTTACTTGAGATTGTCTGACAACCCTAGGTAAGTGGTTATTGTTTTTGTGAAATAAATAAATGTCTCGCTGTATTTACGGATATTAAATTTATAAAAAATGAACCGAAAAATTGACGACTACAGAGTAGTATTTTACTACTTAGAACAAAGGTTTTATTGCTTTTTTCGTTAGGCTGTGTTTTAAGTCTACAAATATGTATATACAGGATAATTTAAGAATAAATACCAACATTTTAGTTTTTACTTCTGGAGCGAGAAGTATGAAAAATTTGTATATGCACATTGTTATACACACGATTTTTTCTCCATATACATATACAGAGTTGTAGCCAACCGGGAATGATCATTGCACCGTTTCCATAGTTACTCACATTATTTTCATAGTCGGTCGGTTGCAGAAAGCTCAATTAAAGTTTAGAATGTTTAACGGTATTCAAATTTGACAGCGAGTTCCAATATTTCTATAAACAGCTTGTCAAATCCGAAAACTCGGTTAAATATTCTAAACAGCAATTAAGTTTTCTGCAACCGGCTGCGGCTGTCAGATTCGGGTGCCAAACTTTATATTTAATTAATTATTATTTAAGAACAATCTCCGAACTTTTATTTTTGTATTTTGTAATTCCTTTTGACATATTACTGGGGTCTCTACATCTGATATTGTTTGTTTCATTCGTAAAGTCGTGTTTGTTTGTTGTCATGTTTAAACTATATAAACATATATTACAAATGAGTGTGACAAATAAAAAAATCTACTCTTTTCGGCTCAGGCTTTTAAGCAGTACTGTAAAGTTAAAATAGATTTCATTTTTTCTAACCAACATGGTCTGGTGATGACTAAAAAATCATATGTTAAATGTAAAAACTTCTAATCAGTGTTTCATTTAAGTAATTAAATATAGTTTTAATTTAAGTAATTAAATACTTCTTTTTGAGTTGAATAGACTAGTGTGTTACTTAACAGGGTGTTATATAATGTGCAACATTTCAAAAACTTTTACTCGTCTCCAATTTTTGATCAAGGTTTTTGCCTCATTTAATATTTACTTTCGATCTAATTGTAAAATATATTAATTCTTAATGCGTATATGCAGTCTTATGTGTTAAAATTGATCAAAAAATAAATAGTCCTTATATTAAAGTTAGTGCCCCAAATGTATACCATGAATTCCATTTTTTTTTCATATAGGTTTTTTTCTACATACCAGCATATTTTCCTAATTTTTGGATATGTTCTAGAGTGATAAAAGCATGAAAAATACAGAAAATTGTTTATGTAATGGGAGATGATAATCTCATACCATTTACGAGATAATATTCAGAAAGACAGTACTACGTAACCTAAATCATCAACAACTAGTACAAATAGCATTTACCGCCTGACCTGGAATGTTAACCACAGAGTGAAAAAAATATATAGCTTAAAAATGAGCATAATTTTATTTAGTTAATGAATTTAATAATGTTGTAAATAATTTGCTTTAAATAGTAGTTTTTACTAGAGGCGATGACGTAGGTTCTTTGCGTCAAACGCAATTTAAAATTTGTTTTTTTTTTTGTAGGGCTAGAGAAGCTTTAAGACAGTGTCTTCCTGATCAGCTACGAGACAGCACTTTTAATGTGTGCCTGCAAGAGGACAAATCGACTAAACATTGGCTCCAACAGTTGCTAAAAAACTTAGAATCAACCGCAGCGACAGACCCGAGACAAGTTGGTATATCGCCTCTTGCCTCCCAATAACAAAATTGTTCAGTAAAGAACTGGATCTTATTTGATGGGAATTAACCTCTCCACTTATTACTTTCTTCAGTATAATTTATTGAGCCCAAAATAAACAAGATATAAAAAATTACCCTTTAAAAAGTTTACTCAAATTTATATTAGGTGAACTCAAATCTGAAAAATACATTATTTATCAATTTGGGTAAAGGCAACTAGTTTTTCAGACAGAAAGTTGACCATCTGAACCACACAAAATAACAGTTTTAGTCCGTAATTTACTTTGACATAAAAAGCTATGTAATGATACAGAAATGCTTTCAGTTAAATAAAATGAGTTTTTTTACTTTCATTTTTTTTTGGGGCAAGGTCTAATAGTATCTTAAAATATTTCCTTTTAAATTATAGTTTTATCTACAGTCTATGTTTACACATTCCAGTATTATTGAGAAATGGTTGCTTAGTAGTAATAATGCCATGCAATTTCTACCTAATTAAATGCTTGTTATTTTTAAAACTTGCAGTTTAGCCATCTAAATAAACTATGAAACTATAAAAGACTTGGTCACTTTTGGGACTAAACATTTAGATTCTTTCAGTTGCGTTTTTTACTCATCTTCATTCCACATAAATAAGACATTAAATTTGCTTTCTGTATTTCAACAAGCAATAAGTCAAATACAAAATAAATAATACTAATTTTAGTAATTAATAATTTCTTATGAAAACTGAGTAGTTAAACAAGATATAGACAGATGTATACTGTCTAAATGGCACGAAGTTTCTCGATATTCAGTTGCATTTGCATACAATGAATTCGTTTTATCTTTACCCATAATGTCGACGTTCATATTTACATACAGGGTGCCCCATAAAAAGTGGGCAGTCTCTTAGATGTAAATAGACCGGCTTAGAAAAAGCTCATCATGGTCTTTTGAAAAGGTCCTTGTAACATATTAATAATAGTCTTGGAGCTTACGATCAAAATGTATTTTCATCGCTGCGCGTACGATAAGACTTATACATGGCTTAGTTATGACCCTGTAATACTGCTCCTAGATGTGTATGCCCTGATTTCAGTCGGTACTATAATGATTAAGGAGAGAAATTGCCAAGAAATGGAGTGTATATGTAAACTCATCGCTGCGGTCTAACACACATTTTAAATATCAGACTCGCAGCGAGGACTCTTGTTTTTCGCATCATTTTTCGGCTTAAAACAACATTTATTCACGCAACAACTATCTACGCATCTGATATTGTTGGATTAGTTATATGCAACCATGAGCAGCAGTGAAGCCATATACACTCTATTAATGTCTCCCTTCACCTCTATATCACGGACAAAACTCTAGGTATGTAAATCTAGGAGCAGTATCAGAATGTCATTATTAATCATGCATTGTTTTAAATTTTGGTTCAAAAATATTTTTTGTCAGTTATTTCGCTTAATACTATTTGTACAGCCATATTCAATTGAACCTTTTTGAAAGATCGCATGGGGCGCTATATAATAGAAATCCTGAGGTAAGCCATTTTGATCCATTTGTGACTGTTTCATAAAAAGTGGTCTTTCTCGAAAACGCTTTTATGTTTTGTTTTCCTTTATATGTCTATTTTGGTGATTATACCGCAATAATATCGACGTGGCAATATTACTTAAATGATCTACTCGGAAAATATTATTTTATATAAAGGCAAGGAACTAAACGATTTGTGGCTTAAAAGCAAACATAACTGTTTAACAAAATTGAAAATGAGTGATTAATGAGCAGGACTCAATATTTGCATAATTTTTCAAGATATGTTGAAAAAATATATGTAGTAAATTTAAATTTAAGCTTTGGGAAGAAGAATTCAGATCATAAAAGCAACAAACTTCAACTTCTTAGATGGCTAGTCATTTTTGAGAATTTACTTTTTACCTTAGATAGACTCAGTAACTGTTAATTTTAAGAGAAAAAAATAAGAATCTTTATATTGTAATTAAAATTTTATAAGACATTTTTATATAAAAAAAGTGTGCTACATAGAGGTGTTCTATAATATAAGTGAAATATTTTTTCACATATTTTATGAACGTGAAGCTAACTATAGTTATAAGTGGAGATATTAAAAATTGTTAATTTATTATTGAGTGCTGTGTCTCTAATATTGATAACATGTGATCTATTACATAAATATATATATTTAAAAAAATGTTTCATTTTTTATCATAAAATTGTTTGTCTAGGAATTATAAACGGGTGCATATACACACATGTATGCATCGACTTATATTTCTTAAGTTGCGCCATCTGAAGCCACGAAATGTAAGGGGAGCAGAGAGCAACGATGTACAGTTTTGATAAGTATAACTGCGAGGAGAATTTTGGAAAGTTTTTGCAAATTTGTACACTTTAAACAAATGTATTTGGGATACAAAATCAAAGAATGCAAATAGGAATTTAAGAAAGAAAGCTGACAGCTTGAGGAAAAATGTAAATAAACGATTTCCAAACCTTTTGTAGACAATATATATATATATATATATATATATATATATATATATATATATATATATATATATATATATATATATATATATATATATATATATATATATATATATATATATATATATATATATATATATATATATATATATATATATATATATGCGGCGCTCGACGAATCCGACGTGTCATTTTCAAAAATCGTTCGCTGTGCACCCACAGTCCTTGGACTTTCGGTAAACGAGCCTACGCTGGCCAACTTCAGGCCGTGAAACTTGCTATGTTCTTGTTGCCGTCAGAGAAAAAATGTATAGGGATGTTAGAGATTTATTCTCGTATTTGTTTGTTGTACAAAAATATTTTTAAAAATACACCAGCCACCACTGGGGAAAGGAATTTACGTCTCAGGAATGCGAGCCAGACGGGCCCTACAGTTTATCGAGGAATCCGAACAAGGCTATCTCCACCTGAGAGGTTATGTAACGGCGGAGAGTGTGAATTTATCTCCAAACTATCACAGGAACATCCGGTTCCCCCCCGGCCTGGTTACCGGCGTGAATGGTAGCGTGGACAGTGAAATTCATTTTACACTCTTCCCTGTTGGACTTTTTAACTATTAATATTGTCTTCATCACTTGAGAAAGTCGTGCACCCACCTAGAATTCAAACCCAGGCACGCCAGGTCAACTCAGATGCTAACCCAAAGTTTTACGTTCTTGGCGACCTGCTGGTTTTAAAGACTTTTAAAAACAGTATTATTCATTTACTAACAAATAATATACAAGGAGCAAAAAAATAAATAATTTAAAAATTAGAAATGAAAACCAATATATTTAAAACAATAAATTAATTAATACAGAATTATAAAGAAAACCACAAAATTGGGTAGGCAAATTCTGCATACTTTTCTACTTTTTCAGTAAAAGCGTTATTTATGACGATGGCTGCAACAGCATTTTCATCTTCGCTTAATATAGCTTTCTTTTTAATATTAAGTACCCCTGTCCGCATACATTTTAAAATAGCATATTTCATAGTGTCGTCAGTCAAGGATTAAGCCACTTTTTGTGAAATCTTACCTCTCCTAGGTATAAAGTATCTTTCCTCAGACCACAATACTGTACTATAAAAACGTTTTTCTCTTCTGTTAGCATTTCAAAATAAATAGTTGGATGAAATTGTTGGAAAACGTTTTTAATACGCTTAAAATGACAAGATTTTTCATTACCAATAAGGTGAAAAAGGTCTATGTACCATAGACATAATAGGACAATGGAGTGGGCTTTGCGATGTTTCACTTTGACCCCAACGTAGTGCGAGAGAGATGGAGCTAATTAGAGGAGAAATCCCCTTAGTTGCGAGAGGGGTGGAGCATATAGGCAGAAATCTCTCTTGCAACTTGTGGGAATTCCGCCATTATTAGTTCCTCTCTCAGGCGTTGGCGTCAAGGTAAAACATTGCGCATATGTGGCGGGGCAGGTCCATATAACATGTCAAATGTTAAAACCTAAATAAAAAGTTTAATTACAAGGGTATTAAAGGTGAAATAAAATTTTTGTATTTTGTTGAATAGTATTAAAAATAATAATATTAAAAATATAATTAATATTATATATATATAAACAATTGCCTTTTTTCCTCCACTCCATAAATAAAGAAATAAAAAACTATCAGAGTGTCGCACGATAGGCAGCTTCCTCACACTGGTCGATTTTGCCAAAAACATGGCATAAATTAATCTGAAGTATTTTGTCTCTTTTTATTGAGTAAAATATGTCTGCTTTGGTGAAATAAGTTGTCAGAAGTTTTTTATTGCTAATTTATTTCAATTTTATTTATTATACATTGCGTTAAAATTAAAATAATTGCTTTTATAAGATCAGGGTATGTTTTATGTATAGGATGTCTGTAAAATCTAAAAAAATATACCTGGTGCTAAGATATGATGATTTAAACTAACTTAACGTCAGTACTAACTTTGAGAGAGTCCGAGATACAGAGTGTTAATTTTTTTATACTTTAGTTTTTTGATATACCTCGTACATTTCTAGAGATAACTTATTCAAATTTTGCAGGCAGGATAGTGGGTCCAATATCTGCAATACCTCCATAATAAATTTTACAAAAATCTACATTATATTATTTTTTTCGGGACCACTTAAATACCACTGAATATATTATTGCCGTTTTGTAGACATTGATCTCAGTATTGTTATTGCCAAAAATGTAGAGGTATATATATATATATATATATATATATATATATATATATATATATATATATATATATATATATATATATATATATATATATATATATATATATATATATATATATATATATATATATATATATATAAACTACCATAAAGACACTATAAACCTTAGAACTAAGGTAAGTAACTTTATATCATGATAAATAGTTTTACATTAATAATCTTTCGGAAAATAATACATTGTTGTTGATATGGCAAAAAATTTTAGTTAGTTATATTAATTTATTTTAGTTTTTTTTGACCCCTATTGTTTCAAACAATACACTGAACTCTTCAAAAAATTGTTGTTTCTTTTGTTTGTAGAATTCCATTTATTCTTAAATTTATGATAAAAAGTTTTTTTAGCCTCAGTGGTCAATGCAGAGCCAGTCAAGGCCAAAATTCTACACTTTAGTCTTAGGAATTTTGTATTTAGATTTTTTTCCGGTAAACTTATAATAATTTCACTTAATTAAAAAAAACATAGATAGCGAATTATTTTTGGTGAAATTAATCAGAACCTGAACGAACAAAAAGACAGCCGTATTTATTAAGTAAACGCGCGATAATAAATAATACCTATACAAACTTTCTTTAGTAACAAAAAGATATTGTCTTAACATTAAAAAGATATTTGTAAAAACATTTTCATATCGTTTTATTATCGAGAACATATTATAATCGGTTAAGAATTGCAATGCGTGTAGCATTTAAAAAAAAAATTAACAGACAAAATTTAGGTTAAAAATAGGTTTCAACCTTTTAATGTGACCACAATGAGTTTATTTTTATCTAAAATCAACGACCAACACTTTCTGAAATATGGCTGGTGGCCAATATAAGAAGATAAGTGTAATTTAAAAAAATATATGCGATAGGCGAAAGGTGGTGAAATCATAATCAAAATGACTTCAATTTTGAAATCAAAAGAAATATACCAAAAAACCCACTTGAAATTGTCCGAAGTTTAAATATAATGTTATGACATACAATACTTCTAAACAACATACCTTGCTCGTTGTTTTCCATGATAAAACAATCTTGCTTATTAATTATAGAGTTTATTTTATTCACAAAGAAATCTTTTTTTTTACGAAAAAATCTTTTTCAACTAGCTTTTTCATGGCCGATTTATTATATCGCTGAACGCAAAGCACTGTCTTAAATTGTACATACAGGGTGTTTCAAATTCGACCCCCACCATTGAGATCTCGGAAACTATAGGAGATACGGGAATGGTTAAATTGGGGCAAAGTTGTGCATTTATTATGCAATATACCGTTTAGAAACTTAAAATTCCGAGTTATTTACAATGTATTTAGTACCTTAGTAGTTTACCTAACTTAAAAAAGTGACAATTACTTTTTGAATTGTTTCGTTATATTTTGACACCTACCTACAGCGTTTGTTAAGGAATATAGAGAAAAAGTGTAAATATAAAAGCTTTAGGGTTTCTTTTAAACCGCCGGAATCCGGCATGAAAAAAACAAACGACTATCGCATGCCTATTTATATGCCCTAAAAAATATAACGGAATACGTTTTTTAAATGGAACACCTTGTATATTATAATTTTTATGGATGTCCTTTTTTTTTTCTGATTTCGAAAATATATAGTTTGACTACTTTCGCGCAACCCATTTTCCAATTATTTTAGTTCAACTCTAACAAGTTTTGCATTATATTATAATATTACCTTATACTTATATAGCAAGACATATTGGAGTTAATTAATAATAATTTAATTTAATTAATAATTAATAAACGCTTTGCGCCAATATAATCAAATTATATATTTTGAAATCAGTAGAGAATAGCCTTTCATAAAAATAAAAAATATACAGGGTATTCCATCTAAAAAAAAACGTATTTTTTACCCTACATTTTTTGTATTTACACTTTTTCCCTATCTTTGTTAATAAATAACCCTGTAGGTGAGTGTCATAATATAATAACTCACCTCGTACCTACAAGTATCGCAAAAAATGTTCTTTTTCCTGTATAAGTTAAAAGGTTTAAAACTGCTTTTTGATTAAAATAATATTTAGCGTGGTTTCTTCGAATTATTTATTTAGGTTTTTAGGAATAAGTTTGTTTTCTATTAAAACCTTTGTTTACTCCTAGAAACTTTATTTCAAGCTAACCTGTATCAAATTTCAACCCCAAAAATTAAAAGCCAAATTCAATATCCATCTTTTAACTAGAAGATCTCTTCTAATATTTAGTGATTGGACACGCTACGTCTCATTCCCGTTCGCGAGTTGAGAGTAACCGCACGAAATAATATAGTTTCGGCGAGCATTGGTGTCCCCGAACCTATTCAAGGCGTCCCATTTAAATGAGTTACCTATTGCGTAAGCTATAATGGATCTTTGCTAATACTCACAAGAAAAAATAATTCAATTTTTGACAAGTGAAAAAGTAAACATTATACTCTTTAAAATATTAATACATAAGTTTTAGTGGCTTTTAGGCTTAGAACTAAAATTAGAACCCACCTTCGCCACCAAAAGTATATATATATATATATATATATATATATATATATATATATATATATATATAATAGTCCAAGAGCTATTATGATGATCTCCCATTTATTTTTGGTGACGATAGTAGGTATAAAATATTAATTATAAACATTAAAAATCATATAAGTAAGAATTTTCATAAATAATAAATATAGTTTCGTATATTTATATGAATCCCGGAAATATACTTGAGAAAACCACTGTTACATGGGAAGTCCAGCTGGCCAAGGAACTGAGGATATTCTTTAATAATGAAACTACTGAAATCGGGTATGATAACGAATATTAGATATTTTTTTGTGATCAAGACCAAGACTGAGCTAGGTCTTGTCTTGGACTTGACCCACAAGACCAAGACCGCATTTATTTTTCAAGACCAAGACTAGGCAGCTCTTATCTTGGTCTTGGAAGCCCTAGTTTCTGGGGTATGGCAAATCAAATGATATTATTATTATATTAATTTTAGGATTCGATATTCTAAAAAGTTAATGTTTGGTGTGGTATGTCGTTTAACGAAAATATGAAAAATAATACATATTTGGAAATGATAAATTCAATGATGCTAGACGACTCAGATAATAAGTATATTTCTAAATACCCGACAAAATGCATCTGTTCAATAAAATATTTTTAATTTTTGGTGACAACTTAAAGAAGAAAAAATATGTGAATAATGACTTAAATGTTTTAAAAGACCAAATTCGTGAAAACATTCAAATTTAAGAAATTCATTACAATTATAAGGCTAGGTTTGAATAATTTACTTACCCAAATATGTGGTTCTTTTTATAATTCATTATTTAATTTATTAACGCGTTTCGGCGCCCTATATAATAAATTACAAAATTGATATTGTTTTTTAATACTTTATCCTAAGCAAGTGTTTTTATAAAGATTGACTTTTTATCCTAAATCCACAAATAAAAAATGTTTTCTCTTCCGGAGTCAATCCGTGCACACACTGTAAGTATAAAGATCGAAATTTTTATCTCTATGTGTTTTATGGTGTCGTTAAAATTGTCCCAAATATCTATTTAATGCCCTATATGTGTATATGTAATTATATTGTAATTGATGGGACTCACTTTAACTGGCCTTGAGAAAGGAAATATACTTTCCAAAACGTTGGCAACTTAATATTGAATTGCAATACCAACCAATCCATATAACCCATTAAAAGTACCGTCAGGAACGTAGCCAAGGAGGGGTCTGGACCCCTTCCGAAATTTTGAAAATAATTTCTGGTTCGGATTCATATGATGGTACTTTGAAATTGAAATATTATGAGCTAAAATGTATTAACTTTTAATTCGCAAGTTGTAAGTAAATCAAATTTGCAAAAACATTTAATCTGCTCCAATAGAGAATGGTGAATTTCTAGTTGTACTACAGAATTTCTATATGTCGATTTGTAAAAATTTAATTCTGATTTGCTTTTAATAGTATTGATAGCCTGATTTTCGCTGACTTGTTCCGACTGTAAATCCATGCAGTATTATCATAATAAGGGAAAAATAGATAACAACGTAGTCAATTAGTGTATACATTTATATTTTTCAAATTCCTATAGCTTAAATAAAACTAGTATTTAATGGTGTGGTGGATGATGATGTGGTCCTGGACCTGAAATAAAAAAGAAAATTTTAAATTTTTCTATGAACGAGCTGTAACAAACTTATCAGTAGTTGAACAAAGTACATTCGGGTGAGTTTTTTTTATGGTTTTCAGGGGTCAGTCAGTAAAATTTAATGTGTCTTGTTACATTTCTGTTACTCGTATTAATGGCTTTCTACAAATAAAGTTAAGGATCCTATTATCTACTAAAATTAAATAAAAATGGAGGAATTCATTTATTTATAGAAACTAGCTCTTTGACATTAGCTGATTAAACGGTTTATAGTATATGTAGTAACTCTGAAATTTAATTGTATTATTAATTTTGATCTTAGTGTAAAGATTCACATATGTACTCAAATTTCCAGAAAATATATATTAGTTTTTTTAACTGTGCGTCCAAACATTTGTAAAGACATTAAAAGCTAATAATTAATCAGTATAGAGATTTAATAAATAATCCACCTTTGAAATAGTATATTTGTCATTGAACCAGATGATTTGAAGCGCATAATGTAAAACTGTTTTCTAAAAATGTTTAGGATGTTCTAATCAGGTAATCCTTTTATCTCTTCTAATAATGTTATATTTCAAAATGTTCTCATACATAAAGAATTTATTTTCCGATATCACGTTGTAAACAATTTTCCACAAATAAAACATATCAAAAATACCTATCTATTCATTACAACTTTCGAAATTCTAAATACACACTTCAAGATTAATTCCCTAGAAATACGATTATCAGTTATTTACTTTGCTTCAAATATAATTTGGTAAGATGGTGAAACAAGTATTTACTTAGTGGATAACCAAAAAAACTGTTTTTTTTTTGAAAATGTATAATAATAACCTAGATAAATACGTAATATATTTCCTCATTAAATGAATTATTTATTTGTATGGCCCAGTAAAGAATCAATTAAATGGAAGATTTAAGAAAGTTTTTTGAAACAAGGGTTCTGATAGAATAAAAAAAAGTCTATAACCGGATATCTATTTTATGTGAAAACTTATACATAGGTAAACGAAAATTGCCAAGGTTGTCTCACCTAAATCTATTCTGCCGATATGAAAATCGACAAGTCATTTCCGTCGGGTGGTGTTTCGAAGGTACTCACGTCATCGACGATAAGAGTGAGTGGCATGGTGTTATTAAAGCAATATGTTTGTTTTCCTAAAAACGATGACTTAGATAAAAATTGTCGAATTAAAAGTTCGTCCATGATTTGATTAGATCAATGGAATGTCATGGCATACATTGCTGAAAGAATGGTTGTCCGATTAACTCTTCGAATTTAATGAGTGCGCTGCAGGGCCATAGCCAGAGGGAGCGAGGTCGGGCATTGCCCCGTTCGTAAATATATGCCTGACCTAGAACAAGTATCAACTCTGTAAAAATTGTTTCCTTTATTAATAAAACATAACTGATTTATACACCTAAAACTCTCTATTATTTTTCCTAATGATACCTGAATCAGCATTTCTCAAAGGTATCAATAAGAACTAAAAGGAGGTAGAGAAACATGACAAGGCAAAAAGGCAGGGCAGTGGTGATCTTCCTCTTGGCGGCAAGGCAGCTATAAGTTCTGTATTATTATGTGATATTTGAGTGGGTTTACATTGAAGGCTTTGTCTAATATTGAGGTCTTTTAAGATATGATATGCCTGTGTGGTATGTAGAGAAAACCTCTGTATCTCGTTAGAGAGTACGGGCGCCGTTTCCTCGAGCTGTGCTTGTAAGTTGAGAGGTCTTACAATGGCTGTTCGAGTTGACACGAAGGATAACGTCACGAAAATTGTCAGCTTGATATTTTTTGTTGGGATGCTATCTGTTTTTAGGGGGGCACTAGCTAAATGTCGAAGAATCGAAGGCATTATATTGTATCAAATTAATCAGTTTTTATTAAAGCCTAATCAGAAAATGTATATGAGTAAATAATGTTGGCTAATGAAGTTGTTACAAGGGGCGTGTAAACCCCCGGTCAGTATACTCTGTATGTATATATTAGGCAGAACAGTAATTGTGTGTTTTGTTTCATGTTTCTCTAATCTCATTTATTGAGAAGCCACAAAGTGAATTGCTTTGCCAGAGACCCACGATTGGACTATTCAAGTAAATTACAAAGCTCTTATGTATATACCTACATAATTAGTAAATATAAATATAAATATAAAGTAACTTTTTCAACTCTAAAAATAAAAAAAAGTTAGTTGTGTACTTTGCTTAGAAAAAAAATTAACGTCAAGTTACTATTGGTTTTTTTTATAAAATTCAAATAACTAATGCCTTACGTTATCAATTTGGCCATTTTTACTTGAAAAATGTTCTTCAATTCTATTTATGTAGCTAGGAAACAAATGCTGTTTTCTGCTTGTCGGCTAAATTAATAGACATAACTGGTATATAAAAATCGAAGACCCAAGGCATGGAACGGAGTGTGTCGAAGACAACAATAAAAACTGCCTGTTAGGCTGTTTTAGGATATTAGTGTACAAAGAACTTCAAAACCAATGTAAAAATGCCTGGCCCGTATTTAATAAATTGAACCTAGTGATACCTAAAAATTAAAAGTAGTTTAGCCTCTAAAAAGTCCATTTAGTTTTTCAAAATCTCCACAAATAATAACATATCACATGAGTTTTATTATCTTAGGAAGTCTTGGGCTGTTTTCAAATTTCTCGACGCCATATTAATGACCCTTAAATTGCCTTAATCTAACCTACTTCGTATCTCGTACAGTTCTCAAGATCCTAATGATAAAGCTGTCACTATTGTCGATTCTAAAAATATTCCCTCGACTACCCAACTAAATTACCAAATTTCAAAAATCGATAGTTTTTGTAAGAAAATACGACGACGGCGTGGTAGGGCCATTCAAGTGATATTTAAATAGAAGAACTGATAGAATTAAGCTATACATTGTGAGATTTAATTTGTCAATTTAGAATAAGTATATCATGGCAAGTTAAATTTAATTCCAATAATTATTGACAGATTTAATCAATCAGTTCTGCCAATCATGACGTCCCGAAGGGAAAATATTGAGGGGGGGGGGGGGGAAAGTAGGTCAGAAAAACTCAACTGAGGAGGACTTAAAAAGAGGTCTACACTTTTGTATAGCTAATTGCTAATTTCCGAACCCGAACAATTTCGTCCCTGTTGACAGAGAGACAGACGACATAAAATACTAAGAATGCTTTTCTTTTATGCAGAAGATACTTATTATTACTTCGTATCTCGTCGTCGCGATATCTCGATAGCGGGCGTAGCGCAGGGGTTGTGAGTCTATAGCTGGTGCTAGAGATCTTTCGCTCAATCCCTAGCAAAGCCAAATTTTGTTTAAAATAAATTTAATGCACTCGCCATCTGATAAGTAGGCCGTGGGGCGCTTTACACTCAAACTCAATTTATTTGTAATATTGCAAAAATATCACTTTTACACATCATAAATAAGCATCAGTCATACATTAAAATCAGCTCTCAAACAGTGTCATTGAGATCTAGCAATAAACTGTAGCAATGTGCAAGGGGTACGCCGATATCCAGCAGTGAAGAAAAAGGCTAATGATGATAATTGCGTCGTTTTGATTTACAATACGTGTCGCAAAATTTGAAATTCGGGTTCGATTTTTTCAATTCAAGAGTGGAAGATATTTCCAAAATGTCATTTGCCGCTTTAAAAAAACAAGCTGATTTGCCGAGAAATTTGAAGCGTTGGACATATTCCTGACTTTCTGAAATACTGAATAGATAAATCTCATAGTGTTTGTAAATGACCGGTCATTTAGAAAGGTCACTTATCACATTTATGACTGGTCACTTATGGTCATATTTAAAAACGTTCGAAAGTATGCCTAAAAGGTTAATGCCTTTATCTTAAGCCTTCTTTCAATTGATACCAATCAAAGTTAATCTCTTAAATAAATAGGCATTTTTATTCAACAGTCATTTATAAATCGGTTACTTATAAGTAAATGGTCATTTATGAAAGTCACCCGATCATTCAAGATCACTTATTCTAACTTGATTCCCAACAATATTTTATCTGTTACTTGTAGCTAGTTATTTAGATAGCAGCTTTTAGCAAGTTTTGAAATTTATTTTAGATTTTTTTGGGTCAGGGAGCGGTGGCCAGGGAAGAATCTGCGGGCGGCTTGAAATTCCTAATTACTTCAACTTTATTTAAAAATAAAAATAGAAAATATGTTTTTGTTATTTCCTTCCTTCCCGGTACACCTTATTATACACCAAAAAAGAACTTTTCCTACCTAAAAATAATATACTAAGAGTTCTGCTATGGCCCTGGCGCGCTGTCATGATCCGCTCAATATGTACTAAGAGTAACTAATAAACAGTGATATCATTATTAATTAACCTAATAAAAAAATGTTGGTGTGACCAATATACCAAGTTCATTCTATTTGCTGCTAGATTTCGTGGGAAAAAAAAGATATGTTATAGATTACGTCTTGCAGCTGGAGATCGATACCTCGTAGATTCTATTCCCCACACCTGACACGTGAAGTAGAAAGCAAAACTTTGCTTCAGGTCCTTATTCAGAACTTTCACCGAACCGACCCGCTTATTAATTAGATTTTGCGGTCAGAAGAAATATTAAAGGAAAAAGGCAGATTTTTATTTTTATTTGGAATTTCTTCATATTATTTAATACCTGGCGACCAGATTTATTGTTAACCATCAAGCTTTTTTTGTAGTTGAGTTTTAGATCTAGCCCCTTCTAACCAGTTTCACCGATGAGTAAAAATCATAATTCATAATAGTTAACACCGGCAATGAATTTGAGAAGTTGCGGGATAAAATCATAATAGCTGCGGCTGCGAATTTACTAGAAAGATCCTAAGAGGAGAAACATGCGACATATTTTTTTCTAGTGATTTCCTCAACTTAATTCGTTTCTAAATTGTATAACCCCAATAAAACGAAAATTCTACATTAGTAACTTAATAATAAAATTTAATTGGCTGAGACCTTTACCTATACAACTTTTGATCTTTGCTTGGTTGAGTCCGCTAGATTCTTTTTAAAATAAGGTTCTTTGTTCTTTCTTCTGCCGCTACGCCATATTTTATTAGACTCGTGACACATCATACAAGACTGTTTTTCTGTTCTCAAAATAATATATATTTTTAATCTTCCATATGTAATTTTTTAGGACACCTATAACCCGGGCCTCAGATTAAATAAAGTACCTAGGCCAATGAACAAGGTGCTAGATATTTAAATACACAATGTTTGGTTTAGAATGTATTTTAGACAGACAGAAAATATGTAAGACCCTTAAAAACTATGTATCTAGGCCAATAACTACGAGAATTTTTTTTATCTTACCCAAACTATTTTTATTTTCTATTTTAAGAAGATGCTGCGCGTTCTCTAGCATATATATATATATATATATATATATATATATATATATATATATATATATATATATATTTCTTACAAATATCGGAGATCTACTCCCAACACACCCAAAATGTAATCAATCTCCGCCAAACATAAATCTATTTTGAAGCAACTCTAAAATGAATCGGTTTAACTACTCCAAATGCATCGTACACGCAAATTTCGTTTAAACGTTGAGAAAATCCAACTTTTATTTTTTCAAAATTTTCACTATACTATAATTGCCCAAACCTATGTTAATAATAATACGGGGAGACCATACTTTAGTCTATAAAGATCTACCAATAGACTTTTGGAAGATCAGCGATTAAACGAGATATACTGCGTATATCATATACACAATGACGCCTTTGTTAAATACCACGCGACTAAAAAAATCAGACTAGGACTAGGGATGGGCGTTTTATCGACATATGGAATAACAATAAATAGGAATAACTATCGGCATGTCACTGTAAACTCAGCAGACAGAGAGACAGAGGAGGATAATCTTTACTAACTCATCGGCACGTGTAAAAAGTAGACAAGACTACTTTGGAATACGATCGGTGTCGTATGCAAGGGACTGAAGCAAGGTGTTTCCTCCATTAGGAGGATCATCGCCTCTGTGGGAAAGTGGAATAAGATGGGTGGAACTGGGTTAACGAAAAATGTCGTGTATATCTAGATGCTGGACATATCTCCCATTTTACTAGTACCTCTACTACTATACTACTACTCTGATGAATCTTAAAACCTTAAGGTCGACCTTAAAGCCCGTAGCGATAGACTATTGGTCTATCTTTATATATGTGTTATTAAAAATTTGCGACAAAGATGACTTAAGAAGGATTAGAGTTCATCTCAATTTTTGTCTCACGGAGACTAGATTTTGAGTGATATTTGATATTTTTAAAGGGTGTAAAATTTTTAAGAAACCGTATATTGAAAATAACCATACAATTTCAATCAAACTGAAAATAAAAATAGTTTAGAAAAATGTCTTAACATGAAAAATTGTCGCAATCATTGGTGTATATAGATACTTGATTTTGTTTGTTGTTGATATGTTTTTTTAAAAACCATATCTGGAAAACTAGGAAGGGAATTTTAATCAAATTGAGAACAAAAATAATATAAGATGACATTGCTAGTTTCAAACTGTACTAAAATACTGTTTGGTTTTACAAATAATTCTTTGGTAATCTTCCAATTAAAAACAGAGCTAAAGCCCCCCACCAAAAGGTCTCTTTTTACTTTGATGTGAACTTGAATACTCCTGCAATATTATATTAAGCCTCTATTTAATAAACCTATATATTTTTCTTTTCTCTAAAATAATCTATTTATATTATTTCGAGAAAATGATTAGAAATATAGACAAAATAATATTAATTAATCATTGCTTTGAATTTAATGTTATAGGTTGTGGAATTTCGCTTGTGTCATTTCAATCACTAGTAAACTTGTTCTAAACTATAATAATATTCCTTTTTTTAGTTTAATAAGTTCAAGCTAGAAAGCTGTTATAATAAATTATTTATAGAAAAGAAGGATACAAAATTATATTTTTTGGTCTAAGTAGCATATTGCGAAATTCGCGTTTTCATATAATTAAAAGTAACAGAAATACACGTAACTTACCATGATGTGGTGGTCCTGGTGGTCCCGGTGGACCGTGTGGTCCTGGTGGTGGGGGGCCTCCTGGTCCATGGTGGTGTGGATCATGTGGAGGTCCGTGAGGATTGTGAGGTGGTGGTGGAGGTGCCATTATGAATTATGCTTATCTTTTTTAAACGCCCGCTATTTATTAATATTATGTATGGAGATAAGGGAATTAGCCAATATGTAGACATAGGATATTTACGATTAGATAACGTACTCTGAAAGTGTCAGCTTATCAGTTGTCGATGTGTGTATATAAATATTAACTATGAATCATTCACAGTTCTAAGTTTTTGTTTGAATAAAAGTGTTTAATGACTATGAAAAGGTCTCGCCAGATAGCTATACCACTATTTAATTTTCTTTAAACATAGATAAATATTTATAGCATCATTAAATAAACATGTCTAAATTTAGTGTGTAACTTAACGGTTACAACTTTAAGATGGCATATATAACGGAACCAATATTTTTTAATGTCGCAATTACAGACTATGGCAATAACATACATTATAAATGCGAACTTAAAGTGTAAGTTGCTATGACTGTTATTGGATCTCGTCTAAAATTAGTGAATCTAGGTTTACATTATTATTTTGTGTTTATCTTGCCAGAGGTCGTATGCATACAAACATACATACATTCACTTACCATGCTCAAATAGAAACGTCATTTCGATACTATACATATTTTTTATTTTGTTTTAAATTGATTGTTTATAGTTCCTTGATTTTAATAACTTCTGTCTACTAGATTAGTAGTTTTTAATTTCCTCGTAAAGGAAAGTATTGTGGTCGTGAGAAAATCATCTTCCGAGATTTTTTCAGATCTTCACGTTTCAGGGTCCGAAAAACATTTTTTTTCTCAATTTCGTCGGTCTGTCTGTCTGTCCGCGGCATAACTAAAAAACTACTTATCCGATTGATTTTGGCCAAAAATTAGGTCATATGGGGATGAGATGCAATATGGCGCCCTAAGAAAATGTTAAAACAATTATTACTAAAAAACTACTGATCCAATTTACTCAAAAATTTGTTTTAAAATTAATTTTGATATGGGGATAAACTGGTAAAATTTTGATACAAATCCAAGATGGTGGAACAAAATGGCGGTCTAATAAAATGTTTAAAAAATCAATACAAAAACTACTTCATCTTTTGTTTTCAAATTTTGTAAAAAAATCAACTTTTATTTAGATATAAACTGGCAAAATTTTGGTGAGGGGTCATTATGGTGTTACAAAACAGCGGCTTAATGGAATGCTTAAAATATAAATATTAAAAAACTAATACAGTTAAGTTGAAATTTCGCACAGCAAGTGTGAAACAAGATGAACTAGAAAAATTTTGTTCATTATATATGCCAAAACAAAATGGCGGCTTAAATAAATGTTTTCTACCTCAAATTTTGCACAAAAATCAAAGGTGAAACAGGTATAAACTGGTAAAATCTTTGACAATTCTATATGGCACAACAAAATAGCGACCTACCTAGTTAAATGTTTAAAAACCCGCTAAAATTCCATTTCCTAGTATAAAGACTTCTTTTTATAGCTGAAACTACTGAACATAATTGATTTTTTATAGATTATGTAAATAAACTTACAAAAAAATAAAAAATAATATACATATTAAAATAAAAATAAATTAATAAATAAAAACAAAATTTCAGAAATGTATACTTGAGTGACTTTCGGCTTGATAAAAACAATGTAAAAATGTAGCAAAAACGGTAGAAAAAATATATAGACAAAATAAATATGAAAAAAATACATTTTAAAAAATCGGTAAATTGGCCTGTACCCAGAACAATCCTCGTAATGAGTTCCACCACATACAGATAACACGCAGTTTAAATATACCTATTACCTAGATATATTTATTTGACAAAAACTTTATAGACATTGTATATAGTAATATACAAGAGTTTTATTATAAGATAGATTATGTGTAATTGGGTACAAAAATAGGTAAAGGCTGATTAACAGAACTTTCCTCATAATGAACTTTTTACTTTATCAAGAAAAGTGGCACATATTAATAATTATATAATATGTATTAACTTATTACTAAATAACTGTATTTTATGTGTCTAGTGAAATTCGTTACGAGGAAAGTTCAGGTTAATATTTGTCAATTTTGATACTGGCATTCAAACTTTAAAGCCAAAATAAAAAATGCACTTACAAACAACGTGCTGTTCGATTTGTTACTATATTGATACTTACGATATTTTAAATGTTAAAGTCGGGAATGTGCAATTGACAAGAGTCCAGGTGTTGTGATTCCATTAATTTTATTACCTTAATACTTAATTAGGATTTCATATATATTTTTAATTAAACTAAATGTATTATAATTGCCCACACATTTCCATTCAAGACGCCAGTCGATATTTTTAAGTACAAGTTTGTTTAGACCTTGTCCACCCAAGATGTTAGACAGATTTTATTCTGAGTATCATAAAATTTAGTATACTTTTAGATCTTGTATAAACAGTGAAATAGAATTATTTAAAAATACCATAATTCACACATAATAAAACCTTGGTTTCAAGAAATGTTTTGGCAATCATAAATAAATAAACTAGGCTATTAGACCCTTTGGGAATTATGTTGTTTTGTCGAAATTAAAGAGTAACAAAGCCGACAAAGGGCCCCTCTTAGATTTAACCATTATACCTAAGTTAGTTTATGAATTGCAAAGAAGTGGACGAACAGAATTCTACGGGTTTCTGCCCAGTACAGACACTTCTTTGCTCTTCCACTATTTACTTAGTTTTTGTTATATTGTTGTATTTAAGTTTTCAATATAAGTGTTATTCTTTTTTTAAATTAAAGTCGTGTTTTAATAACAAAGAATCCCAGTGTCTTAACAGTACTATTACCCCCAGCCAATACAATTGGCGGCAATCGGCGAGATTAGAAATATTAAACCATTACAATTGGTGGCAGCGGAAAAAAAAGTGAATGTTACCTGAAGGAGCGTGTTGACGCAGCAGGAACATTGTGGAGGTGTTTTAGGAAATCGGCAAAGTCTTTTTGAAGAGGCGCGGAGACGCAGCAGACAACTTTCACCAGGAAACCTTGGAGGATTTTGAAGGAGCGCGGAGACGCAGCAATCCACCAGGAAGAAAACTGCGATAAGGCTCATCGTACTTGTACCTGAGATCTAAAGGGCAACTGCGAAAATCAGTGATGAAACTGTAAGTGGTTTTTCTTTTGTTTTCTGTGTTACGCTGCATTTTCTTTAACGTTCGGTTAGATTTAAGTATTTAGTTAGTATTTAGGAAGATAATTGATTAATAAATATTGCATTAGGGGGAGAGAATCCAAGTAACAGAAAATGCATTTAAAAAAATATTAAATAATAACAATAATTATATTTAAGACAAGTAACAACATATAAACAAAATAGAAATATAAATTAAAATAAAAATATTTATGCTTATATTTAAAAAAAAAAATATTAATAATAAAGTATTAGATACTTCTTGTACTGCTGATTTTCGAGAATTTTTTTTGAAACGAAATCAAAATAAAAAATAATTATTTCGTGTTACGCATATATTTTTAAAATTAAGAAGTAAATTGTAAATTTAATTTTTTTAAATGTCTGAGGGTAAAAACGCTATCGATGTTTTTAATCAAATTGATTCGTTTGATGGTTGTGGAGATGCGAGCTCTCTTCAATTTTTTATAAAAAATTATGAAAATAGTCAAAACAGCAGAAAAACAAAACTTAGTTGAATTAATTTTTGCAACCAACTTAAAAGGAAAGGCACAGGAAGTTACTCAATATAAGGAGTTTGGAAATTGGGTTGAAATAAAAGAATTTTTATTAGAAGAATTTGTAGATAAGAGACCACCATCTCATTTTTTAACATTAATAATGAATATTAGGCAAAATGGCAATGAAAGTGTAAAAGAATATGGGAATAGATTAAGAAAATTATTTAATAAATACAAAGAAACGTGCTATTTAAATTACGGGGTCGACGAAGCAAGAATTTTAATAAATAATTTAGGGTCAGTTTTAGTTAACAATTTTAGAAAAGGTTTATTAAATGAAAAAATACAAATTCGTGTTATAGCAGAAAGTAGCAATGATTTAGACAGAGCTATTTCAACAGCGATAGAAATGGAATTAGAACATAACGATAGATTTAAACCAGGGCAAAATTTTAGAAATAATATAGGATATTTAAGTAATCAGGGGAATAGAAATTTTAATGATAGGCAATTTAATAATGAAAATTCATGTTTATATTGTAGAAAAAATAACCACTTAACGTCGCAATGTAGACTTCTTAGAAGCCATGAACAAAGGCAAATAAATAATACCACAAATTATCGAAATTTTCCACCTTATTCAAATTTTAATAATAATTTTTCAAATAATCAAAACAATTTTTCAAATTTTCCTGTTAATAATGGTAATTATAGTCAATTCAATTACAATAACAATAATTTTAATCAAAATAATAATCGCTCTCGAAATTTTAATAATCAAAATGTTAATAATAAATATCGGCCAAATCACAATACACGCAATAATACATCTTTTTGACTACAAACACAACCACAATATTCACAAAGATTTCCAAATTCCCAAAATACATTTCCGCCTTCGCGACAGATAAGAACTATAAATTCGCAACATTCACGCAATGATAATAATTTACCACCGGATGTGCAAAATCCAATTTTTACTAATAATTCCCAACATAAAATTTTAGGCCAACATAAAAAAACTGTACCTCAGGATGCACTGCCTAGCACATCTTATGAAAATATTTAATATAATTAATATAAACTCAATAAAACTTTCTGAAAACCGTTTTCTAGGTTCTACCTTAATGAAAGTTCAAAATTACAAATGTTTTTTAAATATTTCAAATGAAGCAATAACAATCCCAATTCCTAGAGTTAACATTGAACCTATTTGTTTAAATGAATCCAAGCTAGTAGAAATAAATAATATTTCACAAATTAATAGATTCAAAAAAATTAAAAACGAAATAAATTTGGAAGACTTAAATAATGAGGAAATTAGTTCATTATTGGATATTTGTCAAGATTTTAGTGATATATTTTATTTAGAAGGCGATAAGTTGACCTTTACTAATACTCTCAAACATACTATATTAACAGATCCAACTAAAGGGCCCATTAATATAAAACCCTATAGGTTACCTTTCAAACATAGAGAAATAATTAATGAACAAACGGGTCAAATGTTAAAAGACGGAATAATATCTACTTCAAATAGTCCGTGGAATAGTCCCTTACTCGTAGTTCCAAAGAAACGCGATACTTCGTCGCCTAAATTTAGAATTATAGTAGACTTTAGTTAGGAAATTCTCATTATTTCACTACTTTAGATTTAGCCAGCGGGTTCCATCAGGTTAAAATAAATGAAAATGACAAACTTAAAACAGCTTTTAGTACACCTACAGGACACTATGTTTATAACAGGATGCCATTTGGATTAAAGGGAGCCCCCGCTACATTTCAAAGATTAATGAACACGGTTTTAAGCGGACTTAATGGCATTAAATGTTTTATCTACTTAGATGATGTAGTAATATATGCAAATAATTTAAAAGAACACAATACGAGATTAATAGAAATATTTCAAAGACTTAGGGAAAATAATTTAAAACTTCAACCTTCAAAATGTCAATTTTTACGTAAGGAATGTTTATATTTAGGGCGTATTATTACCGAATACGGTATTAAACCAGACCCAACAAAAATTGAATGCGTATCTAAATTTCCGCAACCAAAAAACGCAAAGGACATAAAATCATTTCCTAGTCATAGGCCTAGTTGGGTACTACAGGAAATTTATTGAAAATTTTGCAAAAATCGCTAAGCCTTTGACAAAATTATTTAAAAAAGACGCAACTTTTAATTGGGATAATGCATGCGAAAACTCATTTCAAACTCTGAAAGAAAATATCATTTCTCCACCCCTTTTTCAATACCCAGATTTTTCCAAAGAATTTATAATAACTACCGACGCCAGTAATTATGCAGTAGGAGCGATTCTTTCACGAGGTAAAGTTAATAGCAATCGACCAATTGCGTACGCCAGTAGAACTTTAAACAGGGCTGAGCAAAATTATTCAACTACTGAAAAAGAACTAACAGCAATAATATGGGCTGTAAGACATTTTCGACCGTACATTTTTGGCACTAAATTTAAAATTGTAACCGATCATAAACCATTACTCTATGTATTTAATATTAAAGATCCGGGTTCACGATTAACAAGATTTAAGCTTAAATTAGAAGAATATGATTTTGAAATCATTTATAAAGCAGGCAAAATAAACACAAATGCCTATGCACTTAGTAGAATAATTAGCACCGTTAATGGCAACTTAATAACGAATTATCAAGAATTTCAAAAATATCTACAAACCCATATTGTTATTAATTCAAAAATTATAGAAAAAAATACAAGTCTCTTTAAAATATCAAATTCTAACCCCATCGCAATATTTCCACCAAAAAATTTAGACATTGAGCATTTAAGTGTTTCAAAAAATAACAAACAACTTAAGTATTTTTAAGAATCTTTTAATAATACTAGTCAACTAAATATAGCCTTAGTTTTTCATTATCATGACATTAATTGCAAACTGTTTTTACTCGTAGACAATGTAAATATGTTTGATAATTTTAGTTACGAAAATATTTGGTCCGCATTAATAAGTCTACGAAGTCTGATCTATAATGATAAATTAAAATTATCCCTTATTAAATATCACTATAATCCTTCAATAAAATGGGAAATCATAATGCCAATGATAAGGTATATTTTTAAAGATCTAGATGTAGAAATAACAATATATACTAATAGCTTAATAACTCCTTCAGATTCCGACCAAGAAACTTTATTACATGAATTTCACAACTGTCCCTTGGGGGGACATCAAGGGGTATCTCGAACGTATAAAAAAATGTCACAGTTATATACTTGGAAGGGCTTAAAAAAAGATATCAAAAGATTTATTAAAAAATGCGAACTTTGTCAAAAAAATAAATTATCTCGTAAAACAAAAATGCCAATGACAATAACAACTACAGCTTCTAAACCTTTTGAAAACCTTTTTTGGCCATAGTTGGTCCATTACCAGAAACCGAAAACGAACACAAATATATTTTAACCTTTCAGGACGACCTTACTAAATATATTATTAATGTTTCTATGAAAAATCAAGAAGCTTCAACGGTTGCTCATCATTTTGTAAAAAACATAATTTGTCTTTTTGGAATTCCTGAATCATTAGTAACCGACCAAGGGTCAAATTTTCTTAGCGAACTTTTTAAAGATACATGTAAACAAAAAGTTCCAAACGAGTAGTTACCATCCAGAATCGAACGGAGCATTAGAGCGATCTCATAGGGTTTTAGAAGAACATTTGAGAAATTTTATAACAACATCCCAAAAAGACTGGGATACCTGGATACCTTTGGCAACTTTCACATATACCACTACGCCGCGTACTGCAACACATTACTCTCCTTTTGAGCTTTTATTCGGTGTTGTTCCCAACTTACCTACATCAATTAATCAGCCTCCAAAAACACAATATACTTATGATGATTTTGTTAGTAACTTAAAACAAAAATTGCAATATTCTCATCAACTCGCCAGAGAAAACTTAATTAAAAGCAAAAATAAATCGAAAGAAAATTTTGATAAACATTCATTTTTAAGAAAATTTGAAGTAGGTGATAAGGTACTATTATATGATGAATCCGTTCGAAGAGGTAGAAGTAAAAAGCTTTCTTCATTATGGGTTGGACCATATAAAAAAATAAAAAAAAATTCTAACGTAAATTATACAATTCAAAAAGGAAAAAATAAACAAACTATTCAGGCAAACATGCTAAAATTCTTTTACGATTAACAAACAAATAAAAAATTTTTTTTTAATTGTTATTAACTTATTAAATAAAAATTTAATAAGTTAATAACAATTAAAAAAAAATGTGTATATTTGTGTAAATAGGATTATTATTTTAGGTTCAGTATTTTAACGATAATAGCAACCATAGCTTTGACCTACTCCGAGTATAACGTCACATACTACGATTACAATCCTGGAATACATTTTGAAAATTTAGGAGAACTTCGGCTGTTTAATAATAAATGGAAATTAGTTACTTATGTAGATTTAGACAATGTTAGCAATAAGTTGTTATCACTAAAAAATCGTTACAAAAATACGGAAGAATTGTGTAATCATAATAACGCTCAGTATCACTTTTTCATATGCGAATTTTTTTAAAATCATCAAAGTATACTTTTGAAAAAATAGAAGAAGAATTGCAAGTTTTGCATGAACTCGTGGGTCATAACAGTTTAAGTAGAAATAAAAGAGGATGGTTCAATATAATAGGAAAAGCAACAAACGTTTTATTTAGAACTCTAGACGAAGATGACGCAAATTATTATAATGAGAAAATTTCAGAAATCACTAAAGACGTTCGTTCAGTTTTAAATCTCTTAAAACAACAAGCAAATATTGTACAATCTACTTTAATAAATTTTAATAATACAATAGGCACCTTAGACTTTAATGAAAATATCTTAAAAAATAACGTTAGACGACTTAATAAGGAATTAAATAAGGAACAAAAAGATGTCCAGTTTTTATCATTTAAGGCTAAATTACAAGAACACATAACCTTACTAAATATGATGCTAAATCAGTTAGAATTAGAAGTTATACGAATTACAAATGCAATTTTAGTGGCAAAGAAAGGTGTATTACATCCTTCAATTTTAACACCCGTTAGGCTCGTTAATGAATTAAAAAAAGTTTTTGAATCATTACCTCATTGAGTAGAATTTCCAATACCACTAGATCCTAACAATGCAAATCTTCTTCTCAATGTAATAGAATTACAAGTATATTTTGAAGGTAAACGTTTAATATACATAATAAATATTTGTTGAACAGAACTAGCCGTTACTTGATGGAAATTAATATTAACAAAGTAAACAAAAACACTTGCGTAAAATTTCCACTTAATTTATTTAATATATATTTTTGTAAAATAAATTAAGTGAAAATTTTACACAAGTGTTTTTTGTTTACTTTGATAATAAATATTCCCTTAGTAGAATCAAATCTTTTTTATATTTATAAAATATCGCCATTTCCTAAACTATTAACTGCAAATGAATTCATTTAAATTAAATAATAAATAATAAATCTTCAAAATACGTGGCAATAGACGAAAGCAAACAACAATTTATGACTTTTTCAGAAATCGAATATAATGCTTGTTTAAAAATTTTAAAAAATAAGATAATTTGTAAACAACAAAAACCAGTATTTTTGGCACACTTAGAAAACAGTTGTGAAATCAAACGACTTCAGGTTACAAATAAAATACCAGACAACTGTGATAAACGGACTATACATTCGGATAGGGCAATTTTTATCCAGTTACAAACCAGTAACACATGGTTATTTGCAGTACCTCATCCAGAGAGCCTCACAATATCTTGTAATAATAAAAATAAACCTGAAAACATAATATTAAGAACTTGCGGCAGCGTAACACTAGGGAAACAATGTAAGGGTTATAGTGCATCATCCATGCTTGTGCCTCATGATAATACTTTTTCATCAAAAGTGTTCAGTGAATTTATTCCACCATTTAATATTACAGACAATTGTTGCGAAGAAACAAGAAAGTATAATTTAAATTTAAGTGAGGTTTTACTAGACGAACATTATAAAATATTGTCTAAACATATACCAGAATTTAACGTTGCCAGTCATAAGTTGGCCGAGGAACTTGAAAAAAACAAAGTAACACGTAATTAGACATTTTCGGCTTCTATTATAGCCTATATTTTAGCCTTGTGTATAATTATTTTCACGATTTATAAACTATATAAAAGGTGTTTCAAAAAAACTGCTTGTTGTGGTATGGTGCCAAATTTTTGTATCAGAGTTAATCAGACAATTGAACCATCCCCACAACACAGAGGTAGACATATCGCTAGATATACTTCAGTGGACAGTGGACAGTGATCACTCTGAAGAAAATGTTACAGTAGAACTTTCTAGGCGCGGAGCAATTGGTTATGTACCTGCTAGACGATCAGTTAAATCAAATTAAGATGTACTATATTATAATTTTTATTCTAAGATAAGGTTTATTGTAAAAGTATTAGTATAAGTAGTAGTTAGTAACAAGTAGCTATTTCGAGTTAACATATTTTAAGAGATTTTCTTCGTTAGGACTCTAAATAAAATCTCTCACCAAGGGGGGAGGTGTTGTGATCCCATTAATTTTATTACCTTAATACTTAATTAGCATTGCATATATATTTTTAATTAAACTAAATGTATTATAATTGCTTACACATTTCCATACAAGACGCCAGTCGATATTTTTAAGTACAATAAAACTAAGGAAGTTTGTTTAGACCTTGTCCACCCAAGATGTTAGACAGATTTTATTCTGAGTATCATAAAATTTAGTATACTTTTATATCTTGTATAAACAGTGAAATAGAATTATTTAAAAATACCATAATTCACACATAATAAAACCTTGGTTTCAAGAAATGTTTTGGCAATCATAAATAAATAAACTAGGCTATTAGACCCTTTGGGAATTATGTTGTTTTGTCGAAATTACAGAGTAACGGAGCCGACAAAGGGCCCCTCTTAGATTTAACCATTATACCTAAGTTAGTTTATGAATTGCAAAGAACTGGACGAACAGAATTGTACGGGTTTCTGCCCAGTACAGACACTTCTTTGCTCTTCCCCTATTTACTTAGTTTTGTTATATTGTTGTATTTAAGTTTTCAATATAAGTGTTATTCTTTTTTTAAATTAAAGTCGTGTTTTAATAACAAAGAATCCCAGTGTCATAACAGTACTATTACCCTCAGCCAATACAATTGGCGGCAATCGGCGAGATTAGAAATATTAAACCATTACACAGGGCATGACAACCGTCGAGCGTCGACTAAAAACAAATATTTTTCAATTTTTAACCGGTTGGTGACACTGGTCGTGTTAATTGATATGTAACCGTTGATTGCCATTAACAATTTAAAGCAATGTTGACATAATGTATTTGCTTTATTTTTAGTCGATTGCAGATCTGTACGACTGCAGCCTTATTAGGTCGGGCGCCGTGTTGTTTCTCCATAACCTATTCGCAGCAAAAGTTTACCAGTTTATTTCTATGTCACATTTGATGTTTGTGTAAAATATGACAGAAGTTGGATAAGTATTTTTAATACTATTTTTTAAATTCTATTATTCTATTTGTTCTGCAATACCGGATTTTTATCAACATGTTACTATTTCATCCCTATATAACTCTTGATTTTTCACCAATTTGAGGTCAATGGGGTAAATACTTTTTGAGCTATGCCGCTCTTAGACAGCTGACTGGAATGGGAAAAAACATATTTTTTTACGACCACATAATAGCTAAAGCCATATTTTCTGTGCTTTGACTGTTATAAAAAAACACGGCAAAGTCTGATCAATTTATTGGCATGTCGTGGAATATCATTTCCCATGGCTCAAATTGATTCGTCATCCTACTTCAGATTTTAATTTATGTAACGGTATATGGGTCAATCCAAGAATATCTTTGGGTCATTCTTAACAAAAGCAAAATAATCTTGCCTCATAACCTTGTCAACTAAATAATAGTTTATTTTTACAGGGAACGTTAGAATTGTTATTCACTGTTATATTACGCTGCAATAATAAGTTGTGGCTTCTTTAAAACCATTTGATTTTAATTTCTGGCTGAAATGCTGGAAACCTCCCTGTCTTTCTATAAGAATTTCTGTACGTTTTAAAATATATATTTCCAGTTGTAATTAAACTGTTAACAGTATTGTTAATTTTGTTTGTATAAGTTTTGACTTTTAAATATAGTTATATATTTTTTCTTTCTAAATATTTAAACGTTTTGTGTCTTTATAAAAACTGTCCGCCCGAGTTAAGAAACTGCCTCAAAAAAATAAAATGCTGATTCCTAACGCATTACTCCAGTACTACGTGTCTGGTGTGTCTAAAAGGAGATTATTATTTTCGTCTATAAGTATAAATATATTTTCTAATATACGTGGTGAGCGTCAAAATTTTCCGGCCTGACTATGACAAAGGCAAAGCAGGGTAACATGTTTTTATTGTTTTTCTGATAGTCTCCCTTAACTTCAATACAATTGTTATATTTCTTTATTAACAATTCAATCCCTTTTAAAAAAATATTATACTGGAACCCACAATCCAAAATGGCAGCTTGTATAACACCAGCAGTATGGACAGTTAACAATGCTGGGTAATATTTTCCATTAACGGTGGTATTAGTTGTTTAAAATATATCAAAAGAATTCCTTCACGATCCCAAAAGATTGTGGCCATCACCTTTTTTGTAGACTGGCAGACTGTGATTTTTCTTGGGGGGGGCCCCCCCTTACTTGGGGGAGGCCCCACCCTTACAACTCCACTCCATTGATTCCCTTTTCGATAGAGCATCGTAGTAGAGAACAATAGTTTCATCCCCTGTTACAATGATTTCTATCACAGGCTTTGGTTCCAAAAAAGATCGCGCACACTCGACACGGCGTTGTTTTGGAATAGCCGAAAGATTTGCAGGATTCCATAAATACCAGTATCAGAAATGTTAGTCTTTTCTCAGATTTCCTTGACCTTTAAACGTCGGTCGCTCAATACCTCTTCCACAAGTGCCACCATTGTCTTTCGTTATCACGTCCACTGACCAGTTCTTGCATCATATTCAAGAGATTCCTGCCCCATGCGAAAACGTTTGGCACACTCTTTCACCACAGAATACGAAGAAGAACTTTGGTCGTACACACCATCCAGCCTCTCTTTAATTTTAATAATTATGGCCGCTCTGTGTCTGTACTCAATTTGCGTTATCTGCGACATTTTCTTGGACACCCTTGTTCAAAATACTGTCAACACAAAACTATTTGACGCAAGACGTCAATTGCTTTCCTGCAGCCTACTAAGATATGAAATTAAAAGAAGACAGAGTTTTATAGTTACACTAGAGCTGCATCTAGGTCAAGCCGGGCAATTTTGGCACTTACAGCGTAATATAACCAGTGATTTTAGTGAAATCGAGCTGGAGATCAACGAGTCCAGGTACATAATAACTTTAAAAGTATTTATGCACAGGCACTTAACCAGGGGTCTATGGGGTTTGGACCTCCACGCCCCCCTCCCTCTTAATCTCAAAATATATTTTAGTTTTCTCACATAATAAGAAAGTAGACTTCCAGTAACTGCTAATTAGCAGTTCAGTATTGGCTCTGCTTACTAGAGCCATCAAGAAAATTAGGGAGCAGGACAATTTTTTTTGACATAGCTATTTGATGGCTCTTTTGACCTAGCCAAAGCTTACATTGGCATTCTGCCAGTTGAAAAAATTGCAAAAAAGTTGGAAAAACGTATTTTCTGCCAAAATATTGCAGAAAGAGCAAAAATATAAATGCAAAAATCGGTAAATTCGCTTTTATTCATAACTTTCGTCGTATTGAATTTCTCTAAGTACATATAACACAGTCAATATATATATATATATATATATATATATATATATATATATATATATAAATAAAAATTACTGTATCAATAGCCGGTCATTTACTTATAGGTCACCGATTTTGGAAAATTCCTTCATAAATAGCCGAAAATGATCCGCCATTTACCTTTACAAGTGACCGATGTGTGGCTGTTGAATAATGAAATCATTAAATGCTTTTTTTTTGGTTTAACAGGTCAACTTTGTTATCAAACGAAAGCTTAAGGTAAAAGAAAACTTTTAGGCATATTTTCGAACTTCTTAAAAATGACCGTATAAATGACCATAAGGGACCGAGTCGTAAATGTCATACGTGACCAATTTATAAGCAACCGGTCATTTGCCATCATTTTTCCAACACTATTAGTGTTCCGCGTTCCTTAAGTCACTTACCAAAAGTGACCGTATAAGTAAGCTATTTATAAATGACTGTTAAACTAAAAATTATTAAATGCCTTTTTTATTTAACAGATCAATTGGTGTCAATTGAAAGTTTAAGATAAAGGCAACCTTTTAGGCACACTTTTGAACATATTTAAAATTGACTGTCCAAATTACCAAGCCATAAATATCATAAGTAACCAATTTATAACGTTAACACTATTTTGATGTGAGATCTGCTAGCTCAGTGGTAGGGTACTGGATTAGCATTGTAAAAGATCTTATGTTCCATCCCCAACAGGCAATGACTTTGTTTTTTAATAAATCTATAATTTTGTATGTAAAACATGGCACACAAATCTGAGGCTATGAGAAGAATGCAAGTATCTATGAAAAAGGTGCATTACTGATTGGCTAAAACTGTACATATCCACAGAAATAGTCTGCAAACCTCCCCCTTTCGTCGTGACTTCAGATCCGTGTGGCGTGCTGTAGTTGTGCTTTAAAAGTCAGACTACGTTTTGGTTAGCCCTTTTTTTGGGTTGATGTAAAACAGTGTATTTATAAAAAACACGTCATGGAATGGCTTGAGATTAAGCCTCACGTCTTTTTTCAACGTGCTGTGACAACACTTTAAATCCGCCTGGGACTGTAGAAATCACATCTCTTTAGAGTCAAATACAATTTTAGATTATCTGAGATGTGACTTTGTGGTTTTAATGATGGTTTATAACCTTAATGATAGTTTTACCGACTACCGACCCTGGGCTAACCTAACGCTAACGGCATAGATTCATCTAACAGTATAGTTATATTTAAAAGAATCCGTTTTAATATAGATTCGGAATTTTGTAGGTGCGCTACGTTGCGTTGGCCCATGCTGAACACTCAACAAAACTGTTTTAATACAGATTCAGCATTTTGTAGGCGCGCTTCTTTCTTTACCGGAAACAAAACCAATCCTAACCTAACCTAATCCGAATTTTTATTAATTATAAGTTTTCGTTTATTTTTCTTTGGTTTACTGTATAAAAGGCAAAATCACCAGTTCTTTTATTTTATGAAATTTCTTATTTTATTTTTATTATATGTTATTTGTCCGTATAAATACAGCATTAATTAACAAGATAAAATGTTTTGTTTATTTTTGTAATGTAAATTTAGTTTTTTACTGGATTAGAAAAAAATTAAACTAGACAAAGTTTGAAAAGGTGTATTTTTATTACAAATGCTGGGAAATATAAATAGTTAAAAAGAATACGTTAAGAACTAGCCACACTTAAAATATAATTTGAATATAAGATAAATTAGATTTCAACAATCATTCGTGAAAATATTTTGCTTTTGAGAAGAATGACCCACTTGATTGGTTTCTCAGTACGTCTGTTTTCAACGTTAAAATTTGGAAGGTGATTTTATGAATGATATGATATATATATATATATATATATATATATATATATATATATATATATATATATATATATATATATATATATATATATATATATATATATATATATATATATATATATATATATATATATATATATATATATATATATATATATATATATAAACTAATTAAAGTACCTTTGTTGGTAGGGTCCTTCCTTCAGAGACCTACAGTTAAACCTGAAGTCCAACATGGAAATTTATATAATTTTACCGACTCTCTTATATGTTTATTATATTTATTATGCTAAACATAAGTAACAAAAGTTTACCTTAATATTTGAACCATTTTGGAAAATAGGTATAACTCCTCGCCTTCTACAGTTCATATTATAAAGACCTTAAACCCGTATTTCGAAAGAAAAAACTGTCTGGAAATAACTCATTTTTATAAAATCAGTTTGGTTAATCCCAAAATAGATTTGAACCCATACTGAGTTTAAAGTACCAGGCTTATTACTAATTTCACACGTATTAGTATAGAAAAAATGTCAGTTGGAATTATAATTGGCAAGAGCACGTTACGTTCAGAATGAATTGAAATAAAACTTTAACATATGGGAATACTAACTTGTCTATTTGGTTGTTCTGTTTCCTAACATATATCACTATAAAATGTTTTTTGATATTGGTGCGTATATTTATATTTTAAAGCATTTTTACAATTAAAAATCAATAAACGACGATCTACATTTACATTTTGAAATCTATTTTGTATATACATATTTTATTGTCTCCTTTTTGAGTTATAATCCCGAATATTAAAAATGTTGATGTGCATTAACTAAATTAAAAACACTGTTAAAACATTTATCCTTTGTTTTTTAATCAGATTTGATTTTATTTTCGAGCCGTAGCTCGATCTGGTTGAAATATATCATCTTCACTTTCTGTTAGGACTACCAAATGATTATCTGGTAACATTGTTAGGTGAGTGGCATCCGACTGAAGAGTACTGCATTCTCCTCCTTGATCGCAATTTTCTTTTTTTTGCATCTGCTGAACGAAATTCTGAAATTATAAATAACTCAGATGTGCACAATAAGTGTATAATCTTTTAATTAGTTCTAGAATTTGTTCTAGGCAATATTAGAAAAATGACAACTGAATATTTACATGTTTTATGATTATAGTAAAACATGATTATTAGGTACATTTGTATAATCTTATTACCCAAGCATAATGCCAAATGAATTGGCGATAAAATTGAAGTTAGCATTGTTTACTGTCATTTGTCAACAAAATAGAATGTAAAAATATCATTTTCAAATTTACCAATATTCCCAAAGTTGGTACAAACCTTTTCGTTGTTACAATAGCCGCACCCGACTATTGTTACTTTTCGTGCATTTCTCTTTTTGGACCAGAAATTTTTGAAATTTGTATTTTTTGACCTTCTAAGTGTCCCCCTCTGTAACGGAACGTCGGGGAAATACACTTCTAATGCTTCTATGGGGCCGATCGTAGAGGATAAATGGGCGCTTCTGTTGGTATAACGCGATTTCGGTGGGGCTTATAATAAGGTGGCAGCGGAGTCCGATATTGGCACTTTTTTCGGATTTCTCGTCCAAAACTCTCGGACAAGTTCGTTAAAGAGCAATATTGAAGTACGGGATGTCGTTAAAAAAATAAAAAAGTGTGGTAACTTTGAAGGCATTTTGCGGAGTCGAAACCTTGATTTCTTTGTCAAGGTAAAAATGGATTCGATGGGAAATATAAAGGAGATTTAAAATCAATATAGAATGTCCATACCTCAAATACCGAGAAAGCGGTCGAAATGCAAAAAAAAACTAAAAAAACTGTTTCCGAGTTTTCAATTTTCCCATATTTCACTATTTTTTTCCAAAAGAGTAAGGATAAATTTCCCCCGAGGGATTGAAAAACTACATCGTCAATTATACTCCCGTTTATACAGGGCGAGCCATTAAAAAATAAAATTGAAAGGTTATTTTCATATATTCTACTATGATTTTACGTTTGGCGCTGTAGCAAATGAACGGTTGATCCTAGACGAATCAAGTAAACAGGTAAAGAAACGTCTTTATTTCTTCTAGACACTGGTGTAAATCAGCTCAGTCAGGGTTAGGGGTGAATTTTGAGACATTTTTGAATTGTAGCGTGCACGAATTTCGGTTGCCATTCCTTCGCCCTTCATAAAGTCGTATCGGTACCCCTGATATAAAAACGACTAAATATATCAAAAATTCCATCTCTTTTTTACGAGACATAAATTTACATTTTTTATCTAAAGTCGAAAAATTGGGTAAAATCTAGTTTCAAGTAAAAATGCATTCTTTTTCCATTTGCCATTGAACTCGCTACTTTTTCAAGTTGATCTGACTCTGCCAACTGTGTAGCTTTGATTGACATGTCATAATAAGCAGTTTCACACGGTCGCGATGTTTTTAATCCGAAATGCCTCCAAAATTTGCAAATATCTGTTAATCTATCTCGAATGTTGTGAGCAGGGGTGAAAATGGATATACATCCCCAAAAGTCTAGAAATATGAAGAAACCTGTCCAAATAAAGTTATAGTAAGTATTTTATATACGAAATGATTTGACGGTGTGGTTATTTAAAGGTATGTATATTTATGTTTTAATTATTAAATGACTTCTCCCTTTTAGTTAAGAATAACCATGCAATGTTTAATTTTTCCAGTATGTTTAGTAACGGCTGGTAGAGTAGTAGTAGTACAGTTTGGAATAATTATCGCTTTTTTCGATATACGCAGGACTTAGTAGTATATAGTTATATTTATTTTTTGAATTTATATATACCCATGCGCCGATGCGGTGTTTAAAGTGTCGTGACTCTAGTATATTTTATGTTTCCGTGGAATATATTTATATATTTTAATTTTTGACATTAAGTTTTGGGAATATTAAGTCGCCGCTGTTTGTAATTTCTAAAGTTGTTGCGGGCTAGTATGCTTATACTGACTGATAATCATCATCGGTCACTATTAAACAGTCAAACAAATTAATTTTAACTTTGCACCAAAAATGGTCTAATTCAAAAGTCTCGCGGTATATTGGGAGTTATGGACGTAGATCTTCGATATTTTTAATTAGTATAATAACGTAAAAAATTCATATTTTGAGAACACATATTGCATTTTGGTTTTTCGTTTAACTCTAATATTTCGAAAAACGGTGACATACTTCATATGTATTGTATATAAAATATTCTTTCATTATACAAGGTAGCTCTAAAATTATGAGGCAGTCCCCCGGAAACAAAAAAAAAATGAATGAAACGGTTATTATATACAAAAAAAATTTCAAATATACAGGGTAGACCTACTATTTTCGTTTTTTGCATACAAAGGCAATTTTTTGTATATGGGGTCTAAGGAGGTGAAACCGCTCCCTAAAAACAAAATTAAAATTTTAGGTTTGTCTCTTAAGAGGTGAAAAACACTAAATCTGTTTTATATTTTGTTTATTTTTCGACTAAACAGGGTTATTATAGAGGAGTTAAACAGCTCTTTAAAATTGAAAAAAATTTTCTTTTCACAAACTATTAATATTTTTAAAAACTAATAAACTATTAATATTTTTAAAAAATAACAAAATACAAATATTTTATTATTATATTTTTCGCATGTGGATTTGGGATTTCTTATTAGATGGAGTCTTTAGTAATCAAAAAATATATAACATCTAAGAGCTGACAAAATGGTTTAGGCTAATTTATAAATGGCTTAAAATATTGATTATGGATTTTCGATAATAAATAGAATTTTTGATGTTTCCGATAAAAATATTTGACAGTTAGTTGTCAAAGCTAATTTTTCGTCCAATATTTAAACGTTGTTTTAGAAGGTATCTATTTCCGTACTACACAGTATTCTGGCTCATTAACTCTAAGGTTACCTCGATGAGCAGCTATCGGGCGAGGGGGACGCGCGAGTGACATATTCAGTAACAGCCGACGTGCTAGAAAACTCAACATCGCTTCGGCTACGCTCGGATTTTAAGCGGTAGGTACGTACCGTCTACAGCAAACAAAGGATACTGCTGGTTGGAACGGCCGGCATGTTAGTTACGTATGCCTTTTTTGTTATGTTACTATCTTAGCCCTGTACTGTGTATTGGATGCAATAATTTGCATCTAATACATTATAAGTATTATTTAAAAAAATGGAACTATTACCAAAAAATTATAGCTACAAGGAAATAAATAAATACACTATAAGATCTAATTTATATTCAAAAACTGACGTAGAGGGAAGTACATTTTCGTATTAAATAAGAATAAGATAATTTATAGCTTTGCCAAACTAGGAGCATAGGAAAGAAAGGATATAAATTAGCGAGCAGTGGCACTCAGTGCCTATCCAAATTCCACTGGCAAGTTTGCAAAGCTGGAGGTGTTTAAATTATAATAATCGATTAATCTAAATAAAATTACTTAATTTGCACGTTAGAAGTGTTAAACCCAAAATATAAACGCTCGATACGATTAAACTTTTCAGTATGACCCTTTTTTTTAATTACACTTATTCATACGGAATTAAAAGGAAAGGATCAATTTAAAAAATATACTTAAATAATCAAATGCTAATGCATGGTACGTATACTACCAAAATTATATTACATTTTCGTACTGCCTATTTTTAGTTTACACTGCTCGTCAACTGAAGCGTTCTAATTTATCAAGTTTAGTAGAGTCATTATTTATACTGTGGTAGAGTAGTACCTATTACGAATTACCATGCTGTAATTGCTATTTGATAGTTGATCACGTACGAGGTTACTTTGAAAATATAATAGTTTTATGTTTGTAGTTTGTACATAGTGCAGAGGGTGGCTTAAATATAGCTATAATAGGTTACTCCGTTTAAAATTACAATTACTCTGAATTACTTCCAGATATTTGCTTTCAATGTACATGATTTTGATATTAAATTAATATTCAGTATAGTATTTTAAAATTTATCTGGATATCCCAAAATTATAGGCTGCTCCGAATAAAATATAATAATTTTTAATACAACTGATCGACTATTTTCATGTTGATAATATACAGGGTAGAGGAAAAAAAATAAAATTAACGATATGCTCCATTTAAATTTCAATTTTGATTGATTTTTAAATATTCATTTTTATGGCAAATTAATAAATTTATGTTGATCACATACAGAATAAACCAAAAAATAAACAGGTTTTTCTTAATAATTTATTAATTCTTTAGTTCGTTATCCTAATTATTCGCACTTGAAAGAAAAGGTTTGAAATAGTACATACACATAAGACATCCGGCTTTTATATTTATTAGGTCGCTTTATTCTTAGATTAGATTACAATTTATGTTTAAATGAGTTTTTATATAGTATACAGGGTGTTGCAAATTCAGTGGAACAGAACTGATATTATCTATAAAACCGTAAAGAGATACGAGGTTGGTTAAATTATGGTAAAGTTTCAGCGTTTAATGTCGAATAAATAATTTTCCGTTGATAAAATTCGAAAATTCTTACTTTCGAAGATATCCGCAAAAAAAGCGAAATCAGCATTTTCTTTCTATCCTTCTCAAGGTTCATTTGGAAAGATATTACAAAATAAATTTTAAATCTTTAAAGTCACTTTTCCTCTTTTACAAGATAACGTATTAGGATTTAAAATATGTGGTTTCGTCCTCGAGGTCTCATCATCATCTTAATTTTTTAATATATTAACCCGAATTTTTCAGTTTATTTTAACAAGCATATGTCAAATTCACAAAGAAGAATTTCAGATACACTATATGTGTGAGTGCATGTCCATTACATCATTGAGATCAACTGTTGTCAAAATGGAGTAATAAATCCAGGTAGACTTTAACAAAATTAAATTAAATTAAAAGGAAAATGACTTTCGCATTGTTCCATGACCGAAAAATGTTTTTTCCACTTTTTTTCGAAAAATTACATTTTTGAAAATCTTTTTAACAAAATCATACGTATAGCTGCCTATATCTGTCTTATACCAGCTTAAGAGGACAACACAAACCGCATGTCACAAAGAATGTTTGTATTTTTTTCAAAAAGCTACTTGTGTTCAATTGATTTTGTCCAAAAAAGCATGGCATGGCAAGATTCAACTTAAATTCATTTTTTTGTATTTTGACTTTGACATGTGTATGAACTATTTTTTTGCGCATATGCATCAGCAAGTTAAACCACATTATCAACAGATCGATCAAATGAACACCAAAATCCGAGTATTGTATCCGATATTGAGTTTCACAGTTAAAATATCTGAATTATTATTCTTTAAACTAAAACAAATCTTGATGCATTATTTATAGCCAGCACAGAGGTTCAGTTTTTGATTGTAATTTGCAGTTTTCATACCTTTTATTTGATTAAAAGACTTAAAATTTGATATGTTTAATATTCACCAACAAATATATTTATTCTTACAAGTTTATTAAACACAAGCAAAATTATTAAAAAAGTTCGGAATTTCATGCGGTTTTTGTTGTTTTCTTGTTAGGTATGTATTGTTGTTAATAATAAAATACCCCAGTATTTCATAGTACTTTTTTTTTAGTAAAAGTTCTTATAACAAAATTTATCGACCAAATTATTTTAGTTTGTTAATTTCTTCTTTTTCGAAAGGAAACTTCAAACATCCTTGTCGGAATCAACGACATATTAATTCAGCGTTGAATTTCGCAGGTTTGGTCTAATTCAAACAACTTTGCATCTCCTATGGTTTTTGAAACTCAATGTTATCTTTTAGATTTTGGAGAACCCTGTACAGTTTATTTAAAATACCTATTGGTTTCAGCCGAAGTGGATAAACAAGCTAGAAAGCTTAAAGAAAGAAACATGGAGTGTTGTAAAAACATGGTTGAACACCGGTAATAAACAAGGACGAAACGTGTAAAATAATTTATAAATGCTACAGGAAAACAAGAACTAATGTTGCAAAAGCAAAGAAAAAAACAGGAAATATAAATAGCTCAGCAGAATTAATTATCACTGTAAAAAAATATATTCCAGGTAGTAAATCTACCTCTGCAGACCCATTTCTTCCTGATTGGCCTTGTGTAATAATAACGTTCAAAAACTCGCATAAAAATGAATTAAAAAAACCTCTAAAAATTATTACAACTAAAACTAAACCCAACACCCAGAGTCATCGATCCAGCCTGTTTGTGCTCTAAATTTTAAATAAATCGGTACAGGCATACCCAAATTGTAGGCATTAAAAAAAAAGCATTAAAAAGACTAAACATTAGGTGTTTAATAGTATTTAAGCGTAACGTGTCCACCAAATTAAAAAAAATGCGCACCTCTCGCCTGCACGGTAAGAGTTTAGTAATAGCAGACGTGCTAGCTCTAGAGCGTCTGCCGTTACTGGACGCCTAGGTAGTGTAGCCAATCAGAGCCGAACGCAAGCCGATCGTCTAGCGCGTCTGCTGTTACTGAATATGCGTGCGGGTGAGTCGCCAGTCGATCTGAAAAGGCGGCCAGTTTATTGCTTATTCAGCTTGACGTTTTCGATGCGATAGTTGTCAGTTGTGTCTTTGAGAGTATTTTTTGGGATGTTTAAACAGTTAAATAATTGTGTTTACTGCAAATAGTATAAGTATAGTTAATAAAATACGAAAAATACTTATAATATACATAAGCTGTCCCCATAGTGTGTTCTCGGTTGATATCTTGGTACCGGTTAGAAATAGAGCTGAAATGTATGGTAGATTATTAAAAACTAAATCAGGAAAGTGCAAACCGTTTTGTTCTAATTTGAACCGTTTAGTTGAGACTCTACAGCTGTTCAAAATTGAAAATCCCAGTTTTTAAATGTCAATATCTCGAAAACAATTAAACTTAGGCCTTTGGACTATATATGAAGTAGACGTAGAATTTTAGATAAAATTCAAATATGTAATAAAATATACGGTGTTTCATATATAAAAAACTATTTAAGTGGGTATATAAGTCGTCCTATATACTAATAGTTATATTTTTTTCTATCTCTAACCATTATCACCAAAAAAAAAAAACTACATTTCCTAAAGTTATTCAACTATTTGTCATGCTAAAACTTTTTGCAAGAATATTTCTTAGAGACTTTAAAAATACATCATATTTTTTCAAATACGATGGGAACTTTTTGAAATACACTCCACAAAAAAACTGGGTTAAAACTTGAAACAACATCCCGAAACATAAGTTTAAAATTATAATAACTTATATCTTGAAGGCTGCATTTTATTGTAACAAAAAAGTTTCAATTTTGAACAAAAAAGATAAATATATGTAATTAAACGAACACAGAAGAGATATGGACAATGACATGCTAAAGCAAAACGGTCGCCGAGTGACGCACTTTCAAATCAAGTTATCAAGTCAGACTCAGGCGGCTATTGTTTCCATCCTGCCTAATAGGGGCGGGATGTCTATATATATCTTGTTATTATATGAATCTTAAGCAGAAAAAATATTCACTCTAGTACCGAAAATATTATCAATAAAACGTCTTGCCATTTTTTTGCAGTCTCGCAAGTCCTAACCTTGCAACGCTACAGCAAGTAATTAGATGTCATGTCAAAGAAAGATAATTTATAATTTAAAAAAAGGATTTTCAATTTTTTTACCTGACTAATAATATCTCCATGGGCAGTGCGAACTTGATAAAGGTATCGGTACTTTTTCTGTCTCATTTCAGCTCTATCCATTTTCGTCATGGACCTCATTGAGGTAGGTACTCGTGGATTCTTTCTTCCTGCAGCAACTAAAACGATATATTTCATATTAAATCGAAATTATATATAATATAAAATTGTTCGACCAAAAATAACTGATGACTGAAAAAATGTCATGGCGGATTATTTAAAAAAAATGTTGATGCCTTTTGTATTTGCGTAATCTCTTTAGTAATCTTTGGTTTTAATTAACAAACAGAGGCTTGATAGATAGGTTAATGGGAGACGCTTTCGGGGACGTTTTGGACAATGGAGGACGCATTTTGAAAATAGGGGACGGTCCCCATCAATGCAGAAATGGTCACTTTATATTAAAATTTTATTGCACATAATTTTTCGGGTTTATACCTATTTCAAAATGTGCATCATTTGAATGCTGCAAAGAATGAATTTTATAAGGTTAAAGTTTTTAAATATTCTACAAACAAACTCATTTTAAAAAGTTTTCTAGAATTCGCAATGTCTTTTTATAGGTGTTAAGGTATTTTTCCTGGTTAATGAATATTCTCAGATTTTAGATAACAGCTTCTTACTAAATTTGAGCTTAGAAGATTTTTTTTGAGCAATAATTACTGCTTTATTTCAGCAAATTTTAGTTCGTTTATAAACCATTAACAATGTTGTTAGTTGGATAGGTGATAAGTTAGGAAATCGTCTGCCGTCCCGTGTGCTTCTAAAAATAAGTTAATGAAATTTTTAAATACTTCGATTTACTGAGGCATATAAAAAGCGATGAAGACAGCGTTGAATTTAAAAACTCCGGCCTTGTTAGGCCAACCGGTTGGGATTAACTTCCCCTCCATTGCCTGCTTCTACTTCACCTATTAAGCAACACTGTTTTACTTCCCTCATAAAAGTTGAAGTATCAATTTTCACATATCTCACGATCTAGGTTCCCTAGATGTCAAAAAACATGTTTTCTCAATTCTGTAGGTCTATCTGTTCAAGGCATAGCTAAAAACTACTTACCCGATTCACTTTAAATTTTGGTGAAAAAGTAAGGGTCATATAGTGGACCTGATAACATTTTACTGAAAATCTAATATGGCGGCACAAAATGGCGATCTTTAATGAAATGTTATAAAATTTTTACTAAAAAATTGCTAATCTAATTTACCTCAAATTTTGCAGAAAAATAAAATATTACGTTGGAATTAATTGGTAAATTTTTGGTACGAATCCAAGATGGTGAAACAAAATGACGGGTTAAAAAAATATTTAAAAAATCATCATGAAAAAACTACTTTTCAAATATTTTCCAAAAATTAAATGTGATATAGAGATGAACTGATAAAAGTCTGGTATGAATTCAAAATGGCGGCCAAATAAAATGTTTGTAATCTTAGAAAATCACCCTCCAAGGTTTTTACAGATTTTCACGTATTATGAACCCTAGATGCCAAAAAACAGGTTTTCTCAATCCTCCTGGTCTGTTGTCTGTTTGTCTCTTCGCACAATTCCGTCGACCTGTCTGTCGGTCTCTCTGTCAGTTTGCGGCATAACTAACAATATACTTACTTAATTGACTTCAAATTATGGTCAAAAATCAAAGGTCATATGGGATGACCTGATAACATTTTGGTTCGAATCCATGATGGCAAAACAAAATGGCGTCCAAATAAAATATTTAAAATATCAGCCTGAAAAAACTAGTTACTAGATTGATTTTAAATTTTGTGCAAAAACTAAGTGTAATATAGAGATAAACTGCTAAAATTCTGGTACGAATTCAAGATGACGAAACAAAATAGCGGTCGGATAAAATGTTTGAAAAATCAACGTATTTTTTTCAAATGACTTCAAATTAGATGTGATATAAGGACAAACTGCTAAAATTTTGGTACGAATTCAACTTAATTCAATAATTATACCCAGAAATCAAGATAAGGAACAAAATGGCGCCCAATAAAAATGTTTGAAAAGACAGTATACATGTGTTAAATGACTATCTGCGGAACTAAATTGGGCCAGACTTTTACTATTTCTAATAAAATGAAAAATTTATAACGAAAGAAGTTCGGGTAAAGTAAATTTACCGATTTTTTAAAGTAATTTTTAAATTACAGTACGTAAACTTATTTTTGTACATCATTTTTGTTTTTATTTTTAACGGAGTCAATCTACCGGCAATTTTCGTGAAAAAAACTACTCTAGGATTTTTTTTTCTATAAAAATATTGATGAGGAATCCTGAGTTGTTTGGCATCAGGATTCCCTTTCTTTGTTGTTCCCATCTACAATATATTTATACAAAAAAATCCGAGGGGACGAGCAGTTCGTTTTCTACGAAAATTTTGTGTAATTGATCGCACTAACAATGTTTAATACTAATTGTTTTATTATTCACCGAGATATTTTTACTCAGTCAATGTGTAGTCAAAACGGACGAATTATCATTCATCAATATTTCTTTAACTTATAAAAGGGTTTCAAACGATATAACCCAAAAAAGTAATAGATTTTGCATCCGGTAATATTTAAAACTTTAGAATATAATTTTTAATACGAATAAAATACCCACCATCGTCGTGATGCTGTCCTTTACCCGTTGTACACGATTGCACCAAAACTCCAGTCAAAACAAAAAATGGCCATGATCCCAAAACAATCCAAGAAAACCAACATGGAGGTGGTTGAGCAGGTTTGAGAGAAACTCTCTGCCACACCCATGAAAGCATCGATAGATTTTCTAAAAAGTAGTCGATGGTAACTGACAATATTGCTCCACCATAAAGACTGGACCCAATTATTGTTAAACCTAAAATTAATATAGGTACTTATATTTAAAAAAATATCTTATAACTCGCAAAACGGGAAAAATTCAATCAATTTATATCTTCCAACATTACAGCAGTACCTTCTGTATTCTAATAATTCCCGTTCTAGAATATAACTTAAATTAAAAAATAAACGTGCTGAGTTACACTAAATTCTGTGACGTTATTTAAACCAAATATAGCTTAAGTTGGCGACATAAATCTTATTTCTATGCACACATATAGCTATACGCATACAATATACGAATATTTACATGTGAGATTTTATGAAACTATAAAAACACAGTAAAATATCAAAATGACAATACAATATTGAAATAACTACAAAACTACTAAATCCTCTCCAATAATAAACCTTATATACTTTTAATGTTTTTTTTTTACTTCCCTCGTTAAAGGGAAGTAGGTATTGTAGTCTTGAAAAAATCACCCTCCGAGATTTTTTCAGATGTTTACGTTTCCCTTTCCTTTTTCCCTACATGCTAAAAGACATGTTTTCTCGGTTCGCGGCATAGCTAAAAAGCTACTTACCCGATTGACTTCAAATTTTGGTCAAAAATGAAGGATCATATGGAGATGATCTGATAACATTTTGGTAAAAATTCAATTTGGAAAAACAAAATGGCGGGCTATTGAAATGTTACTAAAAACTACTTATACAATTTTTCTCAAATTTTGCACAAAAATCAAGTATTATGTAGGAATCAATTGGTACGAATCCAAGATGGCGGAACAAAATAGCGGCTTAATAAAGTATTAAAAAATTCAACCTGAATGAGCTACTTAATGGACTGATTTCACATTGTGTGCTATGATTAATTCTGGTACAGAGATGAACTAATAAAATTTTGGTACTAATTCAATATGGCGGAATTCCGTCATAGCTTAAAAACTACCTATCATCATGGGGATAACCTGTTAATATTTATAATTTTATTGTATACATACAATATGCCGAAGCAAGATGGCGGCCTAGTGAAACGTAAAAAAATTATTACTTAAAAAACTAATTGTGAAATTTACCTTAAATTTTGCACAAAAATCAAATGTTACATAAGAATAAACTGATAGCATTTTGTTATGAATATAAGATAGCAAAACAAAATGGTGTCCTAATAGAATATTTAAAAAGTGAGCCTGAAAAAACTACTTATTAGATTAATTTCAACCTTTGTGCAAGCATTAATTGTAATATAGAGATAAATTGGTAAAGTTGTGGTACCCATTCAAAAGAGGAAACAAAATGGCGGCCAAAATTTTTTTTTAATCGTATTCAGTTGACTTAACATTTTGCAGGAAAACAAAATGGAGATGTGTATAAATGTAAAAACTACTTATTGAATTTATTACTTCCCTCGTAATAGGGAAGTATTGTAATCGTGAAAAAATCACCCTGAGAGGTTTTATCAGATCTTCACCTTTTGGGGTCCCTATATGCCGGAAAACATGATTTCTCAATTCCGTCGGTCTGTCTGTCGGACTGCGGCATAGCTAAAAAACTACTTACCCGATTGACTTCAAATTATAGTCAAAAATTAAGTCATTACCATAATGACCTGGTAATATTCTGATAAAAATCCAATATGGGGAAACAAAATGGCGGACTAGTCAAATGTTAAAGAAATGATTACTAAAAACTTACTTATCCAATTTTGCACAAAAATCAAGTAATAGGTGATAGTAATTAACTAGTCAAACTAGGGTACGAACCCAAGAAGGTGAAACAAAGTGGCGGCATAATAAAATATTTAAAAATTCGACCTGAAAAAAATACTTAATAGATTGATTTCAAATTGTGCAAGAATTAATCGTGTTATAGAGATCAACTGGTAAAATTGTGGTTCGAATTCAAGATGGCGGAGCAAAATGGCGGCAAAATGAAATGTTTGTAATCGTGAAGAAAAAAATACAGTTTTTTTACATATCTTTAACCTTTTAGCGTCTCCAGATTCTAAAAATATGTTTTCTCAATTCCATTTGTCTGTCGGCGGAGCTAAAAGCTACTTACTCGATTGACTTCAAAAATTAAGGGTTATGTGGGGATGACCTGGTAATATTTTGGTAAAAATCCAATAAGAAGGAACAAAATGGCGGCCTACTGAAATTTAAAAAAAGTATTACTAAAAAACAAATTATTCAATTTATCTCAAATGGTACTGGTAAAATTTTGCACAAAAATCTAGGAATCAACTTGTAATATTTTCGTATGAATCCAAGACAGTAAAACAAAATGGCGGCCTAATAAATTATTTTAAAAAAATCAGTGTGAAAAACTACTTATTAGATTAATTTTAAATTTTGGGCATCCATTAAGTGTGATATAGAGATAAACTGAAATTCTGGTACGAATTCAAAACGGAGAAACAAAATGACGACCAAATAAAATGTCACAATGTAAAAAATCGTATTATTCAATTGACTTAATATCTTGCAGCAAAATTAAATGTGATACAGGGATTAACTGGTACGAATTTAAAATGATGATACAAAATGGCGGTTTTAAAAAATCAGTTTATTTTAATCATGTCGAAAAACAAGGAAATGATGCGATAAAAAATTTTTCAAAAGACAGTATACTAAATGACTATGCGCGGAACTAAAGGGTTACACATTACTATTACTAGTGAAAGGAAAGATTCATAACGGGTAATTCCCAGCAAAGGAAATTTGCTGATTTTTTTATATCCCTTGAATTTTTAAAATTTGTATGCTTTAAACAAGAACACTACTATTTTGTAATTTTGAATTTAGTTAGAATGAATTAAAAAAATACTAAATGTCGGATTTAAAAATTAAAAGACTGCCCGACAAAGTAAGAAATTTTATTCTAAGCCTTCCTTTTAATTTTCGAATTTAAATTAAATTTTCCCAATTAAAATTAAATTTTTGAAACCCCTATATATTTTGCCTAGATCGCAATTTGTAATAAAATTGTAAGAGACTAATATTATAGTAAGAGTCTAAGACAAAAAAAATTATGAAATACCCAATGAGAATCATATTAAAGAAAATGCGTAGAGAGTGAGAAAATGTTATAGTTAGCTACAAAAAAAAAACACGAAAATGGTTTAGTTCAGAGCGTTACCTAATTGTAGCAAGTTATTGAACGAAACATGTTTTTTGAAATTCACATAAAAACGCCATTAAAAATTCATTTTTTCCTACTATTCGATTTATGTTCTTCTTTTTCATTCTCCATTGTATTCATCCATTGTTGGATTTAGACTTTTTCTAGTTGCCTTCATGTTCGTCTGTTCCTGATCGTTTTTATCCATTGCCATTGCTTTTTAGCTATGTCATGAGCGTTATTGATTATGGAGTCTTCCAACGCCTCTTTTGGTTTTTCTTGAATCTTGATCTCCAAATGTTTTTCTGTACATCTAACTGTAAGTTGCCTGCCAAGCACATTTACGTTTTTGCGTTCTGCCGCTTTTCTTGTTACAGAAATGGTCTCCAGTCCATTTGTAGCTACTGAAAAGAAGCAACTATCAATGGTATCAGGACAGGCGCGGGGCAAGGCAAATCCAAAGATTATAAAAGAGCCCGTTATTATTATTATTATTATTTTACGAGTTATGATTAGCAGCTCACCTTACAAATTCGTTGGTTCTAACGTTGTCAGATCGGTTATTGTGGGTTACTATAAAAAACAATAATAAAAAAATGGAAATAAAATAGATAACTAAAAAAATATTGAGTCAAAATATAATATTGCATTTGCTTCGTCTACAGGAATTTTATTTCTCAAAAAATAAAAATAGAAAAACAACATTTAATAAAATATGTAGTTGAATTTTATTTTATATCAGTATGGTCCTAGAATCAATTTCGAACCGCTTAGTATTTCATTGTTAAACTCGCGACAGGCGATAGGACTTTGTTACTTATGAATGGGTGGAAGCGGTATGCATATACAGTAACAGCACCAGGGATAGACGAATCAGCCGAGCCGAAGTTTCAAACAGTAATGCACCTGCGCTAGAAGTAGTGCACAGTAACAGCATCTCAATTAGAAGTTTTATTTATTGTAAAATACTTTTCTCAGATTGTCTCTGAACTTGTGTTCGATACGGCAATAAACTGATTTACTGCCATGGATTTACTGACGCCAACCATATCAGTAAACTATTAGTGCCTTACTAAACATCTGTAAACCCTAGTTTGCTTTAAAATAAAAAAGAACCATTAATATCAAGCATTTAAATGACCAGGTTTTAAAAAAGATACAGAGATCTAAATTTTTCGTATTCAATTCCTTTTATAACCTTAAATTAAATTATGACAAAAAAGTTGATATTTGATTTTTTTGAGAAAATTCGTTTTATTTGAAGAATTAGGAAAAATCGCCATTTAGTGACCACTAATGGAATCATTACGGTACAGCTAATAGCTCTACGTGAAGAGCAAAAAAATAGCTTTTTTATGACGCCAAGTTCAATGTAATCGGTTCATTCAAAACAGAGATATAAATATTTGAAAGAAAAAACATTTGACCTTCACCTACCACTTTTTTATTGAAAATAAAAGAAATATATAACTAGCAAAAAGTTGAATAGTTGCCTGAAAAAAAGACAATGCTTACATTTTCTACAAACCTTAATTAGGAAAATTCCAGAGAAAATCGGCATTTCCATTTTTGAGTTGCTGTTACGCCCGCTAGCGGCCATTTTTCGAATTTAAAACTTTCCAGCAATTTTTCTTGGCTGACTTACCCATAAATATTTGATCCCCATAATTGTGTGATCAACGGTTACCGAGTTATGGCCCGAAACCGTTCTTAATTGGACACCTGGTACACATTTGTATTTCATCGGAAAGTTTTCTGGCAATCTTCTTTCTTCCATGCTATTCTTATAATTTTTATGTACGTTTGGTACTAAGCAACTCAATTTACAAATTAATGTTTTATGATGATTTCTCAGATTTCTCTGTCTCTAGCAGTCTAGCATGGGTGTCGTTTCTAATACGTTCGCGTTTCGCGTAGTGCAGGTGTCGTCAGTGACATAAAGGTCGGGATGCCGAAGTTCAACGGAGTTTCTAGAACGGGTTTTGTTACTGTATATGAGAGCGATAGCATCTATTCTTTATTTAGTCTGAGGGCAAATCACAGAGCCCTGCGCTTACACCGGCTCCGCGGTTCAACATGCACCGGCCTATACCTAATCATTATTGCTTGTTTACATCAAAATACAAAAGCGACACTTTTTTCTAAAAGGTCCCACGGACCTGCAAAATCTCGCGCGGGCTCTGAATGATATTTTATTTTCTTTTTATTTTATTTTACGAAATTTACGGGGTAACCCTCTTTTATAAAAATTGTTTACAATAAATATATATATATATATATATATATATATATATATATATATATATCAACAAACTTAAATATGTATATACATATTTAAGTATATTACATATTAAACTAAAACAGAGACCCTAGAACGAGTAATATAAATAATGATATACAATGATTAAATAATGATACAAAGATATTCTTGACGGCAGAAAGACTGCAGTTAAATATGTCAATTCTAGAGCCGATCGAATTAAGCAACATTAGAGTCCTATCAATGGGCGAATGTAAGCCATAATTAGCTGAGTGAAATGGAATATAAAACAAATCACTATTTCTCAGCCTCCTCCCGGGTATATGCAGTCCTATTTTGTATAACAAATGTGGTGAATGAATCATTCAGTGCAGAAGTTTATACACAAAGCGCGCATCAAACATGCAACGCCTACTTTCCAGCGTACTTAAGTTTAGTGAAATCAGTATGTCGACTCTGTAGTAGTCAGTCATGCTAATACCCATCCTAAATGCCCTAAATCTAAGAAAACGTTGTTGAACCAACAATAGTTGAGGATATATCGTTATTTACCTTCACGACCTGAGTTCTGCCTGTGAGACAGCTCTCCAACCACTCAATTAGCTGCTCAGAAAAGCCCATAGCCTTCAACTTGGCCAGAAGAATTTTAAAGTTTACCCGGTCAAAGGCCTTTGAGAAGTCAGTGTAGACAGCATCAGCCTGTTCACCCTCTAACAAGGCAATCTTGTAGATTGCTAAATTATCAGTGGTTGATTTAGCCTTGCAAAAACCAAATTGGCTATAATGAACCAGCTCCAGCTAAGCTAGTCAAAAACTAGGCTGTCAAATAGTTTAGGGATTGCGGACTGAATGCACACCCCTCTATAATTACCAACGTCATCAGCATCTCCAGATTTGAAAATTGGAGTAAGAAAACTATGTTTCCATAATTTTGGAAATGTACATGCATCCAGTGATTTATTAAAAATCATGAAGAGGTTTCGTTATTATAGACATTTTTTAGAAAGGTATTGGGAATTTGGTCGGGTCCACAATTGTTTTTATTTGGCAGGCTCTCAATCTTGGCAAAAACCTCAGAGACCTTAAACGATTTAACCTGTATGTTTTTATAGGGGTCACATGGAAAGGCGGGTATTTGACAATCGGAACGATCGTATACACTAGAAAAATGTTTGGCAAACAATTCAACAATCTCGCCACTGCTATGAGCCCCATTTCCCCCTAGATGCGTGCTGTTGGGTAGGGCGTTAGTCTGTCTCATACCAATTACATGCTTCCAAAAGACCTCCCCGTTTTATCTAGAAAAGATGCATAACACCGTTTAGACTCAGCCTTACACGCAGCTCGTAAATTAGAAAAAATAATATAATCGTTATGGCTTTTACTTTGCATATATTTCCTATGAGCTTCCTTCTTTCTACAAACAAGGTTTTTAAGATCAGAGTAAAAGATTGGGAAAAGTGGTACTTTTAACTCGGCGCCGAGGCACATGACACTGAAGACATTAATAATTTGATAATTAATAATGTATTTAAAGATTCATCCACACTTGCACCCTTGAAACAGCCATTCCAGTCACAAGAGGCCAAAAAAATATTAATAGCATTGTAATCAGCATTAACAAAATCGTAATAAGTAAGATCGTAAGATCAAGCTCCAGAATATCATACCCGGCTTGCAGTTCAAAACAATAAGCAGAATGATATCCCTAGTACGTTGGACATTTATATAAGGTCTATGGCAAAATAAAAGGTCTAAAAATACATTCCTACTGTTAGTTATATGATTGACTTGATATAAATTTAAAAATGAAAATGCTTCAGCTATATTCTGGGCAGGAGAGCTCACTGGACAGGTGACCGAGAGTCCATGTTCTGCATTGGACCAGGTAGCATCAGGTAGGTTGTAGTCGCCAAAGTTTGATAGGTCTGCATGAGAATGTGATTCAATGATCGCTTCAACGGCTTGTGGTGAAGATCATACACATCATGCGAAGAATTTGGAAGAATATACACGCAGCCCAAGATAAATACTTTTCTATTGAGCTTTACTTCAACAAAAACTTGTTCCACTTCATGACATGTAGCTGCCAACCTTCTTGATTTAAATTTATTAGATACAACTACTAGGACTCCTCCACCTCGAGATTTTTCACTTGTTGATGAGCTTCTATCTGTCCTAAAAACTATATAGCCATGAAAACTAACTTCGCCCGGTAAGTATGAGTCGCTAAACAACGTCTCCACAAGAATCACAACATGATAGCCACAAAGCAACATTGCTTCTTTTATTTCCTTGAGCTTTGTACGCATCCCTCCAATGTTTTGATAGTAACATCTCAGGCAGCCACCCCGTTTTTTGAAATATGACTCGGTCTTGGCGAGAACTTAGCAATGTATGGTGCCCCATTCCTATGTTTAATACCAAGGTCTACTTCACGATTGTCCCTCCTCTGCTTCAGCTCCTAAACTAACTTCTTAAGCTTGTCTCTTTGCATTAAAGTGAAATCTTGCTTAATACTTATATTAAGGTCTTTCAGGTTATTTCTCTCCAAAGATGACTTTCATAGGTCTGGGTTGTAAGTTACTCTACTACATTATAAACAGTGATGTTTTTGGCACGCAGATTTCTTTCTCATTGTATGGATCGGCATTGTTAGACGTGACAGAACCTTCAAAATTTCGTGCTCCCAAACCGGGAGTAGTCTCAAAAAGGTTTCGCAATTCCGAAACTTCCTTCTCCAAATATTTTTTTATCTTTGAAAATACGGCTTAGTTTTGTTTTACCAAAGGCGGCCCAAGCTGCACTTTATCTCATCTGTTTGATTTTCTTTACCAATTTTTACTGAGAGACCTAGACATATAGGTGTATTGGTCTACTTCTTCCAAAGTATTATTAATCGTTACTGATTCTGACGTAGTTGTTACTCATCTTTGTGTGGCTAAAATTCGTTCTATGTTTGCGAAGTTGCTGTATTTAGCTCATTAACATAATCTTATTTCTAATTTCTTGAGTAATATTTATTTGCTTATTTTATCATGCCTCTTTAATTCATAAAACATGCACATGGTACAATAATTCTAATAACACTTTTCGCTACCTTCGAACATAAAAAAACTCCTAAAAAGTACAGTGAACATATTGACATTGCTTTTTAAATTAAATTTAGCTTTTCTCCTTACCTTTCCTAAAATACAAATTAAGAATAGCGCAACAAAGTGCACAACCAAGCGAAACAGCAATGCACAACCAAATATTTCCTTTTGAAGGCGTTTCGGTTATGTAATCCGCTGTCAGGAGACCAGCAAAGCCTAAAAGTAAGCCCGTGTGCAACCCGCTTATAAACAGTCCCACATATTGGACTAACATAGTAATTAATCCAAACAACAACCCCGCGAGCGCTGCAACTGCTGTAACAAGAAAAAATAAGGTTAAATAACTTAGAAACACAAAATGTAATGTAAACAGATGACATTACCAGTTATCTTTTTCCTAATAATTATTGCAAATGTCTGTACGTATGTAAAGTAAAAGACAAATTATACTTCGTATAGAAAGTATGTGAAGTATATTGATTCGCTTGATTCACGTCCATTTCTTCAGAAATACAACAAAAAAACATTATGCTTTAAAACCGATCTATAACCGAATTTAATAAGCCGCTCGGATGCTGTGCGTCGCGGACTGACAACAGTGGGAGTTGGGATCCATATGTGGGAATTTTATTTTACTTATTTGGATGGATCGTATAATCAAAGTATAATCTGTGCTTGGTAAAGGTAATTAAATCTTGTCTCAACAAACTTTCCCTTTCTTATATTAATAACCAGCTGGGTCACTGGCGTCTCCAAGAGGGAGCAGGGAGGGCCTGAGATCCCCTTATATAATTCGCTCCCCCCCTAAATTTACATAAATGGCCAGAAAAATTGGTAAATTCGTATACACGAAATAGAAACCTGTTATGTAGTATATTGTCCTATATAGGATTTTGAGATTTTCATAATTTTAATAATTTGTTCAAATATAGTTAACCACATAGCCATTAACTTTAGGAACAGGACAGTCTACAGGCTAGTCCAGAGAGAGTTAAGAATTCAAAGTGTTAAAAGAACAGTGCGGTTGCGATGGCTCAATTTAGCTGGTAAGGCTTAGCAATAAGTTTTTGGTGTAAGGTTTAATGGATCGTTACCACTTTGTCTCCCTTAACTAATAAATTGTCTTTATACCTTTTTTGGTCATCATGCATTTTTTCTTAGGAAGGCTGTTTTGTACCTCTACTCACTTGTACAACCACTTTGTACAACATATGGACCACCCCTTTTCCAGACACGACAAAATTATGAAATTGCATATCACAAAAATATAACTCTTAAAACTTTAATAGAAAATCGAATAGAACCTATGCGGGCCGCTAGCTTCTCTGCAGCCAAGTCCTGTATGCTTGATTTCCTGTGAATCGAGCCAGAGAAGAGAACTTAAATGGCTAACAGGGTGTGAAAATATAAGTAAATTATTTTGTTGGCCATGTTTACTTTTTGAAAATGAAAAAGGTCTCTGGAATAAAACTGGTTTTTCCGATTTAAACAATTTCCATAAAGCTGTAAAAAGACACATTATGTCCAAAGCGCATTTGCAGGCCATCATAAAAGAAAAAGTCTTCGGCAAAACTAGAATTGAACACGCCCTTAATAAACAGTTGGAAATTAGTCACCGCCAACACAATGAACTAGTCGATAAAAATAGGCAAATATTAAGAAGACTTATCGATGTTGTTTGTTTTCTCGGACAGCACGAATTGTTATTTAGAGGTCATGACGAACAAGGGTTTCTTCAAATAGAGGAAATTTTCAAGATTTACTTAGTTTAACAGCTAAATATGATGATTGCTTAAAAAATCATTTATAGAGCAGTCTAGCGTTTTTCGCGGAACGTCGAATCGAATCCAGAATGATTTAATTTCCGCTGTTGCAACCATTATTCTAAAAAGAATTAAGCAGGAGATTGACGAGGCGCGGTTCATTGCTATTATTCTGGACGAAACAACTGATATCACTAATTTTAGCCAATTATCTATAGTAATACGCTACGTTAAAACAAGAGCGATTTTTAGGTTTTAAGAATGTGTTCGAAAATCGTACAGCAGATGCATTATATACCGTAGTTTATAAGTTACTAAAGGAATTAATGGAGAGAAAAAATTAGTTGCTCAAAGCTGTGATGGAGCTGCAGTGATAGCAGGCCAATTAGGGGGTCTGCAAGCTAAAGTTCGAGACATTTTCCCAAGTGCTGTGTTTGTCCATTGTTTTGCTCATAAATTAAATTTAGTTTTATCCCAGTCCATCAATCACATTAAAGAGTGTAAAGTATTTTTCGTTACTTTTAGTGGCATGGCTGCTTTTTTTTCCAAGTCAACAAAACGTACACAAGCTTTAGACTCCATCGTCCAAAACAATTGCCCAAAGTAGCTCCTACTAGGTGGAACTATAATCGAAGACTTGTGTTAACAGTATTCACTGATTGAACTATTTGAGAATATAATAGAAAATAATGAAACGTGGGACTCAGAAGCAATAAATAGTTCGAGGGGGTTTTTGGACTGTTTGAAACGAGATTTTAATTTTAATTATTTGTTGAACATATTTTCAGAAATATTTCCATTCTCGGACAATGTTTTTAATATATTACAAACTAAAACAAACGATATTGCTTTTTGCCCAAAAAAAGTGGATGATTTTAAGTCCATGTTAAGCTAAAAAAGAGATGACTTTGACCTATTTTGGGAGAAAACGATGACGTTAAATGTAGAGCCACAAGCCAAGCGTCTTCGAACAGACAAGTTGGGAGTTGTTCAAACATCATACAGACGCCTCTTTTATGAAATAATCGATCAAATTCAGCAACAAATAAACTATAGATTTAACGGTTTAAATGATTTTAAATTCCTCGAGCTCTGCAATTTTGATGCATTTAAAGGAAAAACTTTTCCAGAAGATGCATTTAAATCTCTTCTTCTTCATTATGGCCAGTTCGAAAGTGATGACATTAGCGCAAAAAATAACGCTAAGGAACTAATGCAATTTTTAAAAGACAAAGAGCTGGACCATGTTTACACCGAAGTGTCGAAATTGTGTGAATTGGTATTGACAATACCTGCCACAAGTTCATCAGTAGAACGCAATTTTGCAACACTTAAACGCATAAAAAATTTCGTGAGAAATTCAACGGGGCGGGAGAGACTTTCACATACATCGCTGTTGTCCATTGAAAGTAAACTTCCCCAAAATATATCGGAGCATCGACGTTTTTATGATGACGTCATTGACGAATTTGCGAAAAATGAAAGAATCGAATTACATTACAAATAGGTAAGTTTTTAAAAACTGCTTCCCTTTCTTAAAATTTCACCGCACGCCCCTGAAGCCTAGAAGTGCAGGGTCGACGGAAAACTCAACGAGTACGATGAGGAAAAGAAAGTCCAGCACTGAAACGCAATAGTGAGTCGCATTGTCACGTATTCCCGGTTGGAGTGGTAGGTTGGTAAGTAATTGATAAAAGTAAATAAACCATTTGGTTCATTTCTAAGTAAAAAGTAAAAAATCGGTAAATTTCCTTTACCCGGAATTTCTCTCGTTATGATTTTTTTTCATTTCCATCCCTCCACAGTCACTTGTATTTAAAGTAAAATGTTAGAAATAGTATAAAATAAGGACCATTGTTTCGGGATCGGTGGAAGGTAAAAATCCCCCCAGAGCCAATTTGACCTATAGTTAAAAAAAAGTAATGACTTTTTTTTTGGTTGTTTATAATATTTACGTGTTGAAAATTTTCATCGTCTCCAAACCTCCCCCAAGAAGCAATGTCTATATACGCCACTGGGAATAGTGAAGTGTGACCCAATTAATTCAGTACATAGTCACAACATATATGTGTTACATATACTGTCTTTTCAAACATTTTTGTTGGGGGCCATTTTATTCCATTATATTGGATTCCTACCAATAGTTTACCAGTTTTTTTTCTACCTATGCCACATTTGACTTTTGGGCATAATTTAAAATAAATTCATCGCCATTTTGTTACTTCATGTAAAATTCGTACCAATGTATCCCATTTTCAAATTTAATTTTTCTTTAAAGACAATTGAACAAGATTTTTTACTTTGATTTTTTTTAAATTTTATTTGGCCGCCATTTTGTTTCGCCATCTTAAATTCGTACTTAATTCTTGCACAAAAATTGAAATTAACTTAATAAGTAGTATTTTCTGATAAGACTGATTTTTTTAATATTTCATTAGGCCACTATTTTGTGTTGCGATCTTTGATTATATCAAAATGTTCAGTTCATTCCTATGTAACAGTTGAATTTTGTGCAAAATTTGAGGTAAATTGGTTAATTAGTATTTTAGTAATACTTTTTTAACACTGTTTCGCTTTATTGGATTTTGAACAAAATATTACCAGGTCATCCCCATATGACCCTTAATTATTTGATCAGAAGTCAATCCAATAAGCAGTTTTTAAGCTATGCTGCGAACTGACAGACACACAGACAGACTGACGGACGGACCGCCAGAGTTGGTAAAAACATATGTTTTGGCATCTAAGGACTCTAAAACATGTAGATATGTAAAACCTGAGAGGATGATTTTTCACGATTACAAACATTTTATTTGGCCGCTATTTTGTTCGGCCATCTGGAATTAGTACCACAAATTTACTAGTTGATCCCTATACCACAATTAGTTATGGTTCACAATTTGAAATCAATCAAATAGGCAGTTTTTCCATGCTGAATTTTCAAATATTTTATTAAGCCGCCATTTTGTTCCGTCATCTTTGATTCGTACAAAAATGTTATCAGTTGATTCCATCAAAATACTTTTTTTAAAATTTCACTATCCGCCGTTTGCTGATATTGTTTTTCGGCATCTAGGGAAAATCCCTGAAACGTGAAGATCTGAGAAAATCTTGAGGGTGATTTTTTTCACGGTTACAATACTTCCCTTTTATCACCGATAATGAAACTATTTCATTTTATTTCAAAGGGGAATATAACAGAATAAAACATTATGAAGTTGCAAAAATAAAGTTTCCTTGATTCCTATTAATGAGCAATCGTATTTGTCTCTTTAAAACATAATTTCGTTTTGCGTTTTAGTTGCCAATAGCATTGAAATACGCATACGCAAGTAGGCCTAAATCGCGCCACTGACAACCCCAAGTCAAATCATGTTGTATGTGTTGCATGCGAACTAATATCGTTTATGCATTAACCAAACAACGTTAATATTACTATTAGACGTTGACACGTGCGATTGATAAGGTGGATTTATGAAACTGCATGATTAACTGTCTATAACGAAAGATGAAAACCTTTGCCGTAGTAAAAAACTACTTATTGGGGGGTTATTCATTTTTAATACTGACTGATCATTTACCTACTTATAAGTGACCGATTTTGGAAAAAGATCGCATAAATGACCTAAGAAAGGACCTCATTTACCTTTGTAAGTGACCGGTTTATAAATAACTGTTGAATAAAAATAAATTAAATGCCTTTGTAATTTTTAACAGATCAACTTTGGTATCAATTGAGAGCTTAAGATAAAGGCTTTTAGGCATACTTTCGAACATTTTTAAAAATTACAGTATAAATGACCACAATTCCATCTATATTTCCAGTAATATAGATAAGTGACCAATTTATAAATGACGGATCATTTGCCAACACAAGCTTTTTTATAGAGATCTAATATCAATATCTAGCAAAAGACTTCAGACTAATTCAGCTAAACAAAGTAGAGTACAACACTGATAAGCAGAAGCGTGTCTGAGCTGAGGGTCAAAAATGATGGTTGATGATTGTAGGATTTTAAAAAAAGTCATTGATTCTTTTCCATTAAGTCGATTACTTTTAATGAATACTTGAATTTCGAATACTTTATCTAACTTGCTTACATTTTAATACTGGATTGAAAAATCTCATAGTTCACGAAGTTTTTATATATAAATTAAATTTTACGCCCTATATGATTTGATTTAATCATTTATGTTTAAGTCGGATATCTGGGTTAGTTTACAATATTTAAAAAATCGAATTCGTTACGAGGGATGTTCCGAGTAAAGACCAATTTAAGATTTATTTTTCTTCATATTCATTTTGTTTATAGTTTATATCGTTTTTGCTACATATTTATATTGCGTTTTTTCAAGCCGAAAGTCGCTGTTCTCTTGAATAGTTATATTGTGCAAATAAGAATTTATGACATATCTGTTTTGTTTACATATCTAGCAATCATTCAGACAGAAACAAATGTACATTTTTCATCACCACAACTTTTTTCATCCAGATTTAAGATACAAACATTCATTCACTTAACTGTCTATTTAAATAAAATCGCTGCTTCGATGTAATTTTTTAAATTATGTTTTCATTTTTATTAAATTTTATTTTTTGTAAATTTATATTTGCATAATCTATAATCTATAAAAAAATCAATGATGACATTTATTAGTTTCCTCCATAAAAATAAAGTATTTATTCTAGGAAATAAATTTTCCCGACTTTTCAAACATTCAATTAGGCTGCCATTTTGTTCATCCCTGTTTCACACTTGATTTTTGTGCAAATTTTCCAACTATTTGGATAATTAGTTTTTGATACCTATATTTTAAGCATTTAATTAGGCGGATATTTTGTTTCATCAATGATTTTTAAACATTTTATTAAGCCGCCATTTTGTTCCATCATATTGGATTTTTACCAACATGTTACCATGTCATCCCCAAATGACTTTTAATTTTGAATTTAAAGTCAATCCGATAAGTATAGTTTTTAGCATTTTTTTTACCGCAGCCAAACAGACTGACGGAATTGAGAAAACTTGTTTTTCAGCATCTAGGGGGGGACCTTGAAACGTGAAAACTGAAGATCGGAAAAAATCTCGGAGGCAAGATTGTTTCAGGATTACAATACTTTCCTCTCACGAGGAAAATAAAAATGTTTACTTAAAACGAAAGCTCTCACGGTTCTGGCCAATTAAATGTTCATGCTTTCGATCAATTATAGAACTATGGTTGTTAGGATTAGACTATAAAACTTATGGAATTCCATTTCAACCTTTTAGTTTAATAATGAATATACATTGAAACAGGACACTAAAAAACAAAACGAAAAATAATTGCAATTTGATATTATCTAATCCGACAATCAACTGTTTCCTAATCTTAGTTTATACAATTTAGTAATTCTTTAAATGAAGCTAAAGCAAAGTTATTCTTATTTTAACTCATAAATTATATCATCTATCGAAATGGCGGGTAAAAACAGTATCGTACTAATTACAATTAAATACACGTAAATGTTCAGATATGCACCAATGACTGAACATTCTGTATCGCTAGATATTAAGATATTACAACATTCAATTTCACATTGTTTTTGGGCAGCCGGCAGTTTGACAACCGCAGCAATTGAATCGCTATGTTAAGCCACTTCCATAGTTGGTACTATTTTTAAATACACATTATGTATTGTGATACAGATAGCTTTGGTTTAGATGTTCCACCAATAACTTATTATCATCATTCGATAACTGATTATTGGTGGCGTAACGAAAAATATCAGCATACCTCCTCACAGTCAGGTTACGTCATTCTAACTCTAACAATTTCTAAATTGCAACTATAAAATTTACATATACACATACGTTATATGTCAAAACAGATACATACTAAATATATACATTTCGGTTAACTCCTTATTACCGGTTAAATAGTGTCAAATCATGGAATTTTGTTTTTACTTCCCTCGTAAAAGAAAATGATTGTAATTGTGAAAAATCACCCTCCGAGATTTTTTCAGATCCACGTTTCATGGTCCCTAGATGCCGAAAAACATGTTTTCTCAATTCCGTAGGTTTGTCTATCCTACGGTCTGTCAGTTCGCAGCATTGCTAAAAAACTACTTACCCGAATGATTTAAAATTTTGGTTGTCAGAAATTAAGGGGCGTATAGGGATGACCTGGTAACATTCTGGTAAAAATCTAATACGGCGACAGAAAATGGCGGCCTTGTAAAATGTTAAGAAAACGTCATTAAAAAACTACTTAGGTACCCAAAAAATAAGTTTTATGTTGGATTCAACTGGTAAAAGTAAGATGACGGTTTAATAAAATATTTAAAAAATCAGCCTGAAAAAACTAGTTAATGGATTCATTTCAAGTTCTGTGCCATAACTAACCAATTAGTAAACTTGTGGTACTAATTCAAGATGGCGGAACAAAATGTCGGCCAAATAAAATGTTTGTAATAGAGAAAAAAATCACCCTTTCAGATATTACGTATCTACTTAAAATATATTTTATCGATTCAGTCCGTCCGTCGGTCTGTCTGTCAGTTCGCGGCGTTGCTTACGAACTACATACCTATTAAATTGACTTCAAATTTTAGCAAAAAATTAAGGGTTATATCGGGATGACCTGGTAGTATTTTGGCAAAAATCCGGTATGCCTAACATTTTGAGATAAATCCAAGATAGCAAAACAAAATGACGATGTAACAAAATATTTAAAAAATCAGCATGAAAAAACTAATAATTAAATTAATTCCAAATTTTGTGCAAGCATTAAATTGTGGTTCGAATTTAAGATAGTCAAAAAACGTTAAAAATCCTATTTAATTGACTCTAAAATTTGTAGAAAAATTAAGTGTGATAAAGGGATAAACTGGTATGAATTTAACATGAGGTAACAAAATGATGGTGTGTGTCAATGTAAAAACTACTTATTCAATTTATTTTAAACTATGCCCAAAAGGCAAGTATGGCATAGGAGGTACGGAATTCAATATAATGGAACAAAATGGCGCCCAATAAAAATGTTGGAAAAGACAGTATGTATGTGTTACTAAATTCAAAAAAAAATATATTTATTGTGTAAAATTCAGCATAAGAAACATACAATAAGAAAGCACAAATATACACAAAAGGACAAGGTACACTGTCTCCAGTGATCTCTATATTTAAAGTCACCATCTATAAACTAGATATATACGCAAAAAATAGTCATTAAAACAAATTAAAATCAAAATCACGACTTATTATCACAGGCAACAGAATTTCCTAGCTTCAGTCTTGCTTTTAAAGTAGCCTTTGTTACATTCGGTATATTTTTCAATGCATAAGTGACAAACGGAGCCAGAAAAGAAAAACTGGATTGAAAAGCCATGGTTTTATGAGACGGAGTATTAAGAGTTTCGCGCACCCTTCTCAGTTCTCTTTGATGAATATCAGACCGAAGTGTAAGTTTAGCAAAAAGATACTTGGGTGTTTGAGTATTCAGTATTTGACGTACAAAACAGGCCAAGTGAACAAATCTGATCTCATTCAATTTATAAAAGTTCAGACCGCGAATATATGGAGAAATATGTGCAAAGCGTGGAATATGAACTATAAAACGCACACACTGATTCTGCATCTTTTGCAGTCTCGAGCGACTTTCATTTGTTAAACATGGGCCATAAACCACATCAGCATAATGAAAAAGAGAAAAAACGAGGGAGCTAACAAGCATTTTTTAGTGTCTCTATCCATCAAGTTCTTAAAAGGATAAAGCCTCTTCAAGCCTAGATAGACCTTGCACAAATATCCGAAACATGACTCTCAAATTTTAATCGTCAACCCTAGATTCTTAATAGACTGGCTGAACTCGATCACCTGTCCATCCACCAGAAGCTCAAGATCACTGACTTTTTCGAGCTGATAGCTTGAACCTATCAACACGTGCTGACTCTTCGAGGCATTCAACACAAGTCCGTTATCCCTTATCCATTGTTTAACATTGTGAAGATCGTCATTAATTATATTTCTTGCCCGATCCTTTCCATTAGGTGAAAAATCAAATGAGAGCTGAATATCCTCAGCATAAAGATGGATGTAGCAGGATTTAGGAACAGACTGTATGTCAGCAATGCAAAGAGAAAAAAGTAAAGGACCCAGAACTAAGCCCTGCGGAGCACCACAGTCAATTGACCTTAAATTAGATTCAGCTATAGTAGTATGTGAATTAAATATAACTTTTTGTAGGCGACCAAAAAGATAACCTCGCAACCAGTCATGCGTACAACCACGAATTCCATAATACCTCAGCTTGGCCATAAGATATTCAACATCTATTGAGTCAAACGCCTTCGACATATCCAGGCATGTCAAAGAGGTGACTCGCTGTCGGTCAATAGCACCTAAGCAATTATCAAGAACGTTGCACAAAGCCGTAACCGTTCCAAACCCACGACGAAAGCCAGATTGACAATCTGCTATAATTTCACTCTTATCAAGAAAGATAGTTAATTGCCCATGCAACAACGATTCGGCAATCAGAAACAAACTAATAGGTCTTAAATTTTCCAGGCGCTCAATAGTACCAGAAGATGCCTTAGGAATTGGTTTAACAAGCGCGGGTTTCCACTGGTCTGGAACAATCCCGGTTAAGAAGGATACATTGATGATATGTGTCAGCAGAGCCGCTACATAGTTTAGCGACAACTGAAGCATCTTAGCAGAAATACCGTCAGCACCAATGGTATGTGGCTTTTGCTTTAGAATAAGTGATTTGATCACATCGATAGAGCCAGGAGAAAAATTAAACTGAGAATCTGAGAATGTCCCACACTTAAAACTGTTCATGTATGTCGGGTCAGCAGGAAGAAGTTTTACTGAATCAATAAAATAGTTATTAATTTTATTAGGGTCACAAAGAAGGGAAGGTAGTATTTCTGAAGTTTGGCCAGCTCCGTGAATAGTATCTAGGAATCTAGAGTGCACTGGACCATGTTATGGTCAGCGAGAGAAAATATGAAATCATTATTAAAACTACACCATTCAATATTTTTAAACGATTATTGCTTTATTGAAGAAAATAATACACTTAATGATTATTTATGAAAGTCATTTAAATATTTTATACTGCTACTGCCGCGACTGGCTTGGCAGTAGCCGATTTTCTTTACCCAATTTTTTAATACGTTGTCAATTGTTTGTGGATCGTTAACGTAACATCTGTCCTTAAGGTATCTATAACTTACTGCGTAAAAGCTCGATTGTTTCACGGCTGGTGTGGCACGTTGTGCCATCCTGCTGGAAACAAAGCTCTGTCAAGTCCAAATCGTCCAGTTGTGGCCACAAAAAATCTGCACTCCGTTCAGTGTGATGCTGTTACCTCATTCTGGAAGAAGTACAGTCACTCTTTTAGGATGCATTGGCTTCTCTATGACTATATGTGGATTTTCGGAATCCCAAATTCTACAGTTCTGTTTATTAACGTAACCTCCAAGATCAAAGTGAGCCTCGTCTGAAAAGATGATTTTGCGGCATTTTCCAACTCATTTATAGTCCACGTAGAGAATTGGTAACGAAGCGTATGGTCATTTTGCTTCAGCTCTTGAGTGAGTTGCACCTTGTAAGCGAATAATCCAAGATGTTTATGCAATTCTTTCGACTGTACGTACTGAACGAGCACGCGGATAGCTTTTATTGTCCACAATAAAACGAACTTTTTTTTATGAATTTCCTTACACCAGATGCTGAGTGGGGGCATCATTTCGACCAAAAATTCTTCTCAATTTCCGCACAGTTTCTGTTACACAGCACTTACTTTGAAAATAGTTTTTCAATATTTCCCAGCGAATGTTCAAGAGTAAAACGATCCATTTTTTTATTCATTCAGAGCGGAGGTTTGACACTAAATATCTTTATCTATGACTTTGACAAGCGCGATAATCAAGTCAGCGTTGAAATGACGAGCACTTCAAAAAGAAACCAACAGATGGCTACTCGTTATATTACTTGAAATATAGAAGAAAATATTGAAATATTCTATGTTCAGATTTAGAAAGAAATCTCCTTGAGCTTTTTTGAGTTTAATTCCTATCTTTAAATTTTGATGCGGATGCCGCATTTTCGGCATTTTATTAAATATATTTGGAAAATCACGATTTTAATTTGTAATTATGGAAATTTGTATTAGCAACTGCGTAAGAAAATTACTGAAATAGTTTCAGGAAAATGGTGGTAGTGAAGATTGGAATTCTCAGTTTAAGTGCAGGAACCGGAAGACATGATTTAAAGAATACTTTTACTTCACTTGTAAAAGGGAACTATTGTAATCGCGAAAAATCAACCTGTCAGATTTTTTCAGATCTTTACGTTTCAAGGCCCCTAAACACCGAAAAACATGTTTTCTCAATTCCGTCAGTCTGCCTGTCTGTCTGTTCGCAGTATAGCTAAAAAACTACTAATCGAAGTAACTTGAAATTTTCGTCAAAAATTTAGGATCATGTGGTAAAAATTTGGTACCATTCCAAGATGGTGAAACAAAATGGCGGCTGTATAAAATATTTAAAAATTCAGCCTGCGATAACCACTTAATGTGTTGATTAAAACTTGTGTGCAATAATTAATTATTAAAAAAGATATAAACTGGTAAAATTGTAAAAACAACAGATGGCGAAACAAAATGGCAGCCAAATAAAATGTTTGTAAATGTGAAAAATCACCCTCTCAGGTTTTACATATGTTCATATTTTAGTGTCCCTAGATGCCAAAAAATATGTTTTCTCATTTCCGTCGATCTGTCTGTCAGTTCGCAGCATAGCTTAAAAACTACATATGCAATTGACTTCAAACGTTGGTAAAAAATTAAGGATCATATTTCCCTAAAAATGGCGGCCTAGCGAAAGTAAAAAAAAAAACCAAAAACTGATTATCCAATTTACCTCAAATTTTGCACTTGCAAAAATCAGTGTTACATAGGAAGGAACTGTTAACAGTTTAGTATGAATTCAAGATAGCAAAACAAAATGGCGGCCTAATAGCAGAGTATACATGATACAATGTAGGCTTTGCTAATAAAATACTTAAAAAATCAGCATGAAAAAACTACATATTACATTATTTTCAAAATTTGTGCAAGCATTAAGTGTGATATAGGGATAAACTGGTAAGGTTGTGATACGAGTTCAACAAAATGGCGGCCAAATGCCAAAAAAACAAATGTTCAAAAAAACAACCTAAAAATGTTTTCTTATTTAAATGATTTTAAATTTTGCAAAAAAATAAATGTGATATAGAGATAATATGGCACGAATTTAGTATGACGGAATAAAATGGCAATCTTAAAAAAGTCAGTGCAAAAACTACTTATTTTAAATTATACCCAACAAAGTGTAGCAGAGAAATTATTAAAATATTGGTACGAATCCAACGATGGAACAAAATTGCGCCTAATAAAAATGTTTGAAAAGACAATACATATGTATTACTGACTATACGGAACTAATCTGGGTCACACTTCGCTCTTCCTAATAAAAGAACAACTTCATAACGGGGGAAGTTCCGGGTAAAGGAAATTTGCGGATTTTTTAAATACTGGGTCTCTTGACCTATTTAGATTTGGCCTTACTTGTCTTATTTGTTATGACTTTCTATATTACATATTACTCCGCTTACTTGTTGCTGCGCTGTAGTAAAATAATGTAAAAAACTACTTTTAAAATGTATTCATAAAATATTCATTATTTATACTGGAAGGTAATCACAAAATCAGAAAAAGTACAAGTGTATTTGATGTATTCTGAACTTTTTTATATTTTACGAAAGTTAAAAGTCGGGTAAAATTATTTCGAGCCCGCTACATTTCAAACATTTCTCAAAAGTCAGTCTTACCGATCGGACTACCTTTTATACCAATCGGTTTTTTTCTTCTTTCAATTAATCATCATCAATCATCAATCGTTAAGAATGTTTAAATGATACAGGGCTGAACCTGAAATACTACTAGTAGTGAGGGGTAGGACTATAAGACTCTTTCAGATCCTCCCTCAGCACCACCTGCCATCAAGTTTTCATCCTTCAATCTACCTGCCCTTCCTAGATAATCCTGGATATCTCTCCAGACGAAATCCTTAACTGCAGAGAGATGTCGTGCTCCTCTTGAGACTCTGGGCAAGTAGAGTCCTCTTCAATACCTAATATAGAGAAGTGTCTCCTCAATCGACAGTGCCCCGTTACTATTCCTACGATGGGATTTGGGGTCTTCCTTTCCGTCTTAACAACCACTCTATACCGCTTTTATCTGGCTTCGCAATGAAGTCTTTGGCCTGCCTACCACATTTGACCGGCTCCAGTTTTTCGACGGACCAGTGCCGATCTGCGGACTAAAAGTTAAAATCTTTTAGACTCCTAAAAACGGTTCCTTCCATCCTGTAAATGGGTTTAAACGTCACGGAGGACATTAGAACGCTATTCTTTTTATTTATTTAGAATGTATCCAAAATATTATATAATATAAACGATATCAACATGACATCAACCAGTTGCGTACGACTGGTTAGGTCACATTGGTTTTTCTTTTCTTGTAGGCAAAGGGTTTAACATTTTTATTCAATTTAGTACACTATAGTTGATTGGGCTTGTAAAAGTTGGATTTAACTGATTGTAGAGTTCAAGCACGTGTTTGTAATTTTCAAAAGATTCCTTTTTTTTAACTTATTACCCATCTGCGCATGCAAAGGACAGTCGTATGTTTAATAGTCCTGTGTGTAAGTATGAATCCATTAAATATTATTACCTACAGGCAATAAGTGGATCATTAAAAGATTCGTCTATATCTCGTTAAGTTGGCCTATAAAAAAATCAAAATGGTGGAAATAGTAGGCCATTTTGTCCAGCATAAAAAGTTAAAAAGATAAATATTTTTATAATTCATTATGATGCGTAGCAAATTGAATAGCTCACTGAGACGGTTCTAATTATATATACATATGCTAATATAGTACTTAGGGTGCTAAAATATAAGCAATTATTTCACGTTTAACCCTGTATCGTCTAATCTATTCATACACCGAAGAAATGTTCCTCTAGAGACTGGTACAAAATTCAGCTCTATTGGTGTTGAGGTTGATTTTTGAAAATTTTTGGAAATGTAGAATGCAGGATTTTTTTGCTTGGGTTTAAACCTTCTATACCTCCTAGGACAAAAACGATACGGCAAGTCAAAAGTTCCATATTTTTGCTGCAAAACCCAGTTTTATATTTTTTTGTTCTGGGTCAAGAAATTAGGTAAAATCGAGTTTGAAAAAAAATGCAAAAATTTTTCATTTTTGAAGAGAACTGTCACTTTTTCAAGGCGTGCTTTGCTAACGCGACGCGACGTCAGGATGGAATTTTGACAATACGGACTTTTTAATCCGACATCTGTCCAGAAGTTCGCAAATATCTCCTCAAACGCTTTTAGGGGCGGTAAAAATGAATAAAGACAGAAAAAGGAAAATAAACTGTACGAACTCTACCCAAATTTTGTTCTAACACATATTTTATTCCGAATTTTGTTTACCAAATTAACGTAATTATAACAAAAATAATAAACAGTACGTGATATCGGAGATGCTTTCTTCAGTATATGGGGGATTCAGAAATAGTTTTATTTTTTGCTTTATACGGGAGAGAGGGTACATATATAAAGTATCTCATTTTAATATGTTTTGTGGCACCTTTTCCTATTTTAATATACGAACTTTAAGCAGGCGATTTTAATAAATTGTACTTCCAAATTTTCCTTTATTGATTTGTTAATTTTCACAGGTAACTGTGACTGTGATTCCATAGAATTAAGTTAAAATAAAGTGTTTTAGTAGGGTATATTAAATCTGGCAGCGAAGTGATATTTATTGTAACTCTAGACTTCCAATATAGTTATGGAAAGGAAAGACCCAGCAAATTGGCATCATCGAAACACTTCTATAATCGTCTAATCTCAGAGAAAGTTTTTAATAAAATGCTTTAAAATTCGTTTCTATTTAAAAAATCAAATTCCTTATTTTGTTTTTAACTTCTTGGTATCTTCCTTTAATCCGATATTTTGAACGTTAGTTAGCAAAATGCTAAGGCGCTACACATTTAAAATTTGATATTATTTTTTCCTGTTTTTATTTTAGTTTTTGAGATACACGATGTTAAAAATTCAAAAAAAAATTGAACTTTAACACCATGAATCTCAAAAATTAAAACGAGCCAAAAAATTACATCCTACATTTTTAACAGTCAAAATAAAAATATAAAAAATAACATACAATTTTAAATGTGTAGGCTTAGCATTTTGCTAACTAACGAATTATTGGTTCAAAATATAGGATTAAAGAGGAAGTTAGAAAATAAAATGAGTAATCTGATTTTCTAAATAGCCAGTGACGTCGTAGTAAAAACCTAACCTAAAAAAAAATCACACCTAGTAGATTCTTGTAAAATGTATTATAGCCATTTAGTAGACATTGCTTACAGTGTAGGGTGTGTCAAATTTGAATGATTTACTCTAGAAATTTATGAGGCCCATGAAAAAAACTAAAAAAATATAATTTTGACATCCTGTATCTCAAAAACGAAGGCCTTGCGGACACATGTTCATATAAAGTTGTAGTCCTTAAAATAAGGCAAAAAATCAATTAAAAAACACCCTATATAAATATTATTTATGTCTGAAACTAATCGCTCTAAAAACAAATAAAATATGTATTGTGTAATAAATACTGCGTTACAGTGAAAACGAAAATATTTACATCTTTTACGCTATTATTAACGTTTTTTTTCTTACCTGCATTTCCATAACTCGGTAACAGATCGCCTTGTAAGCAGATTAAATACACTAAGCTACATGCAAAAATGAAACCCGTTAGAAACATGGTTGTCTTGAAAAATCGATATCCTAAAAAGTAAAACAGATCAAAACTCATAGAATTAATCAATTATACATGATACAATACAAAAGAAAAATACATATTAAACGAAGTCTGAGAGCTGGAGTATGCTTTTTGTTCTTGTCTGGAAAGTAATATCACAAAAGATCCCTTCACAGAGATGAAAGCAAGCCATTTTAACAGCGCCAATTTTGAATCCGTTGGTTTGATAGATATAAATTAGTACCCCAAGAAACGAAAATTATATTACTTTATTGGTTTTTTCTTGATATCTCTATTTAATTAGTTGATTTTTTAAGCATTAGTTTCAATATCACCAAAGAGACAAGCATGATGAAAAATATATGTATGCATTCTGTATAGGGACTAAGTGAAATAGGGTCAAAGAAAATGATAATATTAAAAACAGAACCTCTACACTACACTTCTGTATAGCTCAGACTTTCCGTAGCAATGCTTACAGTAACTAATAAAATAATGCGACTTTGCATTTTATTGATTTCAAGTAATAATGAATATTCTGGTTACGTGGAAGAGCGATTAAATCGAACGGCGCCACCCATATCTATATAACTATATATTAGCTGTTATTTCCGTAATATAAAGATATTTATTATTATTAGTACTATTATTATTCGCAAGCAATTTGGTCTATATATATTTAGAAATATTTTTAATTGTCCAGTTTTTAACAAGGATAACCCAAAATTGCATTCTCGTTTAACAAGAAAATATTTTGGCAACACCTTACCTGCAAACGCGTACAGGAGCCCTATAACTACGTAAAGTCCAAAAATTGTAGCGATGATTGGATTGTAATGGACGGTGACCACACAACTCTGAATATGAGGGTTATCACTCGAGCCCACCCAATTTGGAAGACCATCAGTGCCATTGCGAGGGGGCACCAAAGAACCGGGACGTGCCCCGCTTGCCATCACTGATATGTTAACTGAAACAATATAATGTTAGTTTACTTTAGATAATTCAGTACTCAATACATGTAAAGGAGAGACTTCCAAGAAGAGGCTTAAAATAAGATCAGACAAAAATACTAACTTATTGGTTCATTTTCATGTCATTAATTTGTTACTCGAAAGTAATACTGTCATTGCTACTTTAGTGTCCGAATTATTTTCTGGAATTCGTGATTAAACATCTTCATCCGAGTCTTCAGCTATAGGTTCTGTGTTAACCTCATTTGCATGGACTAAATTTCTGACGATAAATAAATCATATGAAATGCAGATAATAATAATGTTATAGACGATGCAGCTAATAACAACGTCATGTAAGAAATTGACATTTAGAGAGTTATCTCAAACCCAACCCAGAAGAATAAATGCATATTGGTTTAAAGAGAACTTAAACAAGGTTTTAAGAATGCTTTTTTAAATGCGAGTAGAACCAGAAGAGCTATTTTTTTAATAATAGATTTTTTGAAACTTTTTAGCGCTCTATTTTAATAATTTAAGATAGTCATAGACTTAAAACCGTTTACTCTCTACAACCACCATAAAACAAATAGGTTTTAAAACTCTCCTAAAGGCTTAAAATATTTGGTGTTTTTAAGATGGTAAATAAATTTGTTTTTTTAATGTTATGATAAAATTTTCTTTTTTACGAAGCTGTTTTAAATTAGAAATACAGCCGTAATAAAACCCATGAGTTGTATCGTTATCCCAATAAAGCTAGTTTATGTTTTGCATGAACCACTTTTTTGCAGAACAATAGGAAAGGGCCTTTTAAAAGTAAAAACAAAATTATTATTAATCTTATGAACTTAAGAATCGCATTTATCCGTGTGAAAATCGTTAATATACTGGTGTATCTCCGTTACTTGATTCCAGGACCGCCAAGATAAAATACGGGCCCGGGAGTAGGACGTGTAGGGGTTACCCTCACGACAATTTTTCCAAGTATTCTAAACAACTTGACGGCTAAAAAACAGGTCCACACCTTATATTTCCATTCGCCTTTATTACAGGGAACTACTAAATTATCGTACATTTACGTACTATATATTCTTACGATAATTATCGTATGGTTGACAACACTGCTTCTCGTCGACTTCCCCACATACATGATTTTCTAAAAAATCCGTACCACAGGGGAAATCACCCCTGACCCCCCTCTCAACAGTCCTGGTTGCATCAGGTAAACTTCTTTAATAAAGAATCAATTAAAGTTTTAAAAAAAGTACAAATAACAAGACTTCACAAAAATTTCATTAGTTTTAGAAATGAATATATTTATCTGAATGAAGAGTTTTTGTTTTTGAGTTAAAACCAAATGCTTTTAAGTTTGTTTTAATAGGGCTACATTAAAATTCTATTGTTCTAATTCTACCTTGCAAATAAACCAAAATATATTAAAGATTTTTTTCACCATTTTGTTTACTGTTTGAAGTAATATTTTAGATAAACGGTGCATTTAAATAATTATCAAAAGTATTAAAACTTAGTTTTTATTTCATTTTATTGATCTCCTACACTCATCATATTAATAACCTATTTTACTATACAAAAAATTGCATTTTTGTTTTTCAGTTTTAATTTCGATAAGAAATATTTTCTATAACTTATTTTCAGGAGCGCGTTTTTTGAGGCCTATCTCAAATACACTTGCCTAAAAATACAATACGCTAGTATTTTCCAACTCAACTATAGTTCCAAAGTTAAAAATAATTATTGGATAATATTACGTTAATTTTTACTTACTTAATCTTATTCTCTAATACGAGGAACATTTTATGATATCAATGAAAAAAGCACACAGGCATACTCATATCTTAAATCTATATTACTTCACGGAACTCTGTCAATCTCAATAAGTTAAAATACTTGGTGGTCCAAAATTTTTTGACTTCGATTTTGTGAGTGTTGGCGAATGAAAATATATTAATTAAAGGTAAGTACCCTTGCTGATAATTTTTTTACGTGGTTAAACATTTAAATAGAGCTTCGAATTTAGTTTAAATGTTCTTAATTTGCAAATATTGTTCAATAAACGGGGACAAGTATAAAATTATATTTTTATACAATCTGTTTAAAAACAAAATCATAAAATTTTAGGGGGTGATTTCATACAAAAAATAAAAGGTAGTTTGTTATATACATGTTAATTTTATAAAGTTTTATATTTTGGTTGTTTTAATGGATATTTTGCCAAATTACTTTGATTATTTTTAAAATATATATAAATTTGTCTTACGTGAGTGGCCAATACTTTTAATAATAGAACTATGGATCCACATGGATCTACTTCTACGACGCCGACGTCTGAGGCATATAAGAAGCGAAAATAGCATAAAACCTCTGTGTCTACATACGTAATCATCTATAGTGATATCATAGGCGTGCCTATGATTTCACCATAGACACGGCGGTTTCATGCTTTTTCCCCTCTCATGCCTCAGACGTCGTAGGGCTAGATCCATATGATATGTGGCATACTTTATATAAACAAACGAACTACCAGTATAATTATATCGATATAGGTCATTTATTTATGCACGTGGTGATCAAATTAAGTATACATCCAATATAACAGTAGCCTAACAGTTAGAAAGGAATTGAATTGCTTGCAAAATAAAATAAAAACGAATTCACGACTTGTTGGAGCGTTGCTTTCCAAAAGTCAATTATTTAAGTATTAATAAGAAGTAGCTTAAATTACATTACGCATTATAGTTCTTTTTCTAGAAATATTTCACAGCATTGTTATATTATCCTCTATTTTTTGCAGATGTCTGATAAACGAAAAAAGCACAATACAAAAAAGAAAACTTCAAAAAGAAGAATTAGTTAAAAAAGCTTGTTGTTCACTTTTTGCATTTTTGATCCCCACAGTATTGTAAGAAACGACATCAAGTCACCGAGATGCGACACCAGGTTACCACGAAGCTAATCTAATGGAGGCCGAGATTATAAAACCCAGTGGTGGGCCGCAAGAGCAAGAACCCTCTTCATCAGTAACTCAAATGGAAATGGAAGATATTTTAAGGAGACCCAAGTCCTGAACCAAGTGAAATCGCGACAATTGCCGAGGAGGACTCAGAAGATCGAGGTTGGCTGGACGAAGTAAGTTCCGATGTTTCTTATAAAGACGATGTTTTTAAGGATCTCAGCTATTGGCCTTCCATACTATCTGACAAAATTAAATTAACTTTAATAGAGTTAGGCCCAACGCAACTTACAGAAGCAGATGTAAATTTCCCTTTAACTAAAGATAACAGAGGCTTCTCATCTGTGTATTATAAAAAAAGATTAAGTAACGGGGAAGTAATTCCCAGAGTTTGGCTAGTGTATTCTCAATCAAAAGATAGCGTATTTTGTTTTCCTTGCAAAATATTTAAAACTTTTTCTAGTACCTTTGTTGAGGGGTATCATGATTGGAGACATTTATCTCAGATTATAAAACGACATGAAAAATCAAATGGTCACATATGAAATACAAAATCGTGGATTGATTTACGTCAATCAATTTATTCTAAGACAACTACTGATTCGCTAAATGAGAAAATGGTAAATGTGGAAAAAGATAGATGGGTTTCCGTGTTAAAAATTATAATTTATGTCGTGAAATTCTTAGCAGGTCAAAATTTAAGTTTTAGAGGCAAAAATAATAAGTTGTTTGAGCAACAAAATGGAAACTTTTTAAAATTAATTGAAACAACTGCAAAGTTTAATGATGCTATATCAGATCACATTACTAGAATTATTAGAAATCCATCAGCAATGCCGCATTATTTAGGCGTTCATATTCAAAATGAACTTATTTCTCTTTTGGGACAAAAAATAAGACATGAAATAATAACACTATTTTAAAAGTGAGTAAAAATTATTCTGTTATTTTGGATTCTACTCCGGATATAAGTCATCAAGACCAGCTTACTGTTGTAGTAAGATTCGTTCTATTAAACAATAAATCAAACCAAATCGAAATTAGAGAGCACTTTTTAGGATTTGTTTCAATATCTGATTCAACAGGACAGGGTTTAACTAATGTTTTAATAGATTTTTTAGAGACTCACAACCTTTGTTTGGGGGATTTAAGAGGACAGGGTTATGATAATGGTGCATATATGAAAAATCGCAATAATGGTTTACAAAAAAAATTCTTGACATAAACCCTAGAGCTTTTTATGTGCCCTGTACCGCGCACAGTTTAAATTTAGTTGTTAATGATGCTGCAAAAGCGTCTTTAGAAATTACAAGTTTTTTTCTATTGTACAGGAGCTTTACGTTTACGTTTTTTTCTCCGCATCGACTAAACGTTGGAAGGTCTTAAAAAGTGAAATCCCTATTTTAACACTAAAGCCTCTTTCAGATACTAGATGGGAAAGCAGAATTGATGCTCTAAAAGTCCTTAGATATAATTTAGCCAAAATATATGACGCTTTATATACCATCTGTGCTGATAAAACTAGAGACTTTGAAACGAGGAATATGGCCAATTCGTTAATTTTAAAAATTAAGTCATTTAAATTTATTTGCTCCATTATCACATGGTATAATGTGTTAACAAAAATTATATATCGTAAGTAAAGCTATGCAAGAATCTGATCTGATCAAATATTATTTTATTGTTAGAACAAACCAAATCATATTTATATAATATTAGATCAGATGAAAGTTTTAACGATGTTTTAGAAGAAGCCAAAAATATTGCGGAAGATATCGATTGCGACCCTTCATTTCCTACGATTAATATGGTTAGACCCCGAACAAAAAAACGTTTATTTAACGTACGAATGTGAGGATGAGGCACTCCCCAAGATCAATTTAAAATTAATTTTTACTTTGTAATATTCGATACTGCTTTATCAAAATTAGATGAAAGGTTTGAAGAAATGAAACAACATCACACAGTTTTCAATTTTCTCAACGACCTAAATAATTTCCTTAAATCAGATAACGCAGATAGGTCTATAAACGTAAAGTTATTGAAAATATGTTACATGATCCAACTAAAAATGAAAAAGATATTATAGCTGAAGATTTACGCGATGAAATTGACAACATAGCACCCTATATTTCTACTGGAATGAACGCGTTAAATGTGATTTTTTTAACATTACCAGTAACAGTGGCTAGCGGGGACAGAAGCTTTTCAAAATTTAAAATTATCAAAAATTACTTGAGGTCAACGATGGGACAAGAAAGGCTTTCAGACTCATCTATTATTAGTATCGAAAAAGAAATTTCGGAAGACATGAATGTTTCAGATATTATCTCAGAATTTGCGTTAAAGAAGGCAAGGAAAGCAAAGTTTATTTAGGCTTACTGATTATGATTATGTATTACGACAAGTATTTAGTTTTTATTTTGTTATTTACGTTCATATTTGGTCATTAGGTTAAATAATAATTATCATTGTGACAGTAATAATAAATATTTATATTCACTTTTTTAAAAATCGGTATTTTATTTAATTTTTAATAAATAGAAACTTTTACATTAGAAGTTACAGGGGGGGGAGGGGGCGGTAAAATTATTCTGGCACTCGGGCGGGAGGTAAGCCAGGAACGCCCCTGCGTGCTACCATGGTAATTTATTAAAAAAACTTCACCCAATTTTAAACGTGTAATTAGCTTCACTAGTAGTATACGCTACCATAAAAATAACTATTTAATTCAGCCCTTAAAGGCAAGTTTATTCTTAGCAAAATTTACTAAAAATATAGTCCTAAAAGATACTTTACATGCGCTTTAAGTTACCGTAAAAATAATTGTTTAAATCAGCCTTTAAGTGCGACCACCGTTATTTATAACGCAAACTTAAAGAAATCACAGTCCTGAGAGACATTTTACAAGAGCTTTATGCTGCCATAAAAATTATTATTTAATTCAGCCCTAAAGGGCTACTTTATTCTTCAAAATTTTTACTAAAACAGTGCGACCACGGTTATTTATAAATCAAACACATCGAAAATATAGTTCTGAGAGGCATTTTACAAGATATTTATGTTACCACAAAAACTATTATTTAATTTAGCCCTAAAGGGCTCCTTTGCTCTTAAAGATTTTACTAAAACAGTGCGACAACCGTTATTTATAAATTAAACACAACGAAAATATAGTACTGAAAGACATCTTACAAGACCTTTATGCTACCACAAAAATTATTTAATTCAGCCCTAAAGGACTACTTTACTCTTAGACATTTTTACTAAAACAGTGCGACCACCGTTATTTATAAATCAAACACAACGAAAATATAGTCCTAAGTGACATATTACAAGAGCTTTATGCTACCATGAAAATTATTATTAAATTCAGCCCTAAAGAGCTACTTTACTCTTAGACATTTTTACTAAAACAGTGCGACCACCGTTATTTATAAATCAAACACAACGAAAATATAGTCCTGAGAGGCATTTTACAAGAGCTTTATGCTACCATAAAAACTATTATTTAATTCAGCTCTAAAGGGCTACTTTACTCTTAAAGATATTTACTGAAACCGTGCGACCACCGTTATTTATAACGCAAACTCAAGGAAATCACAGTCCTGAGAGACATTTTACAAGAGCTTTATGCTGCCATAAAAATTATTATTTAATTCAGCCCTAAAGGGCTACTTTACTCTTCAAAATTTTTACTAAAACATTACGACCACGGTTATTTATAAATCAAACACAGCGAAAATATAGTTCTGAGAGGCATTTTACAAGATATTTATTTTACCACAAAAACTATTATTTAATTTAGCCCTAAAGGCTCTTAAAGATTTTTACTAAAACAGTGCGACAACCGTTATATATAAATCAAACACAACGAAAATATAGTCCTGAGAGACATTTTACAAGAGCTTTATGCTACCACAAAAATTATTATTTATTTCAGCCCTAAAGGGCTACTTTACTCTTAGACATTTTTACTAAAACAGGGCAACCACCGTTATTTATAAATCAAACCCAACGAAAATATAGTCCTGAGTGACATATTACAAGAGCTTTACGCTACCATGAAAATTATTATTAAATTCAGCCCTAAAGGGCTACTTTACTCTTAGACATTTTTACTAAAACAGTGCGACCACCGTTATTTATAAATCAAACACAACCAAAATATAGTCCTAAGTGACAATTTACAAGAGCTTTATGCTATCATAAAAATTATTATTTAATTCAGCCCTAAAAGGCTACTTTACTCTACAAAATTTTTACTAAAACTGTGCGACCACCGTTATTTATAAATCAAACTCAACGACAATATAGTCCTGAGAGGCATTTTACAAGAGCTTTATGCTACCATAAAAACTATTATTTAATTCAGCTCTAAAGCGCTACTTTACTCTTAAAGATATTTACTAAAACCGTGCCACCACCGTTATTTATAAATCAAATCCAACAAAAATAGAGTCCTGAGAGACAATTTAAAAGGGCTTTCAGCTGCCGTAAAAATAATTATTTAATTCGACTCTTAAGGGATACTTTACTCTTAAACAAATGTCACTTAAACCGTGCGACCACCGCTATTTATGAATAAAACTCAAACGAAAGTATAGTCCTGTTTTAATTAAAATATGCTCTCATACTATCGAGCATAAAGTAACAAAAAAAGACGCATGTATTTTTTTAGAGCGCAAACGTATTTTCCGCTCTTTATAAAACTGGAAAAAAGGCGTAACACGCTTTTACGCCCTATGAACAAATGTAAGGATACTTAATATCATAAATCATAACTTTGGTACTTTCAACTAAATCAAATCACAAAAAAAGATTTTTATATATATAAATAGCGTTGGTCGCACGATTTTAGTAAAAAATTTTAAAAATAAAGTAACCCTTGAGAGCTGAATTTCGCAATATTTCTTATGGTAGCATAAAGTTCTTTTAAAACGTCTACAATATTTTTGTTGAGATTGAGTTATAAATAACGGTGGTCGCACGGTTTTAGTACAAATCTTTAAGAGTAAAGTAGCCCTTTAGGACTGCAATAAATAATAATTTTTGTGGTAGCATAAAGCTCTTGTAAAATGTCTTTCAGGACTATATTTTCGTTGTGTTTGATTTATAAATAACGGTGGTAGCACTGTTTTAGCAAAAATTTTTAAGAATAAAGTAGCCCTTTAGAGCTGAATTAATTTAAATAATAATTTTTACGGTAACTTAAAGTCCTTGTAGAGTGTCTCTCAGGACTAAATTTTTTGTTGAGTTTGGTTTATAAATAGCGCTGGTCGCACGGTTTTATTAAAAATATGTAAAAGTAATGGGCTGATTTAAATAATAATTTTTACGGTTACCTAAAGTCCTTGTAGAGTGTCTCTAAGGACTAAATTTTTGTTGAGTTTGGTTTATAAATAGCAGTGGTCGCACGGTTTTAATAAATTTTGTTAAGAGTAAACTAGCCCTTAAGAGCTGAATTTAATAATTATTTTTACGGTAGCTTAAAGCCCTTATAGAGTGTCTCTTAAGACTACGTTTTCGTTAAATTAGGTTTATAAATAGCGGTGGTCGCATGATTTTAGTAATTTTTTTAAGAGTAAAGTAGCCCTTAAGGGCTAAATTAAATATTTATTTTTTTGGTAGCGTATACTGCTAGAGAAGCCAATTACATGTTTATAGTTTGGTGAAGTTTTTCCAATAAATTAAGAGGGTAGCACGTTTTTTATTCTGGTCAGCAAATTATGCACACCCATCTAATCTAGTTGCAAATTTCTAGCAAGTAAATGAAATTGCTAGCAAGTAAATGAAATCACTACATTTCATTTACTTGTTTATCCCTTGTAACAAACTTTCAACCTTTCTGTTAAAGTTTATAATGGCATTTATAATATGCTTACAACCTTAGAGTAAGAAATAAATACTAAATAAAGTTATTATGACAAAGAGATGTAACAACCTCGGACCCTCCTTCATAAAACTAACCGTCCTTTATGGAAAATATTTTTAAACGGAACTACCCGTTTCAATTTATTTGGATTTAACATAAATATAATTAAAACCAAACAAGAAAGTAAGTACCAATAAAAAAATATAGTAGAGTTTAAGTGAAACTCTGGAATCTATATATACGTGGTGAATCAGAAAAAGTACTTAAAGTAGAAACAACTTATTTTTTTTTTTTTGGTAATACTTAATACAACGTGTCGAGGAGGTATTTAAATGTATGATGGGTTAAACGGCACTCACTCTGTGGATGCAACAAAGAAGCTGAAAAATAGTTAGGACTATGGATGGGCGATATTAAATTTTACCTATCGATAGGCGACAGCACATCACCTATCGATATAATTTATTTATCAATCTGTCGATAGTTATGGACTTATCCTAGGTCTTCACTTTCATATTGGGTATACATTTTCATAAAGTTTATCCCATAACTATCGATGTTCTTGGCTACCTATCGATATTATCAGTTACCTATCTATATCATCGGATACCTATTATTGCTCACTTATCGATATACCGATTATTGTTTTATTTACCTACTGTTATTCGATATGTCGCTCACCTATCGATATACCGATAAAACTCCCATCCCTAATCAGGATGCTTGCGCCGGCTAGTCTAAATATTTTTGACCTAGCACTCCTAATCTATTATCAAATGCAACAATAGCATTTACAAATCATTAAATAAAATACCTACCTACAGTGAATTTAAAAATTTGAGAATTGAAGTTAAAATTGGCGAACTTGGCAGGAAAACGCAGTGACTGTGACCTTTCTGATAATGCCGGGAAGAAATTTTATTTATTACAGGAATTATGACTAAACCCTGTCAGCTAATAAAAGGCACCTGCACCTTCAAGTTAATAAATACTTCTCCTTGGAGAGGTTGCGAACAAGAAGACGAAACAGTTATGAGCAGAGTCTAGATATATTTCTTTCTTTAAACTGTGGTATGAGTGTTCTACTAGATCTTATGACCTTATATTAAAGTTGGAATCCGCTAAATCTTAAATAATTAATTTGAGAAAAAAAAATTAATTAAGTAGTGATTAAACTTGAGGCAAAAGTCGTTGATTAAATACATTTTTTTGTATTGAACTAATTTAAGAATAATATTCCTCAATGTAGCACTTTTTTTCTAAAAATTACCACTTATAAAAACATTTGATTTGAAAAATCAGCCTCTACCCTCCCTCGGGCTGAACTTTCTTCACCAAAACAATATATGAAAATGAAATGAGATGGACGCCAAAACTGAAGCCTGCACACGGGTGCCAAAAACCCAAAGTCCGTACCTGACCATAAGCAAAACCTGTATGTTTTTGATGATAATTATAACAGGAAAAACAATTTAAAACACCAACAGAGCAATCCAGAACAGTAACAAGTCAGAAGAATCACACAAGTGTGACGTCATCAAACTGGCGCCGGCGCGAGTGATACGCGTAGTAATTTAGAAACTGAAAAACAAAACCTTCAATAAACTTATGCGATACTGAAGTAATTCTTTTGGATTGAATATATACATGTACAAAAATTTAAACAGAAAACCAAAAAATTAACTATTTATGTAATTTTAATTATTATTTTCCTATTTAATTTTTAATCTGTCATTGCTGTTTTATAAAAGTATTGTATAGCTTTTATACCTAGGAAATTAAGTAGGTCTTCATGAGTTTAGTGCTTCTATTCCCAGTAAATACAATTGCACTATTTATTTTAATTACAAAAATAAATAATATATTCAAAAAGCAATTATTAATAGGCTTAAATTAAATTGATCTACGCATTTCCTTGAAAAAAAATCCGATGCAAGCTCATACATATATATATATATATATATATATATATATATATATATATATATATATATATATATATATATATATATATATATATATATATATATATATATATATATATATATATATATATATATATATATATATATATATATATATATATATATATATATATATATATATATATATATATATATATATATATATATATATATATATATATATATATATATATATATATATATATATATATATATATATATATATATATATATATATATATATATATATATATATATATATATATATATATATATATATATATATATATATATATATATATATATATATATATATATATATATATATATAGTATATACATATATAAAGCAAAATAATTAATTATTAGGAAGATGCAAAAATATCAATAGACTTGACAGAACCATCATTCTCTAATTTTTTTTGAATACTTTGTCCTGTCTAAAAAACATTTTAGTTTTCGATATCTACGTAGTACGTAATTATTGGGTCATTATCTCTATATTTAAATGCTTACATATAATACTTTGAAACCTCATGAATGTTTTAAAATATCTTTTACAAAAAATAACAAACAAAAATATTCTGAATTGTTCCATACAGTTGCATTAGATTCTTCTATGATACATTATACTGTTTATATTTGTTTCGGTATACTTAAGTTATGCTTATCTATATTGGAATAATATAATTTACTTTAAGCAAAAGCTAGTTAAAGAAAAAAATTATAGCAGCACATATTTTTGAAATCATTTTAAAACAATCTACAACAAAATTATAAAACTTCCCAAATTCTCTAGATTATTGAAAGATATGATGAGATGAAACTTAGAATACAAGAAGAGAAAATATTTTGCAATTAAATACATTTAAAAATGTTACATATTATTTAAAAGCACAATAACCCTCATATTACATTCAATCACTAGCGATATAACACATAAAAACGTAGACAACCGCTATATTTACATGTTACATTAATGACTAATTTACTGTAATTAGGGAGCGCATTCACGCATGATATAAACAAAACAAATATGTTAAGGCTAAATGATTTACCATTTGAGCTTATGTTCTTGTTGCATTTCTCTGATTCAGACCATACGGTGATGGTCGCGACGTTAAATACGATAAACTCATCATGAGGCTACATGCCAAAAGACTAGCAACTATCTACGAATCAAACGGAATATATCTATGAATAATTCACTTAATAAAAATTACTGCCCGGAGTGGTCGGACTGCAAAATCCGGACGATGAAATATCCAAAGCGCCGTGTTTTGCGCTGCCGTTGTGCGGTTGACTATTGCTGAAATCGAATTCTGCTCCGACGTCGCTGCTCCTGCCGCTGTATACAGGGGCCAGTTAATAGTTTTTTTTCTTTCACTCGAGCGGGAAAATCTACGAATTTTGAATTATTTTGGTTTCTTCCTCTCTACCCACCAGCGTTTTAGGGGTTTTGTACTACCGATGAATACATACTTATTTGATAACTAAATAAAAGGACCACACTCGAGCCTTATGGAATGGAAAAGAAGCTTCAGTGAAATTTGCTTAAATTTTTATATGAGCAGATTGATGACTATTGCCTAATAAGCTGCCATGCTCCACGAATTGTCTAGTGTCCTTAAGAGAAAAATACTTTAAACTAATTTTCGACACATATAACCAGAATGTTCCTTCCAGGAAAGACCATCGTTCAAAGTCACACCAAACAGCTCCACACTATCACTGGTATTAATTCCGTTGTTGCTGGTGATTATCACATTTGGTGTTTTTGCCAAATTCATGCTCAAATCATTTCCGTCGAACCAAAGTTTAGTTCGTAGCTCAAGTTACTTTATTTTAATATTTAGGTGTGTGGGTTCTGCACCAGTAGTGATAAGAGATGTGTGATGAGCATAGAGGAAGCTGAAAATAATAGAGGTCATTTATGTAAAGCGTAAAAAGAATTGGCCTCGGGATCGATCCTTGCGTCACTCCACATTGAATAGATTTTACACTGGAAATATCCTGATTCTGTCCCATCCATTGGCTTCTGTTCCCAAGATAAGCTTAAAAAAATCGAAGAGCCAAACCATAAAAACCATACAGATGTTCCATCTTATCCAAAAGTCTATCATAGTCAAAATGCCCTGCAAAGGTAAAATCGGGTAACCCTCCTCAAGGCCGTCGACCACGCTGCCAATGAGGGTCAATATAACCTATGTGATTGAAAAGTTCTCTCTAAATTCAAATTGGGCAAAAGTGAGCACTGGGTGGGCTCAAATATTGGTAAAATAGAAACGGGGCGATGGTTTCTTAATTTATCTCGTTCACTCTTCTTAAAAATCGGAACAACCCTATTGACTTTAAATTTATCTAGGAAATTTCCAGTCTTTATTTGATTTATAATTAACTAGCCTCCCAACAGTTTTTCATTTTAATATATTTTTTTAAAATGAGTATAAGCTAGTCGAGAATTTTCATTATTACAATGATCAGGTACAGTTTTAATAGCACTAAAATAATATTTTGCATATTGTAAATATCCTAGTTAAATCAACCGCAGGTCTTCTTTGACTGTTCTGGAAAAACCTTTTAAGAAGAAAACAACTATAGACAATGTTCTGGTATGAGTTAATCAAAAATTAGGTCAGCCAAGCAATATACTTTTGAGAAAAGAACTCATACCCGTTAACTTTATCTAGGCCTTCACACATATCATTCAACCCTCTCCCTGAAATATTTTGTTTATAAATAGGAACAAATTTAATTTTTGCAGATATTACATAAGGTAAACTGAGTGCGTAATGATCAGTAAGCAGTAAGACAGGTTCAAATACTGCACTTTCATATGAATCTCCTGCTATGTTTGTGAGTATCTTGTCAATGCAAGTTTCAGAATTTTCTGGGACACGAGGACATTCAGTAATCTTAGTTATGCTAAAATGTAGGTATAATATATTATATTAATAGAATTTAATCTGAAATATACAAGATGTCCTCGAATCAGTGGCGTATAAAAGGAGGGGCGTTTGGGGTTAACCCCCCCCCCTTCAGAGTAACTTTTCTTCAACCTAGAAATAGTCTAAAGGAAGGACCTTTTTCAGGATTAGAGCACAGTTTTACCTACAGATTAAATAAAATAATGACTTTTTTTTGGTTATTTATATTATTTACGCTTAATGTAGAAAACTGAAACCTTTTTATTTTTGGTTTTTGAAAATTTTCATAGTCTCAAATCACCGAGAAGCAATGTCTATATACCCCACTGCCACGAATAGAATAAACATATTGTTAGACTTGACAGATTAACATTTTTAAAAAAGGGGTACTTTTTGAAGAATTGCAGAATCTCTATACATATTAGGCTAAATGTAGGAATTTTCATGAATTATAAGCCTGATATAAACAATAAAAATTTTAAGATGTGAATAGTGCCATGAGATATAAAACAAAGAGGTTAATACAGGTTCTTGAATGCTTCGTTTCCAAGGTATAGGTTGCTGCTCATGGGCGCCGCCAGAATAAAATTCCGGTGGGTGCAAAAATAAAACTCATGACTAAAATAAAAAAAGTAACCCTTTTTGTGTTAGTAACAACTACCATCGATAGATGGAAAGGATGAATGGTGAGGTCAAAATTATACTGATTACAGATATATTAAGAGAGGTGACTGAGCGGATGGTTTATTAAAAAAAAGGTACATAAATTGTGGGCATGCCCGCGAAAAAAGACCCATGATAATCTCTATACACGTGTTTCTTGTCTTATTAGACCAGTTTAAAAATGTAAGACACTTGAGAGTGATAGGATTTCCTCACTTTTTCTAGAGAAAAATAATAGAGAACAGACGTGGATTCGATGACAAGAGCTGGCGACCCATTTGTAAATTCAGTCAGAAAAGCTCAACATTTGACGTCACTACGGAGGGACACTTAGCCACCTAACGTGACATACAAGCCCAAGTGTACCAATAAAAAAAAGAGAGGTGACCGAGAGGATGAATTCTTAAAAAAAAGGGAAATAAATCATGAGTATGTCTGCAAAAAAATATGAAGTATGGTGACCACTACACGCGCTTTTTTGTTTTATTACACTTTCTCACTTAGCGGTACAACCATTTTGAAAGATGTAAAAAACTTAGAGAAAAATCATGAAAAACAAACCTGGATTCACTGTCAGGAGCCAGCTGCATATTTGTAAATTCGGTCACAAAAGCCCATAATTCCGGTTCAACATCTGACGTCTCTACGGAGGTAACCTTAACTATCTGCCGTGACATCCAAGTCCTTATATATACCTTATGTGGAATACCCTAAAGAGTTCAGATCACCCACATTGTACCAAAAGCCGTTGTTACTAAAACAGGAGGTTAAGTACTTGGGGGGTGACAATAGACAATTAATTGCTGTGGAACTCCCACGTCATAGATATAGTTAATAAAGCCATTGCGATAATGAGGCAACTTAGGAGGGTAGTGAAAAGGAAGTGAGGTTTACAGCCCGGTATACTTCTTTGGCTATATATAGTTAATAAAGCCATTGCGATAATGAGGCAACTTAGGAGGGTAGTGAAAAGGAAGTGAGGTTTACAGCCCGGTATACTTCTTTGGCTGTACACAGCGGTGATCCGACCAAGGGTCACTTTTAGATCTGTGGTGTGGTGCACCGCAGTGGAGAAAAACACTAACGCCTAGATATTGGCTAAACTACAAAGACTGGTTTATCTGGAAATAAGCGGTAACATGAGGACAACATCAAGGACAGCCCTGAATACCCGAATATTCTCCTGGAGTTGCCGGGCCCTCACTGAGGTTTGTTAAGGAGGAGGGAGGCCATAGCATCCTGCAGACGTACGATGGAGACCGAAACCTGGAGCAGGAAACAGCAAAGAAAACGTCAAATCTCCATAGCCAGGATGTAAGGATAGACCACTTTATTCGAACTGTAGAACAGAGGGCCATACCAGTTAATAGGTATTTGTGACAGGTGGAGCAGAGGGCAGACTTAGAAGAAAAACCTTCGGATCAACCGCCCTACCTAGGGGGAGATTTAAAGACTATTGATTGGGATAAGTTGCAAGCATTCATAAGAAGGAAGGGCCGACTCGAACAAAAGGTTATCTATGGTGAGAGTGGGTGGACAGGGGATGGCGACAAGGGTCTTTACTACTAATACTGCTAGTACTAGGGAAATGAAAAGTGGTAAGACCGCAATGCCAACATGTACAGAAAGACTCCGGCACGTACATCACTCAAAAGTTATTGAATGCCTTGCTCTTTTCCTCTTCCCCCTTTGTACTTGTTCGCTGATTCTTAAATTTTATTGAGTAGCTGTTTGGACTTGTACTCTATACTAAATGTTAGTGCATGGTTCAAGGTTAAAATTATCACAAGGAATGTTTAACTTGAACATCTCTCCAAATTAGGTCAGAATATTTCAACATAGAGGTGTATCTAATCTGGAATACTACGGTGTCCCTAATTTGGAATATTCCATATTGGGCACCATGCACACTCACATACATTATATCCTCAATTCCTTAGCAGTAGATGAATAGAACGGACCTTATCAAATCACGCATGTTCCTTTTCTCGTCATAAAGAAAGCCTTACAGCGAGGAAAGATACCTCGAAAGACAGCAATTATAGAGGTATGATAAAGAATGGCGTTATAGCCCCAGGCTTCGTCGTAGGCAGTGACCCCAGCTAGGTGTTGCGATTTATCATTAAATAGGCGTAGGGCCCCCTGAGACATGGAACAGCGTGAAAATAGTAGTTTCCAGCAAAATACGACAAAGCACTTTTTTGTAACAGTTATTTCTCGCGGCTCAGGGGTCCCTGAATATTTGAATACTTAAAGCTCCATGCCCCATAATAGAAGTCACTGGCTCACATTGCTATAGAAGTATCTCCTTTGCTTAATAATATGCAAATGAAACTTTTTGAAAAAAATTATGAATTTACTTATTTCTCTAGTCAGCAATTATTAAACAGTAATTATTCAATTGGTGAAATTGAAAAAGTTGAAAAATCTGGATATCCAAATAAAGCAAATATGTCATCAATTCAAAAATGAACTAATATCTATTAATATATAACTTGGAATAAGTAATTTTTATTATCGAAAAGTAGTTATAGATAGAATTTATGTTTTGTTTTGCAATGTCTATTGAAAACGTGTTTTCCATAGAGTAACGTTTATACGTTGTGTAAAAGCATGGCTTTGAAAAAGTAAGACACAATAGATAACCTGGTTGTATTTGAAGATGAAAAATAAACTTTGCTTACAGAATTTATGAGATATTGTTTCCGAAAATTTTCTTGAACCTATTTTTCATATTGACGTAGCTTTTTTCTTAGGTTTTTGGTTCATCAAAATAAAAACAAAAATGACTAGCATGTTATTTTGTATTTACGAAAAACTGCTTCTCAATGTGACGTTTCGGCAGAGACTCATGCCTTTTTAAAACACAGAACGTGAATGTCGAATCCAAAAAATAAAATTGAAACATAAAACATTGGGACACTTACATTACATGACATTCAAATTCGACGTACATACAACAATTAATAAAAGACGACCACATTTTACACTGAGCCGGGCCAAAGACTATAGTAAATTCAAATCATTATTTGCTTATACTATTAGTGTTTATAAAAAAGTATAAACACTTGATCTAAAAAAGCTCATTAAACTTGAACTTGGGATAGTAAATTGCAGATTGCAAGCACTTCTATGGGAAAAGCCCTCTACCACTCTCCAAAATACTACCACTAACTCATAAAGGTAATAAATAATCATCTAAAGCCATATCGGCTCTTTGGAGTTAAAAGTTCAAGGGGAACCTATCGTCAATATTATCTTAATTTTGATAGTATAGGAGAGGCCACGTTAGAGGACTCGTTTTTTCGAGTGAAGAGAATGCGCACCCTATTGCTATGGTAATTGTATAATCTAACCTGGACAATATAACCCGCACCTGATGTTTTTAACAATGCGTTTTATTGCTAGTATCTGAGTATAAGCTTACTTCTCTGTGAAAACTACTCACAGCCATGGACGTGGCAATATCTCAGAAATTCTTAAAGAAAGTGTATTTTTCGTCTTCAAATACAACTATTGAATCGTCATTGGTTTTGGATATTAAGCAAATCCCAATTTTCTTACTTATTCAAATCAGACTTATCAGTAGACTTTCTTTATCAAATTGTCGTAAGTATTGTATCTATAAAGTAAGACAAACTTGGCATGATAACAAAATTCGGTGAGCTCATAAAAGAAATGAGAAACTAAAAATTCCAATACCGGCGGTATGATCGTACTGATTAAAGGCGTCCAAAGGCACGAAGCTAAGGGAGGTCCTGAAGTTCTGGACCCACCCCGGAAACTCTAAAAATATTTTGGTCTAGATATAGTTCTTCCTGATTTTCCTGAGCTTTGACTGTTTGGACCCCCCTGAAACGAATTTCTGGCTATGTGCCTGGTCCAAGTAACAAAAAACATAATTTAGTTGATCTGTAAGTCTTGGGATAACTTTGACCACTTTACAAGACTCTCTTTAATTTAATATAAGGTACAATAAATAAATGAAAGCTAACGTAGATAGCGGGATATGGATTATATTTAATATTTATGCCGTTTTTGCAACGGCCTGACCGTTTCTTTTTCAAAAGAAGCTGAGTGTTTTTAATTAAAAAAAGCTGAAATGCCCATCGTTACCGGTGAAAAATGAAACTAGGTAGAATATCATATTTAATTTATTCTTTATGACCGAAAATATTGAATAGCAATATCGTCAAGAAAATATTTAGGCACTTAATTACCAGATTTTTAAGACTGTTACCAATTAAAATGTATGGGTATATTTTATTTCTAGAGATAACGATTGTCCTAATATAATAAAAAACTTTTTTTAAAAATCCATTCAGCATTGGATTTATTTATAGCAATATCGGACTTTTTAATACAACTGTAAGAAAAATGGACACCAGTGAAGTTACAACTGACACCAGCTACTGTAGAAGTATCTCCTTTGCTTAATAACATGCAAATGAAAAATTTTAAAAAAAAGTACTAAATTTACCTCTTTTTCTAGTCGACAACTATTATGAAATTGAAAATGTTGCAAAATCTGGATGTCCAAATAATGCAAATATGTCATCAATTCCAAAATGCAAAATTGACTAATATCTAATAATATATACATTTTATTATTAGATATTAGATTATTATTATTTTATTATTAGATATACATAGAATTTATTTTGTTTAACAATATCGTCATTACTGAAAACGTGTTTTCTATAAAGAATTAGGTATGGAGATAGAAATGTGGTAGATTGGCGATTAAAACTTCGCTTTCGATTAAATTAACATCGATTTAAGTTGCTTATTACTGGGTGTGCCTAATTGGCTGATCTAGAATGAATAATTGCCAGCTACGAGGCAAACAGCTATAGGTGAGCCAAAATTGGTACAGGTACTAACTATCAATAGTACTTTTTGCCAGGAGTACCACCGATCCTCTTTCAATGGTCGAAAGGGTACTTTACTCTTTAACATTTTTACAAAAATGTTGCTAGGTACAAGGCAAATATCTATATGTGAACACAAATTAGCACAGTTACTAAAAATAGATAGTACTTTATGCCAGGAGTACCACCGATCCTCTGTCAGTGTTCAAAATGGTACTTTACTCTTTGACATTTTTACAAAAATGTACCAGGTACTTGACAAACAGCTATAGGTGAATCAAAATTTGCACAGGCAATAATCATCAGTAGTACTTTTTGCCAGGGGTACCACCAATCTTCTGTCAATGTTCAAAATAGTACTTTACTCTTTAACATTTTCACAAAAATGTTGCCAGGTACCAGCAAAAATCATAATTTTTTCAAAAAAATCAAAAAAAACAGATTTTTTTTAATCAAGTTACAACAATAAATCATTACTAAAAGACAATAATTAAATATTAATACAAAAGAGTAGAAAAACACAAAACAAAACGAAAACAAACGGTACTTTCTAAAAACAAAAACACAATACCATACAACAGGTAGGTGTTACAGTGTGGGTCCCTATTACAATAGTTCAACATAGCTACGCAGTACATCGAACATGACACGGCAATTTTCAGGCCCTCCTAAATGGATACAGGCTTTTCAAAGCCTCTGGAAACGACAACGTCACAGAAAAAAATATTTTATTTATTCGTTATAAAAATAACTATTTTGCTATTTATATTGTTTCCACTAAATTTTGTTGATTATAAAAAACCCGCTTGTCATAGTTACTATGTGTTTAGTAAGAAGAAAGTATTTAGGTTCTTTTTGATTAGCTAATTTAAAAAAGTAACAATTACTTTTTGACTTGTTTCAAAAATGTACAGGGTGAGTCATTATATTTGACATCTACCTACAGGGTCTATTAACGAATATTGAGAAAAAGTGTAAATATAAAAGCTTTAGGGTTTTTTTAAATCGCCAGAATCCGTTATGAAAAAAACAAACGACTATCACATGCCTATCTACATGACCTAAAAAATATAACGAAATACGTTCTTTTAAATGGAACACCCTGTATTTTTATGATTTTTATGAATGTTCTTTTTTTTCTGATTTCACTTCAGCCAGTTTTTAAATTATTTTGGTTTATTTATAACAAGTGTTGAATTAAAATATAATATTACCTAAGACTTATATGGCGACTAATGCTGCAGTTAAACTAAAATAATTAATAAACGTTTTGCACCAATATAATCAAATTATATATATTTTTGAAAGTAGAGAGTGGCCTTTCATAACAATAAGCAATATACAGAATATTCCATTAGAAAAAACGTATTTCTTACCCTACACATTTTGTATTTACACTTTTACTCTATCTTTGTTAATAAATAGCCCTGTAGGTGGGTGTCATAATATAATAACTTTGATTAGTTATTCAGGTTTTTGTAGGAATAAGCTTCTTTTCTATTAAAGCGTATGCTTACTCCTGGAAACTTTATTTCAAGCTAACCTGTATCAAATTTCGACCCCAAGGATTAACAGCCCAATTTAATATTCCTCGTTTAACCAAAAGATATCTTCTAATATTTAGTGAATGGTAACGCCGCGTCTCGTTCCCGTTCGCCAGTCGAGGGTTACCGCACGAAATGATATAGTTTCGGCGAGTATAGTTGTTTCGGGACCGATTCAAGGAGTCCCATTTAAATGAATTATCTATAGCGTAAGCTATAATAGATCTTTGCTATTACCCTTTACCTTGACCTATTATAAAGGAAAAATCAGTCTAATTAAAATAAAATACTTAAATACCGTCATTTGGGGTGGAATTGATCAAAAATAATTTAATTTTTAGTTTTTTTTGCAGGTTATTAAAATAAATAGCTCAAAAAGGGTAGGGATTTATAGTAGACGTTGGTAGAAATGTAATTATAAAAGCACATCAGCTTCAGGTTTGAAATAATAAAAATATATAGAAATAAAGGTGCGAACAATCTCATACACGTTTTGGGGTGAGATTGTTCACACCAGGTATATTACACAGGATGCAAGCAGACAACATATTGAATGATCAATCTCACCGGCATTGATCTATCTTAACTGGTATTGAAGTTAGAGCATTTTATACTGTTGGGGGTGAAATGTTCAGTGAGGGTGAAATTGATCATGAGATTTTTTTATTCAAAATTACCTTTCGGCAAATTAAAACAAAGTAGATAATAATTATTATAAACCCTTTACTAAATGATAAAAACAAAAATACATAAATTGGAACAAAAGCAACACTGTTTTATATTTTCCTAAAGAAAACGAAATATGAACAGAATAATAAAAAACTACCTACTTCTACTTCATTTCAAAAACGTCAATAACTTTTTCGAAAAAGTAATTGTCAATGCCATCAATTTGCTTTATAGCCGGATTGGGTAAAATAGCTAGCACATCAGATATATCTGCCACGAATTCGTCACCGTCTTGAACTACAAAAATTTTCTTGGATTTGTCCATAGACTTCATACCCAACAAATCGATTTCTTTTTTTCCTTCTTCGTCCACTCGCACCTGCTGTATAATGGCTGTGTACCGATACATAGTTTTTTTTCTTGATCCGCCGTAGACCTTAATTAATACAATTTTTCCGGCTGCAACTTCATTGTCTTCGGGCTGGAAATACTCATCTTCCAGGGGATCGCCGTCGGAGTTATCATTGGTTAGTGGCCCATCTACATCTGAATCACTAGAATCTGCTTCAATACTTGCTGCTACAACGCTTTTGCCAGGTTCTACAGATAGTTTTTGTCTTTTAATATTCCTTCTTGAGGGTCCTGCTACAAAACGTTGCTCTTGCAAGTAATTTACAAGAATATTGTTCACAGAGGCATCAGTATCGTTGCCATTTTCTTCACTGGGGATTTTATGCAATACTCGTTCAGGATCAAAGGGCTCAATTCCTGTCGCTTGAAATGAAGCTATCAAATCTTTTTTTATAGCATTTTCCGATTTGTTGTTCATTTCAAGAAGAGTAGAAGCTAATAAATGTGGAAAATCTCTTTTGTCGATAGAACCCTGTTGTGGATGAGTCTTCTTCCAATTTAATAACACCGACCTCCAAGCCATTTTAAATGGGCGAAAGAAACCAACATCAAGAGGTTGGGTGAGGTGGGTGGAGTTCTTCGGTAGGCAGACAAAGGCAATGTCATTTTCATGGCATTGTTTTAAGACAGTGTCCGTGAAGTGAGACGATAAATTATCTCCCAATAGCACTTTACGACCTGGCAGACGTTTCGCGTGTGGTAAGAACGTCGATTCGAACCAATCTGTGAAAGTTTGGGCGTCCATCCACCCATGGTGGGTCCGATTGTAACGAGAACCCAAACTACAGCACCTGTCACTGCAACAAGGCTCACCTTTAGGACCCAGTTCTGTCCATTGCTGCCACATTTTTTCTGCCTTGTAGATGATGTAAGGAGGCAATAGTGTCCCAGAGGCTGAACCGCACATCATAATTGATATTGCTGTCTTAGTAAAGTTACATATGCGTTCTGGATACTTGGTTCCACGACGAAACAACATTTTTTGCTTCCCAGGGTCATCTTGCATATTCGTTTCATCGTAATTGAAGACATTACTCGCTGGAACATTTTTTAGCGTTTCTCTCAGATTATTAAAATATTCTACAATAATATCTCTTGCAACGTTGGCCCGAGCCCTTTTAATATTCGCCGACACTTTTTGACTTATCTCTCCTTTGTGTCTTTCTAGCAGAGAACGCGCCCAATCTATCCCCGGCATATTTAATTTAAACTTGCGCACATTGCGACCTTGGCTATCTAGGTAATTTTTAGCTAAATATCGTAAGTCTGTTAGTGTAAGAGGAAACCCCCACTCTCCACAGCAGTTTGCTGCTTTTATAAACGCCTTTTCTTCATTGAGTGTAAACACTGTTTGACCTCCGCTTTTCTTAATACGACTGCCAATGTATTTATTTCCAAGCGTGCCAAATGGAATTTTATAATGTACAGAAGCTCGACGTATAGACCAATCTGCATCCGCAATTTTTTGAAGTGCCAACTGGACGTTCTCGTCGGGATAATCCATGTATGAACGTGCCCCTAACTTTCGTTGGTACTTTCTTGGCATTGCTGAAACAAAAAAAAAAAGATGAATAAACTAAACTAAAACAGCTTCAAACATACAAAAATAAATAGATATTTAATTACCTGGGGTGAGATTGATCAACAAAAATGATTAATCTCGCCCCATATATATGATCAATCTGACCCCCTGCTAATAAAATGGATATTATTTTCAAAATGGTTGAACCAGTTGTTAACGGCAAAATATATGAAAGTAATCAAGCATAAATACAAAGGTATATTCCCTGGAAATAACAAAAAACTAGTTGAAATCTGACTTACCAGACAAAGTTCTCGAGGTTCACTTTCACAGAAAAACAATGACTTGTAAAAACTTGCAGTTTTCTCACGAAATATGGAGCCGATATAATTCACGTGCACACACTGCTGGCTACCATCTTTCTACTGTCAGATTTAGTCGATAGTGGCGCGCTAGCATATTAAATTTAGGCGCTAAATTTAAATATTTAAACGGATGATTTAGTGAACAATCTCACCCCGGGTGATCAATTCCACCCCAAATGACGGTACTTATTTTTATAAAAATAAAAATAATCATATAAATATTTTGATGGCAATATTTATATTTTCATGTTTAATGATTTCATTACAAACACATATATGTTAATTAGTGTGTTGTGGAATATTTAATTTTGTAAATTATTTATTATTGTTCGGCTGTTAGACAGCTACATATGAGTCAAAATTGGCACAGGTACTAATCATCGATAGTACTTGTTGGCAGGGGTACCACCGATCCTCTGTCAATGTTCTAAAGGGTACTTTACTCTTTAATAGTGTTACAAAAATGTTGCCAGGTACGAGGCAAACAGCTATAGGTAAGCCAAACTGGCACAAGTACTAACTATCGATAGTATTTCTGCCAGGAGTACCACTGATCCTCTGTCAATGTTCAACTTTATTATTTAATTATTTTTACCAAAATGTTGCCAGGTACTAGGCAAACTACTATAGATAATTATAAAATTAACTTAGCTACTCACCATCGGCAGTACTTTCTTCCAGGAAAACTATTGATCCTTTGTCAGTGTTCTAAAGGGTACTTTACTCTTTAACATTTTTACAAAATTGTAGGTACGAGGCAAATAACTATAAGTGAGCCAAAATTGGCACAGGTACTAATTATCGATAGCACTTTCTGCCAGGAGTACCTTTAAAGAATCTTCTGACATTGTTCAAAAGGGTACTTTACTTTTTAACATGTTTGCAAAAATGTTGCCAGATACGAGGTAAACAGCTGAAGGTGAGCCAAATTGGCATAAGTCTTAACTATCGATGTTACTTTCTGCCAGGAGTACCACCGATCCTAAGTCAATGTTCAAACGGGTATTTTACTCTTTAATATTTTTACAAGAAAGTTGCCAGGTACAAGACAAACAGATCTCGGTGAGCCAGAATTGGCACAGGTGCTGACCATCGATAGTACTTTCTTCCAGGAGTACCACTGATCCTGTTGTCAATGTTTAAAACGGTACTTTATTCTTCAACATTTTTACAAAAATGTTGCCAGGTACTAGACAAACAGCTATCGGTGAGCCAAAATTGGCACAGGTACTAACCATCCATAGTACTTTCCCCCAACGGTACTACCGATCCTGTCAGTGTTGAAAAGGGTATTTTACTCTAAGTTAGTACTTGTGCAAATTTTGACTCACTTATAGCTGTTTGCCACATACCTGGCAACATTTTTGTAAAAATGTGAAACCTTGCACCCTTTTCAACACTGACAGAGGATCGGTGGTAGTCCTGGCAGAAAGTGCTATCGATGGTTAATACCTGTGCCAATTTCGACTTACCTATAGCTGTTTGCCTCGTGCATGCAACATTTTCGTACAAATGTTAAACAGTAAAGTACTCTTATGAATACTGACAAGAGGATCGGTGGACTCCTGGAAGAAAGTACTAACAATGGTTTAATACCTGTGCTAATTTTGCTCCCCATAGCTGTTTGACTAGTTTCTGGCAACGTTTTTGTAAAAAGGTTAAAAAGAGTAATCTTTTCGACATTGACAGAGGATCGTTGGTATCCTTGGCAGAAAGTACTATCAAAGCTTACAGTAATTTGAGGTCCAAGATTCTTTTCTTAAACAGTTAGGATTATTACTAATTCTATTTAACATAAGACATCTAAATTTACCTCTATTTTGTCTTCTCACTTAAGACAATTTTTGGGTGGGCCTAACCTTGAAACAATAATTATTGTAACCACCTGTAAATTGATGTTTGTTGAAATTTTTGCAAGGAATAAGATTTTTTGGACTTGCTTGCTCATTATATAAAATGGGTTTAGAGTTTAGCAAATATCATATATAGAGTTTAAAAACGTTAAAAAAAATCGGTAAATTTGCCTTTAAATACAACTTTCCTCATATAGAATTTCAGTACATACATATAACATTTGCATATAATTATTTGGTAAAAACTTTATACAAATCTTATACTCTGTAATTAATTTCATTTTTTTTAGTTATTAATTCATTTATTCTTGTTAATATTATTATTTATTTTTCACAACTTTATATAGTCTGTATCAATAAATTATGTCCTTTATTATTTTCCTCCATAAAAACACTAGGCCGCCATTTTGTTTTGCCATACAGGACTTGCATTAAAATTTTACCAGTCTATCCGTGTTCACACTTTATTTTTGTGCAAAATTTCAAGTAATTGGATAAGTAGTTTTTTTGATACTGAATTTTTAAATATTACATTAAGCTTAACATTGTTTCTTCATTATGACTTTGCACACAAATTTTATCAGTTTATCCCTATATGTCAGTTTTTTTTTGTACAAATTTCGAAGTCCATCTGATAAGTAGCTTCTTAATATGTAATGTTTTTTTTTTTCATTTTGAAACATACAGAGATAGGCTGCCTGATGGATATGGGAGACAGCCTAACAGAAATGGGAGGAGGGTCCTGGGAGTGTGATATAGGGATAAACTGGTAATTTTTGTATAAATCCATAATGACAGACCAATATGCCAGCATAATAAAATGTTTTAATATTCTGTAAAATTCCATTTCATGGAATAAAACTTTCTTCTAATAGAGGTGGTCTGTTTTCTCTAGTTTAGTTATTTTTCAATTAATTACCAAAATTAAGTATTTAAAATTATTTAAAGTATAATTATATTTAATTAAGTTCATATTATCATATTCGCATATCAATATTAATAATTTACTTTTATTACTCTTTGCGCCATCTATACACTAACACAATAGCCATTCGTATTTTGCATTTTTATTGGTATAAATTCCTTTCTCAAATATATCAATACTGTTTACTTTTCCTGCAAAAGAACTTCTTCAAAAAACTTGTTAATGCGCATGCCTCTTCTCTTGACACAAAATACAATCTGTAAAAAAAAATGCTGTCTGATTCTGCTAACTGACCACTGCATGTACGCATATTTAACGCAACATTAATAATGAAATTATTAATTATAATTAATTATATTACCTGTAAACTTAAACATCATCAGAGCTTTTGCCTTCCCGACCCAGCAGACCAGCAGTCACTGTCTAAATTCCTTAATTTAATTTTTTAATTTAATATTTTTTGATTTTTGATGACTATAAATTATTTTTACTAAAGCAAATCAGTTTTTCTACCATTTGATTGCTATCTAAGGTGTATAACATTAGACGAGGAAAATAACAATTTATTTTTTATATACTATTATTATATACTATATAAGTAAATAATAATAACAAAAATAAACAAATTAAAAACTAAAAAAATTTAAATGAGTTAGTTTATAAAATGTGTAGTTATTACTAAATAATTATATGCTTATATACACTGTGCTCTATGTAGGTAGTGAAATTCTATATGGGCGAAGCTGGGGGTAAAGGCAAATTTACAGCTTTTTTTACATGTAAACATTTCAACAAATTCTGCTTGCATTGCAGAGTACAATAAAAGTAACTAACAGGAAGAATGAGTTGGTTTAATTTATTTTTAAAGGACCCTAAAGCAATTTACACCCTAATTTTTTCCAATATCTATTCTGCTAAAATCGACATTACAAGTGAAGGTCTGTCTAGTATTGTCAAATGGAGCTGGAAAAATATTCAATCCCAATATTTCAGGGTAATCTATTACAATAACTATAATTTTGTAGCCGAAAGACAGGACAAGGTTTTTAATGTTTCCACTTCCACCAGTCTGAATATCTTACTGTGAAATACCATCCTTTGATCAAACCCATGATTAAACAGAAGTATGTTTGAAAATTTCATCTGGGCTCTGCAGCAATAATAAGGATGGCTTTTGACAAGTGAATAATACAGTTATCAAATCTGAAGCATTTGCCTCATAATAAAAAAAAAATCAAAATAAAAAAAATTAATATCAGACATCAAAAGCCTCTTACTTATCAAACTCTTCTGTTACTATTTTGCTGAATAACAAAATTTCATGATATGCTTATAACTCAGTTTAAAAAAACAAAATTTACACTTATTTTTATTTTTTATGTAGCTTCCAATAAATTCAATATGTTCCATATTCACCATTAACACATGCAGTATCAACATAAAACAAATATTCAATGAAAAGTAAAATTATTTATTTTAGTTATTTCTAATGCATTAACACCCATATTGACTAAGGCTAGAAACTAAGGAATACACCATGAAAATAAAAACGTGAAAGCTATATGGCTGCAGTAATAAAAAACATTGTACTTATATATTTAGTAAGTTAAAACTTTTTTGGACCAAGGGCCAACAATATAGACAAATAAAGTTCAAAATTTCAATGTCAACATCATCGACACCAGCAATGTCGATTTTATTATATTGAGCTCAACACATGATATTTGCCCTCGAGTATTTTCTTTTCATCTCATAAACCAAAGGGAATTTTCATTATACATAACGAAAAGACCATGCATTTGAATTCATATATGTATTTTTGTAAAAAATAAGCTGCAAAAATATGATAAAAATTCAATTTCGTCCATTTTGACGCCCCTGTAGGAATTAAAAATATTTAAAAAATTTTGCTTTTTTTAAGACGAAATATAAAAAAAATGTGAAACTGCAATTTTTTTGAGCCCAAAACCTCAGCTTTCTGGACTAACCTTAGTTCTGTGGTTTTTAGAATGAATATTGGAATATTGCATTGCAACAATAAATAATTTTAATGTTTGGTATATTAAGGTAATGTCATACATTATTGTTATTAGTTTAAAGTAATTATTTTAGATTATTTTTTGCCTTGTACAAACTGAACTTTACTAGCACCAATAAATTATTTGACTTTAATGTTAAAATATTATGTGTATACGAAAAAGCCTATTTTGTTTTTACCAGTTTAATCATATTTAAATTCATTTGAATATTGTAACTACTATCAGTACAATTTTATTTCATAAAAAGATATTTTTTACAAGACAGTCATTATATTTCAAATTATGAATTGTTTATAGTATAAATAGGCATAAGATGTACGTAAAAAAAATACAAAAACATATCCCCATCAGGAAAAGTCGTACTTTTTTATCTCACACATCAATTTATCACAGTCTGTCACTCTGACATAACATACACCCCTTATTGCTATTTGTTTTACTCCATGGCATATAACCGGGTCCATTCTTTTGCCTTCATAATTGCTTCCTGTTCCCTGGTTTTCCACATATTTGCTACGTCATTGGCTAAGGGATCATCTGGATTAGGACTACTCAACAAAGCTTGAATAGAAAGCAGCACGGTGCGAACTTGTAACGCTGGAGACCACTGATCTTTTAAAATGTCTAGACATATTCTACCCAACTTGTCGATATTAGGGTGGTAAATTTTTGTTAAGAACCTAACATTTGGTGGAGATAGTGGATAATTCTCAGGAAGAAACAATTCAAGTCTGAATAATCCTCCTTCATATGGTGACCCTGTGGGTCCAGCCATTACTACATGGAAATATCTGAAAAAAAAGAACAAACATAAGATTAATGTATAAGGCATCCACAATTGTTGGTATAAAAATCGAAACATTTATCTACTTTTTGATAAATTTAAAGGGCATATTGAAATGATTCCAAAATGCATCACTTTTTCAATGAACTATAAACAGATGAAGAAAAAATGACCCAATTAAAATACAAAAAATCATCGTCTGAGATTTTTGCGTTTTAGGTCTCTGGATCCTAAAAAAACATGTTCTCCCACAGAAAATTTAAAATCACTCTGATCAAAAACTACTAATCTAATTAACTTCAAATATTGGACAAAAATCAAGGGTCATATGGGGATGGAATAACATTTTGGTAAAAATCCAATATGGCGAAACAAAATGGTCGCATCACAAAATTTAAAAATCATTAAGAAACTACTTTATTGGATGGACTTCAAAATTTGCACAAAAATAGTGTGATATAGGGATAAACTGGTAACATTTTTGTGAAAAGCCGTTACTGCGGAACAAAATGATGGCCTAATGAAATATTTAAAAATTCAGTACCAATAAATTACTTATATCCAATTGACTTGAATTTCTGCACAAAAATCAAGTGTGATACAGGGATAGACTGATTTGTATGTGAATTCGATATGGCAAAACAAAATGGCAGCCTGATCGAATGTTAAATATTCAGTAAAATTACTTTTCCTGGAATAATGATGGCCGCCGTTTAGTTTGTTTATGTTTTGCGTGTGTGAAAAGTTGTGATTTTTATACTAAAATCAGCCGAAAATTTCGATTTTGACATTATAAATGATTAAAGTAAACATTTTAACACTACCGAAAATGTTTGCCAAAATCTACAAGTAAATTTACGATGGCGGGCAGTGAAGACGTAATAGTCGGTGACTCGTCAAAAATTTGTAAATATTGTCAAAAAATAGTTTCTAATACAGCTAAATGTGTAAATTGTGACTCAGTGTATCACACTTCATGTGCTTTAAGAATATCTGGATTGATTGCAGTAGGAAAGCAAAATTTGGTTAAATGTTGTTTGAAAGAGGATGAGGTTATGCAGGGAAAAATAGTATCTGATAGTGTTAAAAAGCTACCAGAAACAAAAAATGAGATACAGAAAGTTAAGGATGACCTTATTTCAGAGCTGAAGGGAAAGGAAGTCTTATTGCATAAAAATATTAAACTTCTAGAAGACAAAATAGAGTTTCTACAAAAATGTAAACAATACCCGGAAAACGTCGATCACGGACGCCTTGAAGGTTCGGAGCATGTACATTTGAATAATTTGTCCATCAGCAACCCTGGCAATCAACAATCCATTGGAATGGTGGGGCATACTACTCTCAGAAGTCAGCCGCTAAGTAGCCCTGGTCCTAGTGTAATTATGAAGAAAAAAGTGACAAATGATAATAGCCATAAAAGTATGAATCTTAATATCCGTAATACTCAACGAAATGTAATATCCTCAAAAGCAATCAGTACCGCTCTCGAGCAGGTACAAGCTGCCACTAAATTCAAGGAAATCCAAGAACTAGCTCAACAACCCCCTGTAGATGATAATCAGGGTTGGCAAATTGCAAAACGTAGACAGAGACGATATGTGGTAGGGCGCAATGAAAATTGTAATGATGTCCAGGTTGTACCCAAATTTGTATTCCTTCATGTGACACGGCTTCTTAGAGGAACAAAACCGGAACAACTTAGGGCATTTTTGGAACCAAACTTTCGAAAAGGGGTTGAGTGTGAAATACACGGGTCAAAGAGACCTGAACACTATACATCTATGAAGGTCTCAATCAGACAAGAAGATTTTAAAAACGCTTGGAGGCGAGAGGTACGGCCTAATGGGGCCCTTGTCTCAAAGTTTTTCATGAAAAAGAGGATGCTGCCACACCAGATAGATCCTCAGGTTCAGGACTCATAAGTAGTGAAACATAAAATCATCTTCAGATAATTAATATTTATTACCAGAATGTACATGGCCTTCGTATAAAGGTAAATGACTTATACAATAGCCTAATAACTGAAGATTATGATATAGTAGCGATTACAGAATCATGGTGGACTGATGGGTTTCATAATCCCGAACTTTTTGATGATCGCTATCAAGTATACCGAAGGGACAGAAATAATGGTATGCTAAGAGGAGGAGGGGTACTTCTCGCTGTAAGAAAAGAGTATACTTCAGAAAAAATAGATCTACATTTTGATAGTGAGTGCTTACTTATAAAATTAAAAATTAAGAAAAAAAGTTTTTACTTATGTTGTGTTTATATCCCCCCTAATGAGACTATGACATTTTATGAGCAGTTTTTGAATATGTTCGAGAATATCTTAGATAAGGATATTGAAATCTTATTCTTGGGTGATTTCAATATTCCTTGCTATGATTGTAATATCTGTGATTGTGATAAATGTCTTTTAGTAAATAATTTCTTACACCTTTATGATCTAAAACAAGTAAATTCAGTCTCTAATCATATGTTAAGAAATGTCTCTTCCCCTGGATAGTTTATAGGGGCCTGAAAACATCAAGTCATGTTTTACCTATGATTATTCTAGAGGTAATTTTTATCTCCTTTATCAACTTTTACTAAATGCTGACTGGACGGATTTAAATGAATGTCAAGATGTTGATGAATGTGTTGATATAGTCTATAATAAGCTCTATATGTGCATCAATCAAGCAATTCCTAAAATGGTCAACAGTAATAGGCCAAGAAAGGTTAGAAAATATCCAGTTTTCTTTTCATCTGATCTAATTAATAAAATTAAAAGTAAAAATAGGTTGCATAGGAAAATAAGAAATAATAGAGCTACTCCTATAGATATTACGGAATATAAGAGTATAAGATGTATAATTAAGAAACAGACCAAAGAGGAATATTAATTATATAATCAAAATATTGAAAATAATGTAAATATTGACCCTAGAAGTTTTTGGCCGTTAATAGATTCAAAAAAAAGACGGATTGGAATTCCAACTGTAGTATCATATGCTGAACAGTCTTTCAATGATCTTCAAAACATAGCAGATGCCTTTGCCAATTACTTTAATTCGGTTTTTCAACAATCAAATATCCCCAGTAAATCAGATTATCAGGGTAATTTCTCATTTTCACATATTACTAAGGAACAAATAAAAAACAGTATAAAGAAGTTAAAGCCAAAAAAATCTACTGGTAGTGATTGTATCCCAGCTTATATATACAAGGGATGTGTAGATATTTTTTCTGCACCTTTATCAAAGTTGTTTAATCTTTCTATCCAAGCAAATCAATTTCCTTACAAGCTTAAAGAAGCTATCATTACCCCTGTATATAAAGGGTCGGGAAAAATTAATTCTGTTGAAAATTATCGGCCAATAAGTGTTATAAATTCAATAGGGAAAATCTTTGAATATATTCTTTACAATGATATATTAAAAAACTTTGAGAATAGTTTTGTCTCAGAACAGCATGGCTTTTTACCTAGTGGGTCTACTGTGTCGAATCTTACCATATTAACAGATATAGCTTCTGAAGCAATACAAAACAAATTACAATTAGACGTCATTTTTACTGACTGCGCAAGGGCATTTGATATTATTGATCATAGTGTTCTTGTGGATAAGCTAAATATGTTTGACTTTTCTAAGGATGCCTGTATGTTTATAAAGTCCTATCTCTCTTCTAGACACCAGCAGGTAAAAATAGGGAGAAGTTTATCTCATAATCTTGTAGCCTCATCTGGAGTGGCGCAGGGGAGTAACCTAGGCCCTTTGCTGTTTGCAAGTTCATATATAAGGTACTCAAAAAGCTTGTTATTTGCAGATGATTTTAAGGTTTTTAAAATAATATCATCACCTGAGGATTGTATTGGATAGCAGCAAGATCTAGACTCTGTTGTAAACTGGTTTGTAGAAAATAGAATGGTTTTAAATGTTAGCAAGTGCCAATTAATGACTTTTAGTCGCAAATCTAACCTTATAAACTTTAATTATATGATAAACAACTCTCCTGTAGTAAGGAAAACTGAATGTAAGGATCTGGGCATCTATTTGCAAGCAACCTTAAAGTTTAATAGACATTATGAGTTTATTGTAAATAAGGCTTACAAATCTTTGTTTTGTTTTAGGGTTTTGTCATTAGAAATTCAAAGTTTTTTACAATGCTTTAGTAAGGCCACACTTGGAGTATGCTGCTGTAATCTGGTCACCACAGACTGATGTACATATTAATATGATAGAAATGGTCCAAAAAAGGTTTTTGAGATACTTGTATTTAAAGCAATATAATATATACCCTCTTATGATATCATATAACACCATGATCAATGCTTTTAAAATAGAAAAATTGAGACGAAGTATGCATAGTGTTCTATTTATTTATTACATTGTAAATAACTTCAAGCATTGTAAATGTTCCTTGATTAACAAAATAAGATTTCATGTTCCTAAAATTAACCTAAGAATTAGGCAACCTAAGCTTTTCTATGTTGATCCCTTAAGTTGCTCACCAATCAAGAATATGGCTCAGGAATGTAACAACATTTTACAGAAGTGCGATATTGACATTTTCAACATCAGTGCAAATAGTATTAAAGCATATTTTAAGTAGGAGTGAATGTTATTTCTTATTTCTATTGTTCTTGCAATCTAAATGTGTTAATGCTTCTGCAAATTATTTATTATGTTTTAGTGTCTTTTACTTAACTGTTAGTGCTAGTTGAATTTACTTTTAATTCTTAGTCTTAGAAATGTAAGAATTCTATATACATTCTTATTTAGTAAGTAACCACTCTTCCATTATAATTACTTTTTTTTAAGTGTTCTGTAAGAGTATAATAAATAAATAAATAAATAAAACCTTTTTATATTATAAACACGACGTGTCCTGAGGAACTAGATTCCTCAAAATTTCCTGTTGTTAAAAAAGTTGTTTAAAGACAATAAAAATAATAATAATAATAATAATAATGATGTGGTCTTGTTAAATAAGAAAACAAAGACGCTATTTACCAGATGTTGCTGTACCCAAGAATAACAATGTGATGGAAAAATATCAAGAGAAAAAGGCCAAATATGCGGAGCTGGCCATCGAGATACACCAGATGTGGCAACTGAATAAGGTTCATGTGATGCCGACCATCGTATCATCAATTGAATTAGTTCCAAAAACACTAGAACAGAACCTGAAAATCATGGGACTGCATACTAACACCTTCATCGACATCAAGAAGGCAGTCCTGCTCAGTACTTGCCACATAATGAGAAAATTCTTACAGTAAAACACATAGAACTAATAGAAACCAGCCCATTCCTTTTGATGCATGCATCCGGGATGGATTTGGAACCCAATGTTTGTTAAGAAATTGATTGTCAATTTTGGTAATAATAATAATAACAACAATAATAAATAAAAACTAAACAAAATTGAAATAAATTACAGTTTACAGGATTTGTATAAAGTTATTACCAAATAATTATATGCATATATAGACTGTGTTATATTTACGTAGTGATATTCTGAACAAGGGAGTTTGTGGATAAAAGTAAATTTACCGATTTTTAAGTTGATTATCAGAAAATCAGTTTCATATTACATTTTTTCCTGTTTCAGAAAGTTTTCTTTTTGTTTACTAAAAAACTAGACTTCTGTTATAAAATTTAAAAATACTTTATTTAAAAAAATACATTTTTTTACTAAACAACGACGCGTTTTACAAAGTCAACCAACCTATTTTAAATTTGGCTAAATATCTAGCACCTTCGCTAGATTAATAAAGTTTTGGTCGGTAATGCACATCAACCTGTCACACTACAGATATCATGTGATTTATGCACAGGAGCAGAATCAAACATTTAAATTCACTCTAATATCTTCTTGAGGCAAAAACTAATTTATAATCAGGAAAATAAGTCTTGTCAGGAACCAACAAACATAGAGAGCACCTTTCCCGTCTTCCCTTCCTGCTGAGTCTTAGACGGCAGCTAATGTCTTTAATTAGCACTTTTGCTTCTTGACATATTAATGAAAAATCTTAAGAATAAAAATAATTCCAAGGGCTACTTAATTAAATCACACAGATTGCTGTTAATTGTAATTAGACAATAACTTTCATGTCAAAGTCAAAAATAAGCTTTATTGTCTAAGATATATTACTCTTATTGACAAAGCAGGTTATAAATAAATTGTATATCAATAGAATGGTATAGCAATAAAATGATTAAATGAAAAAATACAGAATTTATACAAAATAAAAGAATTTCATTTTAAGCTATAGTAAGCTTCACCAAGTAATGCTTTCTTTACAGTTCTTCTGAACAATTTTAAATTCCGCAGACATTTCATTTCAGTAGGCACATTATTAAATGGCTTTTTGTAGTAGTAGGCTAATTATTAAATTGATATTTTGGTCACAAGGGCAGATGAATATAAAAATTAATATAATCTCTAGTTAGATAAACAGCAGATGGTTCATCAACATTTCGCCTGTTTTTAAAAATAAGGTTAATGGTCTCCAGTATTGGTATTTCCTAACTCCGAAGTAACCATACATGCTGCATAGTAGATTTTGTATTATAGGCATGTAAAAGGTTAGATATTTGTTCGATTTCACCACCAAAGATGCAGGTTATACTGACATTCAAATTATTCTTTATTCCTGCAGACTGCCGAAATGGTGTTGAGATTATTTATCACTATTGTCCCACAAGATGGTGGTGACATCTGCAAACACTGTGAATTCCCCTTGGATATCGAGAAAAGCCCAGATCTTTGATGTACAGAAAAAAAGTGGTCCCATCACAAAGCCTTGTGATACACTAGATGCTAGATATGACTTAAACCATTCCAGAGAGATATTCCTCCACAGTCATATTTGTACTAGATAAATCAATTACATATTTATTAAATATTTATATAATTAGCACAGTTAGTAAAACAATTTGGTTTTGGTTAGATAAGATGTTATAATCATATATGTTTGGTATTACAATTATTGTTTAGATCTAATTAGGATTAAGTAGGTTAATATAACATGCATAACTTAAGCTGTAATGTATTTTTTAAAGAGAAGTTAAGAATAAGCGGTCATGAAGATGACATTAAAATATCTCAACCGCATTTTCTTTCAGTAAGTTTAGGCTGGCGACCTGAAATGTTGTAATAAGGGACATTGCATATTGTTTAAGCCTAAGCAACAGTATTCGGTGGTTTACACAATCAAAGGCTCTTGATAAGACATAGAAATCTGCTGCCATAGCATGACTGATTTTAGTATTTTGGTAAAGTGTTTCCAAAAACGCAAATATAGCATCACACATACTCTTGTTGAGTTGAAAGCCAAACTGTTCACCAGTTAGAAGAGTATTTTCTAGTACTACTGAGTTTTTCAAGAATTTTAGAGAGGCTAGAGATAAGAGATACAAGCTAAAAGTTTAAAGGATCACCAGGGTCGCTTTTTGAATTACAATAACCCACAAAGTAAATGATAAATTTTCAAAAATTATTATTGGAAGACGATCATCTCTGAATTATTTTTATTTTTTATCCCAATATCATTTCTAACTTCACAGGCATCAGTATTGAAAAGTCAAAGACTGGATTATTGAAATATTTGAGTTAATTAAAAGGATCTTTAGAGACAATTCTGCTGGTCAGACTATCCGCAATAGTAAGTGTTTAGAGTGTTAACATCCAACTCTACAGGAGTTGACTACAGAACAGCATTCTTTCAACAGTTTTCTTTTCTTAAACATAATAACTGAGTGCTATGCTGCTTTTTCATAGTAAAATATGATCTTGGAAATAAATAAAATAAAATAAAAAAGAAACATAAACATGAAGATAATTATTATACATAGTAAACATATTACTATACACAAACCAAACCTTTACATCTTCTGTAAACCTAAATGTTAAGGTTCCTTAGAATATATATATATATATATATATATATATATATATATATATATATATATATATATATGTAGCTAAAAACTAATAACTGGATAGTAGCAAGTAGAAAACTTAAAGGGCTGTGTACACATACTAAATGAAACAAAGGAGTACCTATGTCTGAGTGTGACTTGTGAAGTTGCTATTATTGCATGTACATACACCAATAAATATTTGAATTACAGAAAGTGTATAATCTCAGCTAACAGCAGAAGATCATAGAAAAGCACTTTTGACTAACTAGTCATCCTTAGTCATACCTACAAATAAATACATAGAAAATGGTGGAAAAGGGTAAAATATTTGGCATGAGAAAATGAGAGAAGAGATGACATACTTACTTATCAATTACAATACAGGTAAGAATACTTAAAAATTTAAAATTCTTTATATATAGCAAAAAACAGATACAAATGCTGTCAAATACCAAATTTATATTTAACAAAATTTGGAACTGGTCAGTGTTTGTATCTATTTTTTGTTATATGTAAATATTTTAACCTTTTAACTGATTAACTTTGACCAAAAGCATCTAATCACTTTTCCTTGTTGGGTTTTAAGCCTTTCCACCATATGTAAATAAAAGGTTTCATTCTACTTGTAGGTAAAAGGCAGAACAGCGGATGACTAGTCACTTGAAAGCATAATTATTACTGATATTATTATACACGTTATACAGAAAGACTCCTTGGTGTCATTAGTAACAAGTATATAGAAGACTGAAAATCAATATAAATTATTTGCCAGAATAAATAAAGATTTGATACCTTTAATTGTCCATTTTCTATATTTCAAGTCCACAAACCTCTTCAACTAGAAGAGTTTATACACCATTCCATTATAATTTATTTTAAAATGTATTTTTTTTATCGATTTATTCTGATGTTTTACAGACTTACCTCAACTAAGTGAGAATTGAAAAATGTTTATTTATATTAGTGGTGTCAATCTACCAGAAATTTTTATTAAAAAAGAAAGTGCTGTTCCCCTCGGATTTTTTTGTGTAAACATGTTGCTGGGATCACAAAGCAGAGAATTCTGAGCTTTTCCATTGCACAATGACCAGATTTTTTTATATTTTTTTTAGTCTTTGTAGAAACATTGTGTTTTTGAAAAAAAATATAAATATAGCTGCTTCTATTGGTCCGATCAAAACCAAGAAACAAACAATTTAATTGTTCTTAACTTTCCGATAAAAATGTGCTGAATTCACAGATTTTGGTCTGATCTACAAAACAACAAAAAGCACATGATAAAGAATCTTCAAATTTTCTACATAATTTTATTTGTATTTGCTTAATGTTGATAAAAAACTTGTGAATATATACTTCTAGTGGTACCACACCAAATTTTAGGTTTTTGTATCTAATAGATACTATCGAAAGTGACAATTCAATTCGAAAATTAATTCACCTGTAGTTTTTGTGCAAACTGAATGATCTATTTTTTAAATTGCAGTGTTTTTATTCTCTTCAAAATGGAACTAAAAATAATTTTTTAAATAAGAAATTCTGTTTAATCTCCTTATTAAAAAAAAATAATAAAAATTTTAACATTAGGAAAACAAGACAATCACAGCTGCTTTTTGAAAGGTAAAAATTATATGTTTAGTGCATTTATTGACCAACTAATAGACAATTACAATCATCACTTTTCAGAATACAACATTTAACAGACTCAGCACTTTGCAATTAAAAACCCTGTTAAACAAATTGGTTATGTGATTATATTCTGTTTGTATATTGTTTGATATTTGTTTTTACTCATATAATTGTGTCTTTGTGTAATATGTCGTTATGTCATTGTTTCTTTTATTATTTGACATGCTATTTTGTCATTATCTTTTGCATATATCTTTAGATCAATGTATTAAAATAATGTGATTATTACACAGTTTTAATTTTTTTTTCTTCACAGTTATATGTATTACCAAATATTACATTTTTGTGGCATTTATTTGACAATAAAGTATTTAAACAAAAATTTTAGAGGACTTTTTTTTTCCTAAAGAAAACAACTAACATTAACATCTAAATAGCTTAAGTGATCCTTAACTCTTTATTTTGCCAAGGAGTGTTCATGTGATAAATATAATTTCAGTTTATTCTGCATTTTTTATCATTTTATTTTATTTTATACATACAAAATGGCCAACTTGAGTGGGTCATCTAGTAAGACACAGAAAGAAAAACTTGAAAATAAGCCCTTTCAATACAATAAAAAAGCAGTTGCTGCAGTTTTGTATAAAACGTGTGATGAGATGTTTCATCTGGCATGTTGTGAATGAATGAGAATGTGAAAAATTAAGTATAATATTTATGCTCAATTCTACTTACACTACCAGAAGCAATATCTATATATGCCAGTGCATTGTTCAATAGGGACTTTATAACCTACAGCCTCTAAATGTGTAATTGAAGCCACATAAACTTAAAAATAAGTTAGATCCCAAAAAGAAGTAGGGATGGTAAAACTAAATTAATTTCAATGAAAAATATTAGGTACGTAAGTACCTACATATATTATAACAAAACCTTTATTTATAGTAAAATTACCATTGTTCTATGATTCTCAAACACCAAATTTTAAGCCAATGATTTTTAGAGAGGTTTCGTTTTTTCAGGTAGAAACTCAAAATCAAAAAAAAATTAATTTTCGATACTTTCTCTTCTTTTACCCTTCATAAATGAAAGATCTATTCGTGATCAGCACACCTAAATTCGTACCAAAAAATATTCAAAATCGTCCAGAGTAAGCTCAACCCAAATTCTTGCTTAATTTTTAAGTTTTTAACAATATATAATTACGAGGACACTTGCCTACAATTATTTTCATCAGGCGTTGCACTAATCCCAGGGGGTGGGTCTTTTGACAGAGTTTTGGTTTCCACTAAAATTCGACGTGTTGATCCACTTGCCATAACCTCCAAATAAATTTAATAATGTATTTTTATTAGAAGTTATTACAGAAAGTATGCAATAATTTTCTAGCCAAACAAGTATTACATATAATAAATTATTGTAACAAACTTTAAATATATTTTAATTTTGTTATACTTTTTCATCAAACATAAAACGGCTTTACAAAAACTGATTTTGTTTGGCTAGCTGTCAAGTGTCAATTTTGGCATATGATTCAATGTTGCCAATTATTTTTTGGAGAAGGCTAGGGTAAGAAAATCGTATTTTAGCCGCAAAAATATAAACAAGGATTTAGCCATTTTTCCAGACGTACATACAGTGTTTTTTATTTTGTTTTTCATTATCGCGTATAAAGTCCCTGGTGGCGAAACGGGTGTACTAAATATCGGGGAAAAATCAATTTAATTGATAATTAAACAAATACATACTTGAAAAATAATATTCAATCAAAAAATCATTTGATTGTTCATATTTGATTAATAATAAATTTTACGTAATCGTACGTTTAAATCGTAGGATTGGCAACGCCGATATCGTCATCTTTTTGACGATTCGTTAAAAACCGCCTAAGTTTCACTAACATTGCCATGTCTCTTTTACTTGAATAATAGAATAATATATTTTTATTATTTTAATAGTGGTTTTATTATTTATTACCGCTTTAATGATGCTTTTATCGGCCAACTGATCTAACCTAACGGGACGGATTCACCTAACAGTATAGATTTTTTTAAAAACAAAATCCTTGTTTTAGTGAAGACACATTTTTTACATCACCCCAAAAAAAGGCCTAACTAGAGCTAACCAAAACGCAATCCGAATTTTAAGACACTACTACATACAAAATTAAAAGTTTTGTTAAAAAACTAAAAAAAAAAGTCATCCGGGATTCGATCACACGTCCTTTGCAATGAAACTCGAACAAAGAACAAATGCGCCACGAGGCTACACACCAAGAATTTAACAAACCTTGTTTATCTCCGCCGCAATAAACTTAAGATTAAGAAATCAGTAATGAGCGTGGCAACGTTGGTGATTCTTATCAGAACCTAAACAGTCTATTATCAGAAAATATATAATCAAATTTGCCTAAAAATTATTAGAGATTCAAAAATACTGATCCAATAACAAACAGACATTTAACCCAATACACGTTAACTGACAACCAATAAAAATAAAGAAAAGTAAAAAATATATATACCTATAAGTTCATATCCGTGTTACAATTAATAGCACGTTACAAATCTCTTTACGTTTTCTCTAAGTTAGAAAAATTGTGCACAATCGGCAACACCGCATGGGGTGTCTGAGGATGGCCCCCTCTACAAAATTTCAGCTTTCAGGCCCCTAGGGCTCAAAATAACGATGATACCCATTAAACCTTATGTAATTCCATATATCACCACAGCCCGCAGTCGTCGAAGGGCCAACTACTTATCGGAGGGCCCCTGTATACAGAAATTATGTCGTCGCTTCTATTACTCTGGATACCCGATATTTCTAGTAAATACTAGAGGTATGAAATGGCTATAAAAGCAGCCGGCCGGCCGTCGCGTCGGATCATCAGTACTGATTTAGCACGTGATACGTTTAGATAGACAATCGGAAGCCGAAAATCAAGCCATTAGTAAAAGCCTTGTATTAACGTTTTCTTTGTGTTCGATTCTGTTAAAAGTTTGGGGTTAATAACTGATTCGAATTTGCGTTTTAAAGATTGTGTTACTACTAAATTTGAAAGATATTTAGAAAAATAGGCATTGTTTTCTGCAAGGTGTACGAAAAATGCTTTGTCAGGCGTTGGTTGTATCCCAGTTTAATCATTGCAGAGCAGTTTTTACACCTTGTCCCGATGGACTGGACCGCTACCGAGTTTAGAAACTGCAGAATTCCTGTCTGCAGCTAATATATGGCGTGAAAAGAAGGAACTATATTTCACCTTATTTGACTGCATAGGGGCGGCTTCTTCTTCTTCTTCATTCCTGTTTAGCCTGTTACATAACAGGACTTATTGGCTTTGCTACGAGGCAGTCGCCAGATTGCCCTCCGTCCGGGGCTCAGAGTCGTTAAATCGGCGACCCTCGAAGTCGACCCTGCACCTTGGTCCAGTTTGGAGGCGTTATCGGTAGGATATCCGGATGGCGAGCTCTAGGCTCCCGAATACCCCGAATCTTTCAAATACTTTAATAATTCCTCTTTAAATTTTTGAAATGCATCTAGGCTTCCACTAGGTGCCCCTTGAGAGTACTACTGATATCACGAGATGACCCTTTCTTTCAAGCTATCCCCTTACCCCTCCCACTCCCGCCACGTAGCGGCCGTTACGCTAATATTCTATGTAGAACTGCGGCAGACGAACGGGATAGAATGCAGGAACAACTAGGCCTCACACGTTCACAGCGTATGCTCCCTTTCTAGCGGGGTCGTAAGTTTCCACCTGAGCGGTTGAGTGTCTCACGTTTCCCCCCGAAATAAAGCAGCAAAACCGAACACGTGGCACCACTTATGTTAACAACACAGAGGTCTGCATTCGACGAGACGAACCGGAAGACGAGGGGCGGCTTCACATATGTTTAACAGATTAAGTTAGGTTACGTTGTATTAGCTATTATTTTAACATAATAAAACGTAGATCTCCTCCTTACCTCCACTAAAAAAAATTACTTTGCGCATTGATGTGCGCAATTTAAATTTGCGAAGAAAAGATACTCTTAAAGTGTTAGAAAAGGAGATTTTTAAACGTTATATTCAATATCAATATTAATAGTTCCATTAACTATTTAGATTTTGCTGATTTCCAGACATTTAAGGACACTTTTAGGTCACGTCTTCTTGTTGCCCAATCGCGTTAATATTTTATAAACATTTAAAAAGGAATCGTTCTTCTATATCTGGGACATACCTACATATTTCCCTTCTTTCTTTTATCTGCGCCTTTTCTCTTTCTCTTCCTTACTATTAATGTTTCTTTTTATTTAATCAAAATAATCGAATAAGCTGAATTAAACGGCCTACAGTACGCCGCACGGATCTTAAACCGCGACGAAAGGGGAAGGTTTGTCAAAAGCAGACCATTTCTACGGATATGTAGAGTTTTAGCCAATCACTAATGAGTAATGCAACGTTTCTATAGATACTTGCATTCCTTTCATAGTCTCAGATTCGTGTGCCATACTTTAATTCGGGTCCTGCACTTGTCCAAAGTAGGTTTGAGATATCGACCCACTAACATAGATATTTACTATCGATGTTACCATCGGACAAAACTGTCGACGTGTACGATATGTTAGACAAAAAGCATCGATGTTTTATGATATCGATTATCATTCGATTTTTTAATTTTGAATTTTAGAATTTTCCTAGACAACATTTTTTAAGTTACATACATTTGACACTATTGATATTCTGCAGCTATTAAAAATTAATGTGAGAATAATGGAATAAATAGTGCACTTTCTCTTTTACCTTTTGATGATCTAACGTGTAACAACTTCCTGCTTGACTTGACGTCAGAGTAGAGATGACGAATATCAGTATTTTGTTGTAACAGGTACGTCCTGTTCCTGTTCCAAGTCCATACCTGTTACAGATACCTGTGACAAAATACTTTTCCCGGCTTGGAGGCTCGAGTCGTTGAAACCGTGACTAAACGGCGGTTTCGAGTATCGCAGCCCGCGTCTCGTTGATTATGATTATATATGTCATCATAACAGTACCTATTCCGTGCAAATTCGAAAAAAGTAAATGAACGAATTGGCTCACATTTTTACAAATTTCGTTTTTAAGCTTATAAATTTCCTTTATATTTAAAACGGCCTTGGTATTTTTGTGATAAAAACTGGCTTTGTAAAAAACATTTTTAGTCTTTTTTGAGCTAAATATTTTAAGATTCACCTATTAAAACTATCAAATCTAAAATATGTTAATAATTTCGTCTGATTTGCGAATAATCTAATTCGTAGATTTCTTATTTCTAATTACGGTATCGTTCCTTTTGTAGGAAAAATACGAGTCATATAAAAATACTGGTTTAGCGGAGCAGGAGCAGAATAGAATAAAATACCTGTGATAAGCGTTTCAGTCACAGCGAAATACTTGCTAATGTACTACAGTAGTAATGCAGTTGTTATAATTCAGTTTAACTTATTTCGTTGTTTAAAAAATGAGTGTGTTAACACAGAAGCCGATCGATTCAATTGTAAATAAAACATTATGGGAGGGGCTTTTTCCACGCTGCCGCCCTAGAGAGCTTTTTTGTTCGATGGATGATGTGTTGCTGCGTACCAAAATATCTGCGCCTTGCGGGATCGCGGCAAGCTGGTAAAAATACTAGGTGTAGGACCGGTAACCGATATGTTTGAGATCCAATACCTGTGACAAGCTGTTCCTAGCTCGTACCTGTGACGAGTATTTCTTAACAACTCTACGTCAGATGATTGATCTTGAAGTGAAGATGGGAAAGTTTTTAACAATTCCAGCTTTATAACCCTTTAGTAGTTACGGGGTTGAGGCAGAATGTCTAGGAAAATGCAAGAATATAAAGTGTACTCGTTTGTCCAAATTAAGAATGTTGTCACTGGTTTTTGATACATTACTTTGTGTAGTTATAGTCATTTTTAATAAACGCTATTCCAATTCGAATAAATTTCTGTTGACAAAAACAAACGTAAAAGACGTTCTATTACGTAAAAAAATTAAGTAATTCCAAAAAAAAACTAAACCTAAATTCACATATTGTTATATAATAACAGAGAACCCTAAAAAGACTGCATAAAAATATGTAGAACTTAACACAAAACATATATAGCAGGCGTTTTTGTTCGATATTCTATTCGAGAATAGTTCTCTCTCTCGCTATAATTTAGCCCGATCCCAAAAACAAGTTGCTAGTTCCTAGTAAGAAAATGAAAATATTTCAAGTATCGATGTTTAATATTATCGATATTACATAAATTCAACATCGAGCGTCGGTTACACAACACGGATGTGGACTCTACATCCTAAAATATCGCCTGCTCCCTCCCTTGTCCAAAGACCATGTTAAACTATTGGATTCAAATTCAAGAATTCAAACCAAAGTTACAATATTTAGGAACCGTAACCAGCAGCTATCGCCGTTTTTTACTATACAGAATAAAATGTGTTTGTGTTAATCCAAATAGTGTTATGGATGGATAAATTTGGTTTTACACATAACCCGGATGATTGGCGCATGTTTATAGATTCTTCTAAAATAAGTTTAAAAGCAGTTCTGCTCCATAATGACAACAACAGTCCTCTATTCCTCTTGCGCATGCAGTTGACATGAAGGAAACGTACAAAAGTATTTCACTTATTCTAAATGCAGTAACCTATGATACGTATAAGTGGCAGATATGCGGTGACCTAAAAGCCAGTATTGCTGATTTCTTTGAGAGAGTAGAACAACAGAGAGCCATTACCATACCCAGTAAAAGAATAACTTCAGAGAGACCAATTTATTTCAGGCCAAGCTAACGTGCTACCTATTGTTGATCCTAAAAAGTTCTGTTACCTCCATTACACATTAAACTAAGATTGATGAAAAATTTAGTAAAACCATTAGATAAAGTAATCTAAGTCATGCTTAAATTAAGGAATGAGTATTTGTTGGATCACAAATTAGAAAAATACTACGGGATGAAAAGTTTGATCAAAAATTAAGTGATGTTGAAATAGCTATGTGGAGTGTTTTAAAAGAATTGTTTCGGAGTTTTTAGAAAGCCAAAAAGTAGAAAACTATGAAAAACTTGCAGGCGGATTACTTGAAAACAACTGCAAAATGGGCTGCCACATGTTTTTTAAAATACGCTTTTGCACTCCCATTATTTCCCGAACCCAAATTTTTTTCCCGAAAATTTAGGTTCGGTTAGTAACGAGCAGGAGAAAGGTTTTATCAATATATGCTGTGAAAGGAGTGAATGGAGCATCGCTACCAAGGTAGATGAGCTCTAGCAATGATGGAGGATTATTGTTGGATTCTTATGAAAGAAAACGGTAAGCAATATAAACGAATGTCAGCATTTGCAAAAAAGTTATTTACAAAAGACTTACTGTAAATGTATTTTCAAGTGTATTTTTGCTAATAAAACCTATTATCCTTAAAATATCTTGATTTGTTTTCTTGATATGAACGTATATATAAAAAATTGGGAATAAAATAAAAATAACTGATGCAATCTATAAATCCAAATCTATACGTGGGGGACAATTTTGGTCAAGATGCTCTAAACTCCCCCTTACGGTCATTATAACAGTCGCAATTTTTTTTTCAGATTTGTTGGCTATCTCAGTTTCACTCTCAAAGTATCTAAATTACTGTATAGAAGTATTTTATCAGTTTTTATTTTTAAACTGTGAAATATATTTTTTTAGAAATATTTATAATCAAAAGCAAAAGTTATGGTACGAGCTGGGATCGAACCCGCCCCTCCGGATCACTAGTTCACCGCTCTAACCGATTGCGCTATCGTACCACTGATAAGCATATCGTTAGACCTTGTGCATATTCAAACCCACCAGGATCATAACCATGGTTGATCCTGCCAAATATTCTAACCTTATGGCACGGCGTTTCTGACTAGACGTCAAATCTGACATCGCTATTAGGTACCGTCTATATTAATAAATTTATAATTTTGCGTTATGCCCGTATAAGCCAATTTTTGAATAGAAGTATTTTATTAGTTTTCATTTTTAAACTGCGAATCAACAGCAAAACTTATGGTACGAGCGGGGATCGAACCCGCACCTCTGGATCTTTTGCTGTTGATTATAAATATTTCTAAAAAAATATATTTTATAGTTTAAAAATAAAACTGATAAAATACTTCTATTCAAAAATTGGCTTATACTTGCCAAATTTGGCTTCATCAATTTCAACAACTTTTCCTGGCTTTCCAATTCTTTATGAATTATCTCTGACCCAATAGATGCAAATTTCTCTACGGAAGGAACTCCCAGTCCACTTTTGTACGGGAACTACATTTCAGCTCTTTTCCTAATGATTAATAATGAAGGTTTGACGAGGAAATGGCAGTCTCAACGATAAAACAGTTAGAGCACATCCTCTAAGGGTAAAATATGTGCATTATAAAACTATGTCGCTTTTTTTGCAGCACATTTTTTAACATGGTTCTATCTGCGATAAGTTCTGGAACAAGTATAAAGTAAACCAAACTATTAATATTTATCTGTATCTCATTTCTACACGTGTTGCAGTCATTCTTCGATTGAAAATAAGTAACACAAACAGTTTTAATGACAAACTAGAATTATCACAAGGCAACTTGCACCAAAATGTTTAAAAACTTTAAAGTAATTACTATCTACAAATACTGAACAACTCACCTTTCAAATTAAAAAAAACAAAATAACTTTATTTGTCTCTATATGATTAAAAAATATTTTAAGAAAAAATGTGAGAACAACGCTTTTCAGAAGAAAACAGATGGACCAGGAATGCTACTAGCCAGGACGTTCCCTATTATATCGTTATAATAGAAAAAAGAGATTGGTAAATAACGACTTTTCATTACGAAAACAGATTTTGTATGTAAGTTGAATTTTCGATCCCGTAAGTTGATATTTTCTGGAATAAAAATGTGTTTCTCCGTACGTAGATTCATATTCTTTATAAGCAATATAAAGTGCCAGAGCAAATAATTGTCAATAGTATGATTAAATTGCAGAAAATCGGAAATTATTTGACTGTATACAAATATCTAACCCGTTAGCGTTAGGTTAGTCCAGGTTCGGCGATAAAACCATAACTAAAGCTGTAAACCATCATTAATGCTATAAAACCACTCATCAAATCATGGAAACATCAAATTTAAAATACGCGCGAGTTATGAGTTCCATAACCTCGACCATATGGTGTAACTTCACAGAACTAGAACGCCGACATCAGCAATTATTATAATATAAATAGTTTTTGCAAAACAATGTTAAGTTAGTTATAAGATTGTATTCATGTAGCTCGGTTCTTGAAAAAATAAATTGTTTTTTAAAAAGTCAATTTCGGGGTTGTAAAACTTAACTGGCGCAGTCGGGCACGGATTTTGATCGAACGGAAAAGACAAACATCGCTTATCCGGTCTGTTTCAACAGTTCGTCGATCTAAAACCAGAAAAAAACAAAAAAAAAGAAGTTTGCAGCTCCCAAGAACCTACCAGGGAGAAGTCCAACATCGACCGAACCTCTGGGAACCTAGAATTAAGACGCCTGGGACACCTCGCATCGGATCCTCTAGGCAGTAGTTTAGAAAAAGCAGCCAAGAAGAACATGCAGTTAATCTTCGCTGGAATATTATTGTAAGTGCTCATTTTCCTACACAAAATTTCCCACTTTTCCTAGTTTTAAATAGGCATTTTTATTTCTATAAAGTAGTATTTTTAATTTATGTCTGATATTGACGATATAATTGCAAATTTATCTCAATTAAGCGTAAGCTCGAACGACGATACTTTTTTAACAGTTCTTGATAATAATTTAAATCTCGAAACATCTACACCAACCGAAAATATGAGTCGCGATATTCCGCTTATGAGATACCATGCCGATAACATTCCTCCTTTTGACGGTAATACTAAATTGCTTCAAAGATTTATCTGTTCATGTGAAAACTTAATAAAAAATTTTCAAAATTCTACTAATCTTAAAGACCCTATAAATGTAATACTTTTAGATACCATATTAAGTAAGTTACGAGGTAGGGCAGCTGATTTAATTGGGTCAAGATCAGAGCTCAACTCTTGGGTTTTAATAAAAAATACATTAAATTTAACATTTTCCGATCAAAGAGGCATTGATTGCCTTATACAAGATTTGATTTCTATAAAGCCACAAAAAAATGAATCACCTTTAAATTTCGGCATGCGAATACAAGATGCCAGAAGCCTTTTATTTGCAAAATTAAGTACTCTCATAGTCGATAACACAGAAAAAAGAATTAAAATAGCACATTATGATGATTTTGCCTTAAAAACATTTTTAGCAGGTCTTCCTTATCACATGCAATTAGTAGTCAGGCTTAAAAACCCGCAAAATCTCGAAGAAGCGTTAGCATATACAACTGAAGAAGAAAATTTTATTCAGTTTAGTTCAGGTAGAAATTATACAACAAATTCTAATTTTAAAAATCAATATAACACAAATTTGCCTAATATAAGAAACCAAAACTCAAATATTCAATCTAGACCGCAAAATACATATCCCCATCCAAATTTTTCATTTTTACCTAGACCCATATTACAACCTACTAATTTCGCCCCTAGGCCTTTTCAAACAATGCCCATGATCAATAATTTCGCTCCTAGACCATTTCAGCCAATGCAAACAGCAAACAATTCTCCACCCAGACCTTTCCAACAGGGACAACCATTTCAAAATCAAAATTTCAGATTCCCATTTTCTAATAACAGCCAACCACAAAACCAACCCCCTTCATTTCCAAAATCAAGCGCAATAATTCGAAATCAAAGACAAACTGAATTAAATAAAGTAACGCCTATGGACACTAGTTCAGGCAACACTGTGCTAAACAAACCAAAACCAAAATTTTCCTTTCAGGAATTATACGCCCAGCAAATAACTAACCCTTCAGCCCTTATTGAAAACCCTGAAGAAAATACCGAAATTATAGATTTCCCGACATATGAAGATAATCAAAATCATTCTTCAAATAATTATGAAATAAATCAAAATTACTATGGTGCGGACAATACCTATCCATACCCATATGACCCCACATATTATGCTGACACATACTCGACGGAATATTCACCTGCGGTTACTTGTAATAATAACAATTACGAGGAAAATTTTTCGCCCGCTCATCAGGACAACAACCAGACATAATATTTCTCAATAATATGAGATCAGACCTTCCGTATATTTTTATTCCCGAAATCAACGCTTATTTTTTAATAGATACAGGTAGTTCTAGAAGTTTGATAAGTCCTGACATCGCGCATAAATTTTATAAACAATTTATAAAAAAAGAAACATTTAATATTCAAACGGCACATGCCATGTCAAACCACGATGAAGTTGCTAATATACCATTTTTTACTATTTTTAATACAAACGGCTTTCACAAATATTACTTATTCGACTTTTCTCAAAAATATGATGGCTTAATAGGCGCAGATATTTTGAGTCAATTAAACGCCAGCATTAACATAAAAGAGGGAAAATTAAAAACCCCATTTGCTGAAATTTGTATTATTTACGAAAAATCTAATAAGAAAACCGAAAATAAATTTCAAAATTTCTATATAAATATACCCGCGAGAACGCAACAAATTGTAAAAGTACCAGTAAAGATGGAAAACGGTATAGGTATTTTAGATTATACAAAATTTGAAAATAATCTCGAAATGCCTAAAGCTCTTGTAAATGTTTCAAATTACTGTGCTATAACATCTGTTACCAACTCTTGCGATTTTCCTGTTAAAATAAACTTTACCGAACCATTTGATATCGAACCCATTGATATGTGCCACATTAACTTTATTGAGAAAATGGAAACTGACCAAGATATTTCCGATTATCATGATTCCATTTTAAAATCTAATTTAAAAAATCTTCGCCTTGACCATTGCAACTCTGAAGAACGAGAAGCAATAAGAAATTTATGTTTAGAGTATAGAGATATATTCTATTGTGATAAAATCCCCTTAACATTCACTAATCAAATACGGCATAAGATTAATTTAAAGGATGAGTCACCTATTTTCACAAATTATCGTTACCCCGAAATCCACAGAACAGAAGTAAAACAACAAATTTCGAAGATGCTTGAACAAGGTATGATACAAAATTCAGTCTCCCCTTGGTCCAGCCCCATCTGGATCGTTCCAAAGAAGTTAGATGCTTCTGGAAAACGTAAATGGAGGCTTGTCATCCACTATAGGCGCCTTAATGAACGCTCTATTGATGATAAATACCCCCTCCCTAATATTTCAGACATCTTAGACAAATTAGGCAGAAGTCAATACTTCACAACTTTAGATTTGGCAAACGGATTTCATCAAATCGAGATGGATCCTGAGGACGTTCAGAAAACAGCTTTCTCTACCGAAAATGGACATTACGAATTCAAAAGAATGCCATTCGGTCTAAAAAACGCACCATCAACATTCCAACGGGTGATGGACAATATATTGCGTGGTCTTCAAAACGAAATTTGTCTTGTATATCTAGACGACATCGTAATTTTTAGTACCTCACTTCAGGAACATATTACTCGATTAAGACAAGTTTTCAGCAGACTTCGTGAGTCAAACTTTAAGATTCAAATGGACAAGTCCGAATTTCTAAGAAAAGAAGTCCAATATTTAGGTCACGTAGTTACCACAGAAGGAGTCAAACCCAATCCTGACAAAATTTCTGCTATAAAAAATTTCCCGATTCCAAAAACCCAAAAAGAAATAAAATCATTTTTAGGTTTATTAGGCTACTACAGACGCTTTGTTAAGGACTTTGCAAAAATTACCAACCCTATGACCCTTTGCCTGAAAAAAGATTCAAAAATAGTTCATAACCCTGATTTTGTCAATTCATTCAATCACTGTAAACAATTGCTTATCAATGCACCGATCCTTCAATATCCTGACTTCGAAAAGCCCTTTATTCTCACGACCGACGCTAGCAACTTCGCTGTAGGCGCAGTATTATCACAAGGCAATGTACCTAACGACAAACCGGTAGCTTACGCCTCTAGAACATTAAATGATTCTGAAACAAAATACTCTACCATCGAGAAAGAATTGCTCGCTATAGTATGGGCATGTAAATATTTTCGCCCTTATTTATTTGGTCGAAGATTCCAAATTTTCACTGATCATCGCCCCTTAGTCTGGCTCTTTAACTTAAAAGAACCAAACAGTAAACTTGTAAGATGGAGGTTAAAACTCGAAGAATATGATTACGAAATAATTTATAAAAAGGGCAAGCAAAATACAAACGCAGACCCACTCTCGCGAATCTGTATCAATGCGATTGAAAATGAAAGCGTAATAAATAACCCCGGTGATATAGACCTAGATATAGACACCTTTTTAGACCAGTTTGACCCAAACAGCTTAGAACTAACCGACATTACTTCAACTTTACAAAATTTAGAACCACCAAAAACTAAAGAAAATAAAATTAAAATTTTACAAGACATACAAATAGGTCCACCTCAAATATCTCAAATACCTCAAACACTTCAAATACCTCAAACACTTCAAATACCACAAACATCTCAAACACCTCGCATACATCTAACATCTCGAATACCTCAAACATCTCAAAAACCACAAACACCTCAAATACCAGAGTGTAGTTTACAAACACCTCACTCTAGCAGTAATCGAAAAACAATTAACGAAGGTATTTCAATCTTAGATGAAATTGTAAATAATAAACCTAATCAAATAATAATTTCAAAAAATCCCTATGACAAAATAGAAGTTACTTGGGACACTTTTGAAAAACACAATATTTGGAACGTAAAAATCGGAAAAGGTAATCCTAAACTTATACTAGAATTCCTAAAAACGTACACATCAGACAACAAAACTTTCCACTTATATTTCTATGACGATTCCATGTATCTCGAATTTAACGACATATACATGAGACACTTTTATGCAACAGCCTTAAAGTTAATAAAATGTACCAAATTAGTAAATTCAATAAAAGACGTCGAAGAGCGCACTCTTCTTATTAAATACCAACACGAAGGCAAGTGTAACCACCGTGGTATTTCTGAAACCTTCGAAAAACTTAAAAGAAATTATTACTGGCCTTCCATGAAAACAGATGTGACTAAATATATTAATTTTGGTTCTTACTGAAACAGTAGGCAAACCATTCCAATTATTACACATTGACGTTTTTAAATTCGATAACAAAGAGTTTCTCACCATTATAGATACTTTTTCAAAATCAGGACAAGCTTTGCCTATCTCCGGCAAAACCTCTATAGAAATTTGTACAGCCCTAATACATTATTTCTCCTTTTACGGTATACCCGAAAGGATAATAATGGACAATGGCCCTGAATTCAAAAACAACACAGTACAAGAACTTTTAAAAGCTCATAAAATAGATGTTCATTTTACTACACCCTTTCACCATGAATCTAATTCACCCGTAGAACGTTTCCACTCTACGATCATAGAACACCTACGTATTTTAAGAGAAAGGTTTAAAAAGGAAGACTCAAAAACACTAATGAAATATGCCTTAATAGCCTACAATAATTCTATACATTCGTCGACTAAATACACCCCTTTCGACATAACATTCAGGCACACTAATTCTAGAGATCCATGCGACTTAATAAAAACAACATTTTATGCAGATTATGTATCTAACCATAACGATAAACTAAAACACCTTTATGACGACATAAAAAATACCTTACAAACTCAAAAAGAAAAAGTTATAGAAAAACGTAACACTCTAGGACCAAAGCAACATCAGTTTAAAGTAGGACAGACTGTTTACAAAAACAGTAACAGACGAGACAAAAAGGAAAAGAAATTTCTCGAATTTTAGAATTATTAGAAAACAATAAAGTCTCAATGAAAAATAAATTAAACAATAAGATCGAAAGTATTCACATAAAGGAATTAAAAACCCCTGTTGTTGCAGGCTCTTCGAAAGCACAAGCACAGAAGTGACCTTCCACAACCTCGACAAGAATCCCGGACTATTACCACTCAAACTTGGCAACTCCCAAAATATAATCGATTTTTGGTCCTTCGTACAAATTTATGATATCACCCCTATAATAGACGAATATATTTTGCTACAATCTAGTTTTAAGAAAATAATAACTTCTTTGAAAAACACAACAACATATAAAAAAGAATTCTACAACTCCTATAATTTAGCTTCTATCCTCGAAAATAAAATTAAAACACAAATAGTGCAGATAAATCCTTTGTCATTTAAAAACAGAACAAAAAGAGGACCCGTAAATGGCTTAGGTTCAATAATAAAATCTTTAACAGGCAATCTTGATCAAGAAGATGCCGAAAAATACGACAAAACTATCTCTTCAATATTCGCCAACGAAAATAACTTAAAATCGGCAATGCAAGAACAAATAACCATAGTACAAAAATCTAATAAACTATTTCAAGAAATTTCTAAAAACCTAACACACAACCGTCTTATCTTAGAATCACGCACATTACAAATTGAAGAAGTTCTAAAAAATTTATAAACAAAAGAGATGGAAAATAACCATTATTTTCTAATACATATGCTAATTTCACAAATAACAACATCTTTTCAAGAAATTTATGATATCTTAGAAAAAATACAAATAGCAATAACATTTTCCAAATTAAACACATTTCATAACTCAATTTTAGACCCCAACGATCTTCTTAACGAAATACAAATTGTAACAACCGAAATAAAACCTGGTAAACTTCCGTTTTTTTCAAATTTCGAAAATATTCTAATTTTTGAAAAAATACTACAAATCAAAAGTTATTCTAAAAGGAATCAAATTATTTTTATAATAGAAATGCCTATTGTAGAAAATGACAACTATATACTGTACCACCTTTATCCTTTACCAACCCCTTCGTCAGATCACTTTAAAATAATTCTCCCTCAATCAAAATACCTCATCCTAAATGAGCTGAAGTTTGCCTCATTCAATCAACAATGCCAAGAAGTCAATACAGAAGAATACCTTTGCCACGAAATAAACCCAGCGCCCATCGACAAAGAACCTCCCTGTGAAGTACAGATGCTGAAGTGTAGCCAAAATATATCCCAGTGCCATCAGATGAAAATTGAAGTCCAAGAAATCAAAATTGAAAAATTAGAAAGGCAAGAATGGATGTTAGTAATACCAAACCAAGTAGTAGCAGTAAAACAATGTGGTACAAATAAAGACAACATTCCTTTAAAAGGAACCTACATTCTTGAGATGAACCCAAGTTGCGAAATATACATTAACAACGTATTGTTAAAAACCTATCAAGACCCCAAAATACACTTTAAAAATATCGAACTTCCCCAAATAAACTTGAAATATGCAAATGAAGAATCCAACCCGATGAAGTTCAATAACTTTGAATTGAGTTCTTTAAATCTGAATGAAGCAAGAAGGATCCAAACGGCCCTTGATGCTCAAAACAAGAAACTAAATGAAGCCCTTCATCAGCCGGTATACTTCCACAAATTCAGTTTTTGGACGCTATTACTGTATATGATAATATTTACAGTAATCAGTTACTTTGTCTACAAGAGGATTATCAGCCCAAGATTTAAGAAGCCCAAACCTACCCCGAGATACCAAGAAGCTAACACTCAAGCCAGTTCAGAGATAGTCATCTGAAGCTCGCTACCTCCGTAAGCTCGTCTCTAGGTCGGGAGGAGTTATGAGTTCCATAACCTCGACCATATGGTGTAACTTCACAGAACTAGAACGCCGACATCAGCAATTATTATAATATAAATAGTTTTTGCAAAACAATGTTAAGTTAGATATAAGATTGTATTCATGTAGCTCGGTTCTTGAAAAAATAAATTGTTTTTTAAAAAGTCAATTTCGGGGTTGTAAAACTTAACTCGCGCAAAGTTGTGTGGTTGTCGGGATTGGTTGTAGAACTAGAGTTTTGTTAAATCGATATTCCAAATAATCGCTCTACTCAACACATTCCTACATCCTACCTCTTTTATTCATAACATAACCCAATTTTTTTATAAATAAAGCTAACAGCTGTGCTTTAAATACGTAAACTATTTTCCTATATAAATTATCTATGTAAACTGTGAAAAGTCTTGCTGTTGTGAATGTGAAAATATTCACCAATATTAAATGTAAATAGTTTTTTTGTTTTAACTACGACTCAATACTTACTGTTGAGTTCTTTAAAAAATTGTAAGTATACCTTGATGAAGTGGATATATTGGTGCTGTTGTTTTTTTGGGGATGGAGATCAAAAGTTGACTTTATCATTTACTTGCAGGGTTGTCAGATCCAGGTTTTTTTAACCATAGGTTTTTTAGGTTTTTTTTTAAAAAACCTATTTATTGAAATAGGTCCATTTTTATGTTTTTTTAATTTTCAAATGTTTTTGTTTTTCAGGTTTCGCTTACGCTTAAGATAATAAACTAAAATATTTTGAATGTTCCATTTTGATTTTGTATTTATTTTCATATGTTCATTGTTCAGAATACCTAGTAGTATTATTGTGATAAACATCAAATGTTTGCTATTTGCTATTCTGCAGTTTTTAACGGCCATGTCATAAAAAGCCTAAAAATCTTAAAAAACCTAAAAAACCTTAAAACCTACATTTTATTTTTCCAATTCTTAGGTTTTTGCCAACGCTGTTTACTTGTATGCCAAGAAAATTACTCTCAAAATATTTTCTTCCTGCATTGACTCAAATAAGATGTTCTGGATAACGACATATTAGTATGCTTTGATTTACATTCTTACCCTTTGGTGACAGATGTTTACCAGCAGAAAACAAGAATCCATTTGGACTTGAATTTTTTTTACTCACTCTAAAATGATATATTAAACAATTATATTTGGTTTTTATTTAATTTTTGTTCTAACTTATGTAATCAGCATGGATTGTATTACCAATATTAAATACTATGTCTTGTAGATGATGGATTATTTCAACATTCAACTATAGGTCTGCAAATATTTTGAACTTGCTTGTCACATACAAGCTCTAAAGCTGGTCATAATCCATTTAATACTTTTTGTCTAATATGTCATACTCCTTTCTCAAATTGGTGACTCTCATTCCATGGAAACCAAATCTTTAGTCTACAGTAAAGTTATGTGAGATAGCATAATGGCTGTCATTATGGTTTTAGGAAGCCCAATGCATTGACACTGCCTTGACTTATTGTCTTACATTGTCTGCTTTATGTCACAAAAACACCTTTTTTGGGTGCTTGATTTTTGAACCAGAAGAGTTGCTAACCATTATTTTCTTCTTTGCTTTATTGTCCTCCCAGGTATAATAAAGCAACAGGCTTAATTAAAAAAAAACACACTCTTTAATTGATTAATATTTTTATTGAACTGCGGAGTATTTTGACTGTGCTTTTTTAGAATGATTTCATGATTATTGTTGGTTTATTTTTTTATAAATTTAAGGTTCAATTTTTTAGTCATGCACTTAATATTTTTAACTCAATTTTTAATTCATGTTAGTTCATATCATCTTTATGTTTAATACTTGCTTGTGTTCTTTTAAGTTGTAATATTATGACCTTAAAAAATTTGAACCAATTAAATTTTAATAGTTCAAAGAAATCGTCCATATTTCTCTAAGAGACCTGATTATAAGAATTCAAAGAAAAGAATAACTAGTTTCGGTCTCAGTCAGATGCATAAAATTGTTTACTTTCAAATTTATTTTGTGACACGTGTTTCGACCTTACTGTCATCATCAGACCTAAAATATCCGAAAAACCTTAATTATATTTACAAAAAGGATAAAAAAGTTTATATTAGCTTATAACTAGATGACTACTACAAATTAAAACATAAAACAACTCGGTATACAATACACATATTAGACAAACGCTGAGGTGTAAATATTAAAAAGTATAGGCCTACTGTTGACACTTATATCGAACCAAAAAACTTCAACAAAAACAATGAATCTAAATGTAAACATTTTAAAATAATCAAATATTGTATAATTTATAATAAAAAGTTATTGCTTACATTGAGAATCGAATTCGTGCCTCTCAATTGATAACCCGATATTAAGACCACTGCACTACCAGCCAGTTGAAATTTATTTGTTTATTACTCGGAGTCTTTAATATTGTTGAATATTAAAAGAGGTTCAAAATTAAAAACATCATTAACACATTTAAGGACTGTACTTCTTTTTGCTTTAGTAATTTCTATTTTTTCCAATAAGTCCAATTTTCGACTTTTGTGACATTCATGTAAAACACTGACGTTTTTGGACGACTTGGTTTTTGTAACGTCAGAATCCCTGTATTTATTAAATAAACTAAGGTGCTCCTGGACTCTCGTTGATATTTTTCTTCCTGATTGGCCTACATAAACCGCAGATCAATTTCTATAATTTAAAGAATATACTCCAGATTTTGAAAAAAGCTCAGTTTTATCCTTTATTTTAACTAAATGTTTTTTGAGAGTATTAATAGTTTTAAATGCAATAGATATGTTTATATGTTTAAAAAATGTGGCCAACTGTTAAGAAGATGTTACCAAAAAAAGTAAAACTACTATATTTCTTGTCTGTAGATTTTAATTGAATAATATTGTAAGAAAGCTTATACTTGTTGAGAAATTTATAATATAGTTTATTAATAGAAAAATCTGGAAAACCGTTTTTTGAGGCAATTTGTTTTATAGTGGTAGGTTATTTATTAAAGGCTTCTCTTGAGAGCGGTAATTTAAATAATCCATAGAAAAGGGAGTTGAAGGCTGCAAATTTGTTGCAGACGGTTTTCTATATACCTCAAACTCGATCTTGTCTTTCCTAAAAATGGAAGTTTGTTTTCTTTCTCCCCTTTCCACTGTAAAAGAGATCTTAGTATGTAGAGAGTTAACATAGGCTATGAAATCAGACAGTTGTTGTTCAGTTCCACTCCACAATTATATTTTTAAGACTCAAAAGAGAATCATTAGGTGCATGCTTCGCCTTCATCCTCGAACATCTTGCAGGCCATTTTTTGCTGAGCTGGGTATTCTTACTGTACCAGGATTTTATTTTATCGCACTTGTAACCTTCGTCAAGAAGAATCTTGATCTATTCCGAACCAACCGGGAGGTATATGCTGGTAATATGATTATGGCTACTAGGAGGAGAGATGAACTAAGGATTCCTCATCATCACTCCACCTTCTTTCAGAAGGGACCCCTGTATCGAGGCATTAAGGCCTATCAACTTTTGCCACCTGAGATAAGGGATATCGTGGGGATCGACAAGTTCAAAAGGGCAGCCTCTAGATTTGCAAAAGCAAAATGCTTTTATTCTTTTAATTTGGAATTTTAAATTTTTGTATGTTAATAGTGTAAGTAATCTTAATTTTACGCTGTAATTAGTTTTGAATTTTAAATTTTTGTATGTTAATAATTTAAGTAATCTTAATTTTACACTGTAATTAGCAGTAGGTTGTGACCTCGCTTTTTTACATTCAGTAATCTTGTTGGCAAAAAAGAAATAATTAAATAAAATTAAATAAATAAATAAAATATGCAAATGACGTCCACATATTGTTTATAAGCACAAAGATACCTGGCGAAAGTGCCCTGCATGATCTTGTTCTCCAGACCATTCATGAAAATCTCACTCAAAAAAGGAGATAGGCACAAACCCATTTCTAAACCTGTCTTCTGTCTACAAATCTTATATATATATATATATATATATATATATATATATATATATATATATTATCAGCCACATCCTTAGGGAGAGATGTTTTTTCTAATAGTCCTGTTAGCAAGACAATGCAGTCTGCAGGCGGGACACTTGGAAATAGATTTTTGACATCAAGAACATGTTTTCCTGTATATTTTACCACACGTCTAGAGAGTTTATTTAAATATATATGGAAATGTTGTAAATACAAAAAGTTGTAGGATTTTTTATGAATCATCAACATTTTTTATCACAAATGTAAAAATATTATTGGAAATGTCAAGTTTTGACAGGTGCTCAGTTTTTTTAAACCCTGTATATTATATATTTAAAAAGATCTTTTCTTCCTGATTTCAAATATATATGTTTGTTATATTTGATGGACCAGATTTAAAAATAAAAAACTTCAAAGTTTGTGATAAGAAATGGTTGCAATTATATGTGGAATTGAAGTTTTTTGATTAATAGAGAGCCACTGAGAGCTATGGTGTTAGTTTTATTTTATAACATTTGATTTTTAATAGTTTGCAAGTGCCGAAATGGGTTATTCTAAAGGACAAAGAAATAGGCAAATTTTAGAAGAAAGGATACTTAGTGAAATTAGAAATCTGAACAGAGATAATCCCCATTTTATACAAGAAACCATTCCTAGTAAATTTAGAAGTAATATTCACAAATGTATAATAAATCGAGGGGGCTATGTCGAAAATGACAGCTAATATTTCCTTGTTTTTTAAGCTAAAGATTTAGCCAAAAAGGTACATTTAGAGGCTAGTGATGATAGTGACAAAGAACTTTTGTCAAAAATTGCAAAACGTGAAGAATCAATTTGGAAATGTTTTGAGAAAATTGCCACTCCCTCCACTTCAAATACATGCAGTGCCAGTCTAAATGTGGAGCAGTAACTACTGCTGAGTTAGAGAAGTTTCTAATCGAGCCAATACAAGAAAGACAATCTGATCAAATTTTGTGGTGGAAACAACATCAACCCTTGTTTTGATTTTTTATAGTTTGCAAGTGCCGAAATGGGTTATTCTAAAGGACAAAGACATAGGCAAATTTTAGAAGAAAGGATACTTAGTGAAATTATAAATCTGAACAGAGATAATCCCCATTTTATACAAGAAACCATTCCTAGTAAATTTAGAAGTAATATTCACAAATGTATAATAAATCGAGGGGGCTATGTCGAAAATGACAGCTAATATTTCCTTGTTTTTTAAGCTAAAGATTTAGCCAAAAAGGTACATTTAGAGGCTAGTGATGATAGTGACAAAGAACTTTTGTCAAAAATTGCAAAACGTGAAGAATCAATTTGGAAATGTTTTGAGAAAATTGCCACTCCCTCCACTTCAAATACGTGCAGTGCCAGTCTAAATGTGGAGCAGTAACTACTGCTAGAGTTAGAGAGGTTTCTAATCGAGCCAATACAAGAAAGACAATCTGATCAAATTTTGTGGTGGAAACAACATCAACCCTTGTTTTGATTTTTTATAGTTTGCAAGTGCCGAAATGGGTTATTCTAAAGGACAAAGAAATAGGCAAATTTTAGAAGAAAGGATACTTAGTGAAATTAGAAATCTGAACAGAGATAATCCCCATTTTATACAAGAAACCATTCCTAGTAAATTTAGAAGTAATATTCACAAATGTATAATAAATCGAGGGGGCTATGTCGAAAATGACAGCTAATATTTCCTTGTTTTTTAAGCTAAAGATTTAGCCAAAAAGGTACATTTAGAGGCTAGTGATGATAGTGACAAAGAACTTTTGTCAAAAATTGCAAAACGTGAAGAATCAATTTGGAAATGTTTTGAGAAAATTGCCACTCCCTCCACTTCAAACACGTGCAGTGCCAGTCTAAATGTGGAGCAGTAACTACTGCTAGAGTTAGAGAAGTTTCTAATCGAGCCAATACAAGAAAGACAATCTGATCAAATTTTGTGGTGGAAACAACATCAACCCTTGTTACCTAGGTTGGCCGAAGTGGCCAAACAATATTTAAGTGCTCCAGCAAGTAGTGTGTATTCCGAGAGGTCGTTTTCTGAAATTGGAAATAATTATGAAGCTCAAAGTTCCAGATTAACTCCAAAAAAACTTTTGTTCATACATCATAACTTGAAAAAATTTAATTTTGACTACTGAGTTTTTAATATTTTTATATCAAATGTTAATGTTCATTTTAGTTATTTAAATTCTAATGAGGATTCTAATCAGCAATATTTTGTTCTTTTGTATGTTTCTTAACTTCTATGGCTTAGGTGTCGTTTATTTGTCAGCTTTATTATGAAATAAAACAATGCTTAATCTGATGTCCAATTGTGTTTTATAATTATTGTTCAAAATTATTATTTACTATAAGTACTATAAGATAGAAATCCGGCCGGATTTCATAAAAAGTCCGGCCGGACCGACCGGATTTTGTACGGCGGCCGGACGTCCGTTCCATCCCTACATAACAGCTCTTTAATTAAATAAGACACTAAGCCAACCCTTCTTAAAAAGTTAACAATAAACTTAAATGGGCTAACAATCTGATAAATGTAACAGATAATTCTTGAATATCTTAGTAAGCTATATTTTGAGATAGAATTTAAGTTTTTTCTTTATGGTCTACAAATTTAAGGTGCTTGTAGTGATAAGTGCATAGATATATTTATTAGAGCAGACTAGTGTGAGGTTTATTAACCATTAAATTTGGTTATATTTAATACGAATTAAATATTTTTTTAAAATGAAACATCCTACTTCAATTTCTAATGCATTTATTTGTTGCCTGTATTTATCTATTGAATTGGTAATCAAAACATATTTTCATAATAACTTTCCAATATTTATTGTTTATATTAAGATTTTTAATATAATGGTATTATTGTCTAAATAAAATAAGTAAATGATAGACTTATTCTAAATTCTTAATAGGATTTATTAAATCATTAGAAAATTATCAATATAAAAATAAACAAATAAAAATGAATACTGAACCGTTTAATTATAAAGTTAAATTATTTAAATGCAGACCTTTATTGATAAAGGGCAACCACCAGCACTTAGACCAATTTACGAGAGTACAATCCATATGTATACATGCATGTTCAACAATATCAACATAGTGAGTAAAGCTTAATTGTTTAGAGAGAATTTACATATGGTTAACAGAGCTATAATTAATTCCTTTTATTTCCCATAAAAGGGAAGTACCTATTGTAATTGTGAAAAATTTACACTTTATATTTTATATATATATTTATATTTTCCCACACCCGTCGGTCTGGCTGTACTTTTGATTGACTTCAAGTTTTGGTGGAATGGTAAAATTTTGGTAAAATTCAATATGGCGAAACAAAATGGCGGCCTAATGAAATATTAAAAACTTCAGTATAAGAAAATTACTTATCCAATTGGCTTGAAATTTTACACAAAACAAGTGTGGAACAGAAACAGACTGATAAAAAGTGCGAACAAAATGATGGCCTAGTAATTCAGAAAAATTCTGAAAGAAACCATCTATTAATGGAGTAAAAAGTTCAATATTTGGAAAGAGTTAAGAGAAGCCATTTTAAGAAGTACTCTATATGTAACTGATATATGGGCATTTGTAGACAGACATGAATTTTGGTTTTTTAAAGATCATATTTAAGTATATCAGAAATTTTGGCCCGAAGTTTTTTGGAAAGATATTTTCTAGCTATTCATAGGTGTAAGAAATAGACCGGACAGGGTATTCAGTTAATAAAAATATGTATTTTGTCATCCCCTATATATTTCAAAGATACATATGATTGGGAAGCAGAAAATTTACTTGGTATTTATTTTTCAGTGCAATGAAAATAATGAAATTACTGCATTCAGTTCTCGGCACGAATACATACCTAATAGTTGGAATATTTGGAGAGTTTCCATAACTACTAAGAAAAACAGTTGGAACTGAAAAATAAATATTTCCCCCTTTATATCTTAATTTTTGTACATATGTATGTTCAAAGATTTATTCATAATGCTACCCGGAACTAATTTAATAATGGTACTAATCTCTAATTCTTTAGATCCCTGTATCTATAAAATGCCTAAATACAATTATTTTTCTCAATTTAGGTGTAATCATAAATCTTTAAGATATATAAATTAATTAATTTCTATTTTGATTATTGGATTAATTTGAAATTGATTTGAACTTTTTTAAAAGTTTTTTGTTGTGCTGCAATATTATATTGAACTTATTTCCTTTTGTTTAGCTAAGATAATAAAAACCAACTCAACCTCTATCAATATCAAATTGAACGTGAGACTTAAGGGGCATATTCCCATTAAGAAAATAAGAATATTTTCTTAAGGTTATTAAACTTTTGCTTCTAACCTACAGAATGTATACCTCCACCCAATTTTTATTTGTATTAAGTATAACCATAACCCCTATATTAATTAATTAATTTTAGGTACTACTGTCATATAGTAAACCGCTGCAAATTTGTGGAGAAAATTCAATTTTAATTCTTTTCAACCAGAATTTAGATATTGATTTGCGCTTTCAATATTGTCTGGCACTAGATATTGGGTTTATGGCTTAGAGACACAGATTGTTAAGTAAGACCCAGGATAATCCACACCTGAATACTAAAAATGTTCCTTGATATACGGGGTGTTTTCAAAATTAATTTAAAATGTAAATTTTTCTGGATATGTTGTTTTTCTCAGCTCCTGTATGCATTAAAAAACTGGGTGCCTTTCTTCAAAATTTGCCACTCTCAGTATTAGTTTAATTATAAATAACAGACAGAATTGTCAAATATAAAAGTTATGGGGTTCATTACAAAATTTATAACAACTTAGTATTTATGTATATAGTATGTCTCAAAAATATGATGTAAATGGTAGTCTTGCTTATTATAAATACATAGGTTTGATACCTTTGTCCTTAAAAACTACCGAGAAATTTTACAAAAACCTGGCCATAAGAGGCAAGGTATAAGAGAGTCTAGTTCAGTTGTAATCACCAAGACGAAACCTATTTTATAAATATATACACATAAATAATAATTTTCTGTAAATTACATAATGAACCCTACAACTTTTATGACTAATTAACAATTTTTTCTGTCTCTTAAAATTGTGCCAATATTGGGAGTGGTGAACTGTGACGAACGGCACTAAACTCAGCAGCAACCACTCAAAGGATCATTTGAGAGATAAAAAATTAAGGAAATTTATGGAAATGGAATAATGCTAAAATAATGGCAAAAAGGTCTGTTATTACCAAGGTTATTACTTAAATTTATTGATTATAGATATTAATGAATCCTAATGACGTGTTTGACGTAGTATTACAGTAGTAAGTACAATAATTGTAGGATGTTTTCACTATTATCTTCTAAGAATATAAAAAATTATTGACAAGTAGAAAAAATTACATAACCTATATTTTTTTAACTAGACCCTTTTAATGCAACATTAAATGGGTCTCTTCTTATATCAGTTTGGGTACTTTTATCTTTAAAGATGACCCAGAATATTGATAAAAACCATTTCATAAGAGGCAAAGCTTGAGGCGAGGTATTCGTCCTATTGATTCCTTCTATCTGATATTGATGATATTCTATGTTTTATTGACATTTTAATTGTGTATGTGTAATGTTCTATTTTGTAAACGATTTAATGACTGACCCTAGAGATGTTTATATTCTTATATATGGCCTTTTAATTAAAATCTTCCTGCTATTATAAATTAAAGAGCGTTTAGTAAGCTCTGCATCGGGAATTGGACAAGGTATTACATGTCTTTTACTTATTAAATATGGCCTAGTCACTTCTCTAATCTGGTCATGAAATTTTTTATGTAATAAGCACACTGTTTCCAAGATAAAAATAATAGGCAGAGTAAGAAGCTTATGATTAAGGAACAGAGGCCTGCAGGATGCCTGCCTTATCACATTACATAAAGCATGCAGTGCTCGCTTCTGAAGTACAAAGACAGAATTAAGTAAATAACCAGCGCAAGAACCCCATCTGTAAGAAAATCCAACTCATGGGCTACGACTCGCAAAGCAAAACAACCCTTTGGCACTTTGGTTCAGATGTTTTGTATATGCTGGTCAAACTTCAATTTATTGTCGATAGTCAGCCCCAAAAATTTGTTAACCTGAACATTGGTCATTAACTGAGATTCTAAGTAAACATCACTTATGTTGCATTTGAAGGTCATTAGATTAGTTTTTGATATATTAAGGGACAAGCGATTTGCATTACACCACCCTTTGATTATTGCCAAGTTCTCAGTCACTATATCGTCTAGAAGTTCTTTTTGTTTCTGATGCCATGAGTATTGTTGTGTCATCAAATTGATAGGCACTGAGTAATCCGATGTCATTCAAGTAATCAACAAGGCGGTTTTTAACCAATTTTTCAATTATTTTAGATAATGTGGTAATTAAAGAAATAAGTCTTAAGTTCGAAGGTTCCCCAAGACCTCCACCTTTATAAATTAGTGTAACTCTAGCCTTTTTTTTAGACACTGGAAAGTTATTAGATAAAAACACTCGTTTTCGATTTTCACTTGTATATTGTCTAACACATGTGTACCAATGACATATGTCATTGGTACAGCAACTTTTTCATTTTTTGATTTGAAAAAGTTTCAAATCAAAAAATGAAAAGATGACTACAAATTTTGTATCAACACAAAAATAAACATTGGTCACGTCGCCATATTTGTTTACCATAGCCATTTAAATTGGTCATAAGTCAAACTTCAAATAAGCACCATTGCTCAGCTTAAAGTAAAATAATTACTTTTCATACTGCAAGCATCTTACTTAAGTACTTTGGAATTAGCATTACTTGGAACAATGTATTCAGTACTTAAAAAAAAGTACTTGACTGATACTTCAAATTTTAGTTAGGTGTTACTTATTACTTAAAAAATGTATTGCAAAATCTGAATATATTTAAAGCACTTTGTAGAAGTACTTAAGTATTTTTAATAGTCTGTAAAATAGTCTTTAAAATGCTAAAAGAAAGAAACTTACTATTCAAACCAAATTTTCGTTTTTTTTTCAGAAACATCAAATATTAAAAAGAGATTTTATAATAAAATTCATTAACATAGAAATATAAATCTGAAATTTTGTTTGGGTTGGGTTAAAAAGTTTCTAAATCAAAAATGTATATTCTTTTTTGTTAAAAAATAAAAACATATTAATCTAAACTTTCAATGTTTCTGTAAAATTGTGGCATATATCTTTAAAACTGTGTTTTAAAACAGAAGTGTTATAAATATTAAAAATGTGGCCGAAAAAATGTAGTGTCCTTCCTATTTTTGATATGTTCATGTAAGGACAAAATTGGTAAATTTTTTTTACCCAGAACTTCGCTCATTATGAATCTTACCTTTAGTTCCACACATTGTCTTTTATTATTTTATTAACACTTATATACTGTCTCTTCAAAATTTTTTATTGGGCGCCATTTTGTTCCACCATACTGGATTCGTACTGCTACACTTGATTTTTGGGTATAATGTATGAATAAATTAAATAATTATTTTTTACATTAATTTTTTTAAAGACGCCATTTTGTTTCGTCATGTTAAATTCTTACCAGTTAATCCCTATATCATATTGATTTTTTTCTATTACAATACGTCTCTTTCAATATAATAATAGTAATCTAATAATAAACAGAAAATTGGATTTATTATTTCCAAAAGTTAACAAATCTGGTAAATTAGCTTTACCCATAACATCCCTCGTAATGAATCTTTGTTTATTAAGGGACTGAATTCATAAAAAGGGAAATTCTGGGTAAAGATAATTTACCTATTTGCTATATATTTAATTTAATTTTCTATTATTTAGGTCATTATTATTATTATTATTATGAACATTTCTGTTTAGTAATTTTATTTACATTGTCTATAAAAAAAATAGATTGGCATTTATTGTTTTCCTCTATTAAAAGAAGGTTTTATTCCAGAAAAATTTTACCAGTTTATCCCTGCTTTACGCTTGATTATTGTATAAAATTTTAACAGGTAATCCTTAATATCACCAGTGGTGGCTCCTTTATTAGGTCATATGGTCAATGACCTCCCGATAAACAAATAAATAAAATAATAAATAATTGATGTTTTTTTAACCTTGGAAATTCCTTCTATTATTCTAAGCGTGTAAACTCGTTGACCGTTTACTTGATTCCGCGGCAGTCGCACTGTCGATGCCTCGCGCGGCGATCTCCGGAGGTTTCGTTTCGTTAGCATCGATCGAGGCTGGCGGCCCGCGATTACCTCGTGGTTATAAACGGAGGCGAGGTTGTGGTTACGATTGCGTATTTGCTTTGTTGATTTTGTGGTTTAAATTAATTCAGAAAATTAATGTTTTAAAGAATGGTAGCCACAGTGATTCAACATCTCAAGACTTCAAAAGCCTCCAGTAAGCTGAACTTTGAGAAACGTCTCGAATTTAGGACCAGGTGTCGACATTTGCCGGAACTTAAAATTCGGTAGACAAGTAAAGTCATAAACAAAGAAGTAAGTCGTTATTTTCGTAAAAATATGTACGATTTGTCTGACTGGATATGCGGTTGCGAAGTGATAAGGCATTTTATTGTTTTGTGTCTTTGATTTTTTCAGATGACTGTGTTGTAAAATATAATAATTAGGACATATTATATATATATATATATATATATATATATATATATATATATATATATATATATATATATATATATATATATATATATATATATATATATATATATATATATATATATATATATATATATATATATATATATATATATATATATATATATATATATATATATATATATATATATATATATATATATATATATATATATATATATATATATATATATATATATATATATATATATATATATATATATATATATATATATATATATATATATATATATATATATATATATATATATATTTGACGCCCCTGAAAAATTGACCACGAGACGCCACTGAATATGACTCTCAATTTTTTGGTAAAATTTAAGATCCTTTGAATAAGTTAGTTTCATTACTAATTTTTTAATATCTTATAAGGTATCCCCATAATGAGACCATTGATTTTTCAGCTAAATTTAAAGCCAATCGAAAAAGTAGTTTTTCAACCATGCCGCGCACAGACAGACGGAAATGGGAATTTCTTTTCCGATATTTTATCTAGGGAACCAAAAAGCCAAGATTGCCAAAATTTCGAAGGGAGTTTTTCACGAATACAAAATCCCACTTATGAGGGAAATAATAACGCTTAACATGAATTTGTTTTTGTTTGGCGTCTATGTTACTATTGTTCGAATTCGTTCCTGTGTGCATTTTGTCGGTGATTTTTTTTTTGTTCCAAGCAAGTACAAACTCGATTTTTCGACAACAGCGTGGCATCTAGCAAACATGAATAAACAAAGAGTATTAATAAAACTTAATTTATGTGCCGGAAATTAATATATTTGCAAGTATTTAAAGTAGTTTGCAAATAATACAGTTCATTAACTAAAAAAAAACACGAGCAAAGCCGCGGAAAAATATTTAATGTGACTACTATGTTTGCTGTATTTTAGTTTCATCTCTAAATATAATAAAATGGCAACTATTGAAAATATTTTAGGTTTCCAAACGCCACTGGCTCCATTGTTTGTTTTTACTGACAGGAAAGTAAGGTTTGAAAAATTGTAATCAAGTTTTTTAGGCACCTGGCATTTATAAACGATATTAGTCACAACAAATAAAGCCTCTATTATCTATAACAACAAAAAGATCTCTTAAAATGCATTAAAAACGATACGTCGCTGCTAGATGTCCAGAAATTTGACACACACAAACACTTATCCAGCTTAGCATATGCTTTATGATTTTACGTTTCTGTTTACATATAGATGCTACTTATTGAGAATTCTTTGTTATGGATCTTTACTAAAAAATCCTTAATTTTTGAAATTTCATTCTCGTTTTTTTTTAAGCACACACTATAAACCATATACGTAATTATGATATCTTTTATTTATATATGATTGAATTCTTAATTTGGGTTGATGCTGGAATAGGAAGGGAAATCACATTTATATTTCTTACGTTATAAACATGCCCCACAGTTGATACATTTTTGTATTTTTTAAATATGAGGCATACAGTTTTTAATGCGAATAAACAGACAAGTATCAAAACATTATGCTCTAAGAACAGAGGCTTGAATGAATCTCGCATTTTAGTTTTAAACATATACTTAATGGCTCTTTTGCAAAATAAAAACACTTTGAAAAAGTTGTGCAGAACAAGTACCCCAAATACAAAAAAACTTACCATAAGTGCGACTCAAATATGAGAATGTTACTATACTACCATCACGCTTATTTGATATAATTCTGATAGCATAGCAGTTTGATTTTAATAACTTAATATAACATTCAAACTTTAACTGACAATCAATGTAAAGGCCCAAGAATTTATTTTCAATAACATTCTGAAGGATACTAGCCTCTAAACGAATTTCACCCAAGTCGCATCCAAAAGGCATTACATTTGTTTTAGAAATATTTAAAGCCAATTTATTTGCATCACACCAAGTTGTAATTATCTCCATATCATAGTTAACAATTTCACTAAGACTGTCGATGTTCTTGTCATGCCAAAGTATCCTAGTGTCATCTGCAAAGAGGGTGAACTGACTTCTTATGTTGATGCCCACAAAGTCATTAACATACAACAAAAATAAAGACTGATCCCTGGGGGACACTGGAATCAAATGTATGCTGTTTTGACATACAGCCACCAAAAAAAACTCTCTGAACTCTTATCATTCAATAAGAACCAAACCATTCCCGTGCTCTACTCCTAAAACCATATAACTCCAGCTTTTGCAACAGTATAGTGTGACTCAAACGTCAAAGGCTTTAGAAAAGTCACAAAACACTGCCGCAGCTGCCTCTTTCTCATTCAGGCTGAAATATAATTTTTCTAGGAATGAAAATATGGCATCATTTGTGCTCTTTGAAACCTGCAAGAGAAGCCATTTTCTCTTCTTCCCAAGTTTTACTATTTTAGAAAGTGTTGGCAACTATGGGACTGTAGTTTGAAGACTGTTCTTTTTTTAAATTACTTTGTATATTTTATTAACTTTTTACTCTTGTTCGTTCTGATTTGTTTTGTATTGTTTACTATACATTCTTATATTTAACTTGTTTGACCTGACTTATACCAACCTACTTATAGTATTAGATTTTAAATTTTGCAATTCTCTTATTTCCTCTCTTGACAATTCCCATACATTATATAATGTCTTGAAATAAACTCTAAATAAATAACCAAAAGAAACTTTGTATATTTGTATAAGTGATTCTTGTAGGCGCGTCAACAAACACGCACCAGTCAAAGGAAGTCAGCAAATGCTTCAACCTCATGGTATTGCACTTGGTCACATCTAAAACATTTAAATTAAAATCACCCCATAAAATAATATATCATTTAATTGATAACTGGGTCAAAAGATCCTCCAGTTTGAACAGAAAGTTACTTGGATTACTAACTGGAGCCCTATATAAAAATACACTGTATACGTTAAGCTGATTGCAAACAATCATTGACAATTCAAAAGTTTTCTCTGCAACCAAGTAGTCAAATTTGTTAAAACTTACAAAGCAATACAAGGTACCCCCAGTAGAGACACAGATCGAGAAAATTTGGCTAGTAATGTGAAATTAGGTATTGCAAAAGGCTCTTCAGGCTTGAGCCAGTGTTCACATAGGAGCAAAACATGAGGGTTAGGTAGATTGTCTAAAAAAATGAGAAAATCATTGACCTTGTTCCTGACTGATTGAATATTTAGAGATACTAGGGTGATATCCCAAAAAAGATGTTCTTAAATCAGAATCAGTTGTATTCATATCAAGAGTACCGGATACGTGGCAGGCTTCAGCGGCACTATTAAAGTCTTCTGAATTCTCTGAGTTCTTAAATCAGAATCAGTTGTATTCATATCAAGAGTACCGGATACATGGCAGGCTTCAGCGGCACTATTAAAGTCTTCTGAATTCTCTGAGCTCGCACTAATTGAGAGGGCCATAGGTGATAGGTTTTTGACAGAGGAGCTGGTATTCTGAAATTCTAACTCGCGACAGACACGCACAGACTAGAACTTTATTTGAGCTTAAACAGTCTACGAGTACATGTGATGTCAACACTTTACATAGTGCCAATATCTATTTCTGTCTTAAACATTTTGAATAATTCTAATTGAAGAATTTTGTCGCTTGCTAAACAGCCTGAATTGATCTTGAATTTTATTAACAAAGTACCTATTTTTCTGCAAGTTGGTATCACACCATAAACAAATAACAAGGTTAGTCGTTTTCCCCAAACGTAACAGTTTTCTAAAGTCAGAAATACAGGAGTTATGATTAATATTTAAAATAACAATAACAAAATCACACTTGTTAAATTCTAAAGTAGAATCAAATGTTTTTTTACAAATTTCGAAATAGGCGAATTGCAAAAAACGATGCCAGTAACATTGTAAGGCTTATTTGCCAAATACGAGTGTAAAATAGCATAACAGTCTCTGGCACTATGATCACCCACTACTAAAACTTTCTTTCTAACACAGTTTATTCTATCAGGAATAGCCTTATTTTCAGAAGTAGCATTTCTTCTCGCTCACTGTTATTTATGTTAGGTTGAACAGACTTCAAAGCTTCTGTGTGAGTTTGAACATACGTGGATGTGTTTTTCACCACCTTGAGTAAAAAAAGCTCCTGCCTTAACAGCTTAACCTCATCATAGTATGAATGGTTCTCATCTGTGAGCACTTTGATAGATACTGTCATAGATTGAACCTGCTTCTTGAAATTCATAAGTTGTTCCTTATACTTTTCTCCAGAGAGGTCTTTCCAAGTATTTTTTTAGAGATTCATTTGTTTTTGTAAAATCTCTCAAGTTTTCATTTAGAGTTAAGATAGTTATTTGTTGATCTTCAAATTGGGTTTCATATTTTTTCTCAGACTCAAACATATCGTCTGTGAAGTCTTGTATTTTTCACGCACTTCTTTTTTAAGTTTTTCCTTCCCATGTTCTCTTTGTTCTACTTTATCTTCACATTCCTTAAAGCAATAGATTCTAAGCCCAGAAAGAATAATAAAGTATCTGGACCTCTCTGTGCATGAAGGGTGAAATTCACTCAAATGTGATATACAAATATAGTTTTTTAACTCTTTGTTAGCACCGTATTTAAATGTTTTAAACATTTTAGAACGACCCTGGTAGCCAATATCTTGATCACTCCCTATGTATGGAAATTCCCTTGAAGAAGTAAATAAACAGATTAAAAACATAAACAGGGGATGCAAGTAAATAACAACATAATGTTCAATGACTTCTTAGAAGAAATAAACAATGTTGTTTTCAGTTTAGTTTGCTAGGACCTACACCACAAAAATGGTTATTATCGAGAAAGATAAGGATTTTAAGGATTCATATAAAATTACGTTATCCTTCCCGTTTTATTAGAATTGCAAAATCAGTAGTACACTTTTTCAACCAAAGAAAACGTTTATGGGATAAGTTTAGATTTATTTGTTAGTACCAAACACTTATAAACTTTTTACTTAAAAAACACCCTGAACTGTAGTGAAAACAGAGCTTGAATATATAAGTGTAAACATAACGCTTTCTCTAACTTGACTCAAACAGCTAACTTCCTGATAGAAGACATTTTAGTAGAAAAGTATATATTGCGTTTTGGGAAACCAACCGAAACATGTGTTTTTCCAAATAAAAAAGTTCATACTTAAAACATCCGAAATCTTGATACTCTTTATCACGGAGCAGCAATAGCCACCTGTCGCGAAACTCATGGCCCAAGAGTAATTAAATCGAAAGTAGGAAAAAATTAACGCAGTTAGAATTATTATATAGTACAAAAAGAATTTTTGGGAAGACCGCTAGAACAATGAAATTTGGCCGACTATAAAATTAATACATAATACTACACCAGAGTCACCAACAGGAGCAAAACTGACATTTGTACAAATGCACAAATTTTTAAATTTAGGTAAATTTTCAGGCTGATTTTTTAAATATTTTATAAGGCCGCCATCTTGGTCGTACCAAATTGTTTATTTCTACACTTGATTTTTATGCAAAATTTGTAGGTAAATTAGATAACTGGTTTTTAGTATTACTTTTTTAACATTCTACTAGGCCCCATATAGGATATTTACCAAAATGTTACCAGGTCACCTCCATAAGACCCTTATTTTTGACCAAAAATATGCTTTTTAGCATCTAGGGACCCTAAAACGTGAAAACCTGTAAAAATCTTGTAGGGTGATTTTTTCGTGATTACAATACTTCCCTTTTACGAGAGAAGAAACAAGTCATATGTAATGATTTATGAATACTGGAAATGAAAAAGTATCTTCCCTCCTGAAAGTACTATAATGAATGTTTGAACCGGTGTTAAAAATACATATGCAAGAGACATTTTAAGTTAATTTAGATGCCTTCCTAAAACTATCTGAATATCTTTTGGAGCAAATTATTTGACCATATTAGGTCAGACATTTTTTTGAATACCGATGGAGTTCCCATTTTAGGATCTCATCAGGTCGTGTGATAAAAGGATTACTACATACTACCCTATTTTCAAAAGAGGTAAAAAGAACACCAAACGCAAAAAACAAGAATATGGATTGGTAATTAAAAATGTAACTAATGACAAACCAAAGTTTAATTGATTTCAAATATTTTTTTTATAATTTCTTTATTAGGTATACCTAAAAGGCCATTGTCCGAGGTTCTTCAGCCCCTCAAATAAAAACACAAACATCTTAACATATTGTATTTAACATTTGAAGAAACATTTAAAAACAACCTGTGTTAGATTATAGTCGTAGAAACAGGAACAGCAATACCACCGAAAATGTAAAGTATTTGTATTGTAACCTTCTCGTCAAGCAAATATGAATTATAAAATTGATAGATAATGAATGTGGCTTGGTTGCTCTTATCCACATCATTATTGATCTAATTAAAGCAAAACTTGGTACCGAAGTTAAATTTGATCTAGAACCATTAGGAAAATAATTTCCCATATGGTACAGATACTTAAATGTTGATATTGTATGTAAAAACCTAAATGTTTGACTAAAATAATAGGACTTATTTCATTGAGTTTTCAAATTATATGCAAAACTATATATTCTACATACTACAGTACTGTATTTACAGGATAACTTATAAGATATATTTGCCCATAATTTGTTATGGAGACATGCTCAGTAATAAATTTTCTCTTATTTTTGATCTTGTCTCCACCCTCTTGGATGCTTTTTTACATCTAATAACAACTAATGAATAGGCCATTAAGTTAAATTTAGTTCGCCCGCACTAAAAATGTTTTTGACGTTCATGACCAGAACTATTATTTTATTTAAATCCCCCACAACATAATACTTAATATACATTCTATACGGCATTCTCGACCGAGAGAGTAATTATATTTTTTTTGTTACAGCTGTCTTTTAGACATCAATAAATACTGACATGCAACACACGGAGAAATTTATTATTTATTCAGTAGGAATCTTTGTAACATATTTTTATTTTGGAATATTACAAGAAAAAGTTACAAGGGGCAAGTACATTTTAGAAACGACAGATAGTGATGGAAACAAAACTGAAACAACACACAAATTTACATTTGCTCTAACATTAGTTTGTACACAGTGCATTATAAACTATATCATTGCCAAATGTGCCATCTTAATTTGGCCTCAAGATGAAGATAAGACAGCAAAATTATATTATGCTAGTGTATCTGTAACATATCTATTGGCTATGGTAGCATCAAATATGGCATTGCAGTGGGTGCCCTACCCCACCCAAGTAGTAGGAAAATCGGCAAAGCCTATTCCAGTGTTGATCCTTGGTGTACTGGTAGGAAAAAAAAGTTATGCCCTTAAAAAATATTTATTTGTGTTTATTATAGTAGCTGGAGTAGTCATGTTCATGTTAAAAGAAGATAGAGGAAAAGTTGGTACCGAAGATCCTGGATTAGGAGTTGGAGAATTGTTGCTGTTTTTATCTCTTGTAATGGATGGATTAACTGGAGCAATTCAGGTAATACTAGTAGTAAACAAGTATAATTTTAAAAGTATTTTAAGGTAAAAAGTTTTGGAATTTATCACAACTTAAGTAATACCATTTAATTTTTTTGTCAAGATAATTTTCAGGTCTTTAATATAGATCAGTGAATAAAAGAAATAGATTGTGAGATGTAAAATTGAAGATAAAAGGGGGAATGGAGAAGATAAAATTTCATATGTTGAAAACGAGAGGTACCTAGTAGTCAGAAACTTGTGAGACGTAAGGTGAAATACTTAATTCATGAAGAAAGTCATGACTTGCCTCAAGAATCTTTGCTTTAGCTTACTATACTTTTCTTAACTAATTGTAATGCAGATTTTTTTTAAAGATTTTTAAACTTCCAAATAATATATCTATAGCTCCAACTTTGCACACATCAACTTATAATTGCAATAAATCTTCGAAATTCATACATAATTTGGTAAATTATTTAAATAATAATATATAAAAAATAGCATTTAACCCTTCAGAAGTTTTAGAAAATTCATCATTCATTCATTATCACTACACATCATTAATTATACTAAATGTAAAAAATAGACATTCATTGTATCATAATAACTTAAGAGAGTGGGGGTTGGTCCATAAGAACTGCAAAACTAGAAATAGTATAGCGGGGGTGAAGCATATAAAAGATTGTTTAATCGGGAAATATATTGGAGTGATGATTGGATATGCAGGTATAGTAAATGAAATGCTCTTTGTTTTCTATATGTGCTTTTTACAGGATCTAAATGTTGGACACAAGTACCTATTGCCTTTAAGTGACAAAATCTCACTTAAATTAGGTACAGTAATCGTAAGGAAGCAGTTGAATTAAACATATTGGATAAAGATTCAAAAATGTAAGGAAAATGTTACCAAAAATAGGTATTTTTATCAACAATAAAAAATTGAATCTGAATTGAAATTTGTGAAGTTTCTGAATTAGAAACGAAAAGCAGAATCTGATAATTCTGGAATTTTTCGCGGCCTAGTAAATTTTGCAGCTTAACTCCAAAAATGTTTAGAAGAACCTTTGAAGAAATGTACTATATAAAGAAATTTCCAGAGAAAATGTCTGCTGTGTTTGGTTAATATTTTGATTTGATGTGTAGCATTTTAATAAGTTAGTTCATTGTAAATCAGATTATTTTTCACACCATTAACTTCTGCAGTACCACAAATTCTTACGAATCGCCACTCTTGGAAAATATGTGATTTTACTACCTGTCAGCCATATACATTCAGGTATTTACATACAAATTTCGGTAACTCAAGAAGGTAAGGTAATTAGCACATGCAGAGATTTTAACTTTTCTAAATATTAGTATTTGTTTTAAGTTAGTGAAAGTCAAACATGTTTTATTGTTTAAATACAAAGTATTTGTTAACAAAGCTATTATAACTAAAATATTGACAGTAAAATCAGTAAAATGACAAAAATTCATTTAAATTAAAATAGCTATACCCTACGCTATACATAACATCAATAAAAAAAACGTAAAAGGTAAACAAGAAATTATGAATAAAAAACACGCTGAGAAAAAAACAAACAGGACAACAAAAACAAATCAGTCAATAAGTAAAATGTATATAAAAAACAAAAATAATATGCAACAGCATATCATTGGTAAACCTATATGCAATCATTAAGATACATTGAAACCGATCTCTTGAACTTAATATATATATATATATATATATATATATATATATATATATATATATATCAGAATGTCTAATGTTTTGGGCAAATGGTTAGGTAAGCAGTTCTTGGTAAGAGCAGTTCTTGGTAGAGGCAGTGGTAGATGGTTAGTTTGTCTCGTATTGTATGGATTTACAGCCTCGTTAGTATTACCATACGTTTTAAAAATGAGACAGACAGTCTCCAGAATAAACAAGCAGGGTAATGTTATTATACCCAGACACATAAATAAGGGTTTGAAATGCTCTTTGGCATTAGCTTTACAGATGTAGCATAAAACTCTTTTTTGGAGAATGAAAATTAAGGTGAAGAGATATTAACTGCAAAACCAACTCCATGCCCCAAATGACTTTTAACTAGTGAAAAATAGACAGATTTTGCTGCTCATTCTCCCAACTCACAGCGAATAGTTCTGACTGTATAGTCGTCGTCGTTGTCAGCAAACACTTTAAAGCGTCCATGAATTTGGAGTGTAACAAGGTCGTTAATGTAGATTAGGAACAGGACCTGTCCAAGCACAGACCCCTGAGGTACCCCATGTCTGACTTCCAAAATATCAGACATTCCAAGTTGTGATCTAACAATCTGGGTTCTACCAGAGAGATAGGACCGAAACCAGTTTAATGTAACCCCTCTGAAACCATAGTGAGCCAACTTTCCCTACAGTATTTCATGATTTACGCAGTCGAACGCCTTGGAAAAATCACAGAACAGTGCTGCTGCCAGGTCAGTCTCGTTCAGTCAGAGGTACAGATTCTCCAAAAAGCCGGAAATAGCGTCTTCTGTACACTTGGCCTCCTGAAAAATATACTGGTGCCTGCTTACAATATTGTGACGTTTTAGAAAGCCAAGCTCTATTCTTGACTAATTTTTCTATTAACTTTGAGAGGGAAGACACTAAAGAAATTGGACGAAAATAGGCAGGGTCCTCACTATCATTGCTCTTGGATAGTGGCTGCACCACTGCCACTTTTAATCAGGAAATATGCCAGTCTCAAATGACTGGTTTATTGCATTAACTAGAATAGACATTGCTTGTTCGGACAAACTTTTACGCACACGTATTAGTATTCAATCAATGCCCGAAGATTTTTTTATTTTTAATTTCTCTAAATACTGTTTTTTTATTTCATTTATATCAGTCTGAGCCGTATAAAAAGGAGTCACGAATATATATATATATATATATATATATATATATATATATATATATATATATATATATATATATATATATATATATATATATATATATATATATATATATATATGATAAGGGATCCATTTGGGACTTCAAGTTTCTCTCAGCAATAGAGTATTAAAATTTGTTAAAGTGTACCGAAGTCGAAATTTTTGTTCCACCTCTGAGATCATCAATGATGTTCCAATGTGCGCGACTTTTATTTTGGGCCTTCCTTACTCGCTTGCGTAATAAAGATTTTTGGCTGCCTTAACCACATGTCTGTAAATACTTCTTTAGTTATTAAAATAATTATGGAAAGTTTCATTTTCTGCGAATTTTCTCAGGTAATGTAAAGCTCTAAAATTTGTTCAAGTTGTTCTAATTCCAGCTGTTTTGCATAATTTTTTACATTTAGCTTTGATTTTGCGCAAGGGGAAACTTTTCTTAAAAATTTCCTGGACATGATTATTAAAATTTTAAAGGTAGTTACATGAATTAAAAACAATTTGCCAGTTGAATTTCTTACAGTACAATCTAAATTTACTAAAATTAGGTGAGCTATATAGTCTGCCATATTTACTCGTTTCTTTCTTGTTTTAATCCTAAAACCATCCTTTACTAAAATAGCCTCGTGGTCTGATAATCCTGATGGGACCAAGACAATGTACTTTCTGTTTGATTCTCGAAATTTAAACAAAAATACTCAATTTAACTGCTCGAATAAGATGTAATTCGAGTTGGATGGGAAACAAGCAAGTACAGATTGAAAGATAGTAACATATTTTTTATAAACTGTTTAACATTAGTTTCAATATATAATATTGAAGTCTCTAGACAAAACTATTCATAAATTTGCAGGAAAACTAGAAAGAAGTACTTCAAGTCGTTCCAAGAACTCTCTAACATTGTAGGACGGAGGCCTATAAATACAAATTATATACACATTATAAAATTTACTATGTACAATGGAAAACTAAAATTGACTTTCCATGAATAAGAAATCATATTTATTAACACTAATAAAGAAAAAAATGTCTGCAATATTATTTCGAATTAAAATTGGTACCTCCATGACCCAATTCATTTCTACAGTATACAGATACTGGTGTATATTACAATTATTTAAACTTGGAATTTAGTAACAAATATTTATTGTGAGAATGAATGTATTGTCTCATATTACCCCACTTATGTGCAAAAAAGTGATGCTTCTATTTTGGTGTATATGTATACAAACTGTATAAAAAAAAGATGTCCTATTTATTTATGGAAGACAGCCAGACAGGAACTTCGCAACCTAAACCTTCGAAATGCTATTAGATTTTGTTAATTATATTAGAATGAATTAGTAAATTTAATGTCTTAACAGTGTATTAAATTTCTTTTTATAATATTTAGCTTTGGTATATATTACTGTTTTATAAGTAAGTTATTTTCTGGTAGGTAGCGTGGAAGAATGCTCTGCTGCTCTTATGTATGCAATTATTTTTGCATATTTCATAATAAGTGTTTTTCCTATTATATTCTAGTGTATTTTTATAGTGCTATAAATCAGAGAGCCAATCAACTGAATGATATTATACTCATTGATATTTAAAAATAATATTTGCATTAAAAAAAATTTTACGTAAATTACCGTTTTTGTTCTATTTAAGGAACGTATTAGAGCAGAATCTAAACCATCTGGACTGCAAATGATGCTGAAGCAAAATGGGTGGTCGAGTATGTATTTAATAGCTGTAATTCTGATCTCTGGTGAAGCTCTCAATTTCCTTGAGTTTGCCAAAAGTTTTCCCTATATTTATTTTAATCTACTCGCCATTGGGGTTGCGTCTGCTATTGGGCAACTCTTTTTGTTTTCAATGGTAAGTACTAGAGTCAAGTAGCATATTTTTTGTTTTTGTTAAAAAACAGTTAACCCGCTTTCGTGAGGGTCCATATATTGCAAAATAATTCTAGATATTAAAAAATATGTCTAGTAAAGATGGGTCTTGTATAAAATGTACTAGGTAGTCTTTTCGTTTTAAGCAGGAACGTAGGAACTGGAGGGAGGGCATGGGAATGCAAATTTGTCAGTTCAACATTGTGTCGCTGTATAGACACAAGTAAGACTGGCAAGAGGATTTTCCCCTCCCCTTCCTCCCAAGACTTGACAAAGAACGCAAAAATAGTTGAACCCTTTTTAGCAGAGAAAAATATGTGTGCTGTATGTATTTTTGGCACTTATTCCTTACTTCCACGTTTTATTTGCAGCATGAGTCTGACTAGTCTGTTATAATCTATATATAATATGACCAATATGAGCTAGCAAAGTGGCAAATTTGAAAATGAAACATCTCCCAACCGAAACACTAGTACCAAAATATTTCTTTATAAGACAAAGGGCCACTAATTTATAAAGGGGAATAGGTGACATATAATGAAATTAAATTGCGTTATAAAAAATATTATTGTCCTTTTGCATCTGCAGTATTTATTCGCTATTATTTCGAAAATTCAATACCATCTCACGATTAAACGTGTGTCAGTTAAATAAAAAATCGATAAATTTCCTTTACACGGAACTTCCCTCGTGATTTTCTTTTAATTCTATTCGTTAGAAATAGTGAAGTGTGACAGTACATAGTCACAGTATATATATGTGTTACATATAGTGTCTTTTCAAACGTTTTTATTAGGCGACATTTTGTTCCATCATATTGGATTCTCTCTACTTGTGCCATACTTGACTATTGGCTAAAATTTAAAATATATTCCGTAAGTGATTTTTACATTGACACATACCGTCATTTTGTTACGTCATGTTGAATTCGTTTCAGTTTATCCCATTTTCATATTTAATTTTTCTGCAAAACTGTCAATTGAACAAGACATTTTTACGTTTATTTTTAAAAAAAATTATTTGGTCGCCATTTTGTTTCGCCATCTTAAATTCGTACCACAACTTTTCGAGTTTATTTGTATATCACACTTAATTCTTGCACGAAAATTGAAATTAATTTAATAAGTAGTTTTTTCAGACTGATTTTTTAAATATTTTAAGGAGACCGTTTTTTTGTTATCTTAGATTTATATCAAAATATTACCAGTTCATTCCTATGTAACACTTGATTTTTGGGCAAAATTTGAGGTAAATTGGATAATTAGTATTATTTTTGTTGTAATTTTTTTAACGTTTCACTAGGCCACCATATTGGATTTTAACCAAAATATTATCAGGTCATCCCCATATGACCCTTAAGTGTTTAAAATTTGAAGTCAATCTGGTAAGTAGTTTTGAAGCTATATCGCGAACTGATAGACAGGCCGACAGACGGACCGACGGAATTGATAAAACATATTTGTTGACATCTAGGAGCTCTAGAACGTGAAGATAAGTAAAACCTGAGTGGATGATTTTTTTCACGAGTACAAACATTTTATTTGGCCGCCATTCGGCCATCTTGAATTAGTGCCACAATTTTACTAGCTGATTCCTATACCACAAATAGTTATGGCAGGCAGTTTGAAATCAATCCATTAAGTAGTTTTTTCAGGCTGGTTTTTTAAGCCCCCATTTTTTCCCGTCATCTTCGATTCATACCAAAATGTTACCAGTTGACTCCAATATAATAATTGATGTTTGTACAAAATTTGAGATAAATTGGATAAGTAGCTTTTTAATAATAATTTTTGAGGCTAGGCCACCATTTTGTTTCGGCATTTTGGATTTTTTACCAAAATTTGTCAAATCGGGTAAATAGTTTTTTAGCCATGACGCGTACAGACAAACAGACCGACCTAATTGAGAAAACACTGTTTTTCGTCATCTAGGGACCCTAAAACGTAAAGATCTGAAAAAACCTCGGAGGGTGATTTTTCACGATTACATCCCCTTTTATGAGGGAAGTAAAAATCAAAAACAATTCTGTAATTAGAATAAATTGGGAAAATCAATTTAGGGTAAGAAAATAAAAGCAGTGGAAGTAGAAAACATTTTCTGATTCTACAGACAGTTTTTTAACCTAAACAAGAAACATCCTACTTATTTTAGGTATCTTTCCCAAAAACAGCTACTAGAAAAAAAACGAAGAGTTATTCATTTTGTATATTTCTTTATTATTCTTTATTTTTCTCTGATTTATTTAAGATTGTTTCATAACAGCCTGAGCAAAAGTTATCGACAAAATCGCTTAAGCGTTTTCCGGGTGTTAAACTTGGATCAAACCCCATAAAAAAATACATAGAAAAAAATTATGACAAACTAGGCTTTTTTAACCTATACAGGGTGTCCCGAAATTAAGGATCAATATTTTTACAGAATAATCTATGTCTAAAAAGAAGACTAAAATGTCATGTAAATATATATATCGAAAATTGTTTCGTTATGGGGCTACAGCTCCGAGAATGAAGCCCTCTGAAGATGTTTTTTCCTTAATATTTTCAAAACGTCGGGGGGGGGGGGGGGGGGGGGGGGGAATGGAAAAAGTCGCCCTAACTTTTTTCTCATATATTTTTTAAATTTATAATTTCAAGTTATAAAAATTGGAGTCTAAAAAAAAAAGGTACCCTTGGTTTAATTAAAACTAAACGTTTTTTGGGTTCAGTAAATAATTAAATCATTTCGTTTCTGCTTTCAACTGATATTGGTGTATTTAATACGTTTAATGCCACGTAAGACAATTTTCAAATCATTTTTCTCGAAATCGGTGTATCCTAACGAATTAAACCAACTTTACTATAAAACATTAAGCTTTTATAATTTGTAATTATAAATTGAAATTATCTACCCAGAAAAAAGCTATCATTTTCAGAGGGGCTCATTGTTGGTGCTACATAATGATGTTGGATCTAACTAACGAAGCAGATGTTGATACATTTCAGTCTTTTATAACATAGATTACTCTGTACAAATATTGACCGTTATCTTCGGGACACCCTGTAATCGAGAACAAAGCTTTTACGGACCTTTGCTCATTTAATAATTTTTTCTTATTTTTGGAAGTATTTATACGTTAAGTATGTTATAAAGGCTCATTTTTGTGTCCTCCGGCTTTCCCCATGTATTTTATATTTTGTTGCAGTTTTAGTAACTTTTGATCAGATGGTTGCGAACTAACTACGTTTGAAAGGGATTTGACCGAAGTCATTTTTCCATAAGATTTGTGTGTGGTCCTTAGTGTCAAGTAGAACAATTAAATGTATTAACGTATCAGAGCTTTTTTTTTGGATGGGTAGATATTTTTTTCAAATAACCTTTCAGTCATCCCTTAAAAATAAAAATTATTCGGCCCCCATCGAAAATTTGGTTCCTACGCTCTTGGTTGAACAAATGTTTTTGATTGGTTGCAAGAATATTTGATGACACATTCACATCATATAGATATTATCCATTGTAATTATTTTTTAGGTGTCAGAATTTGGACCTCTTGTACTCTCTATAGTAACTACTACTCGTAAATTCTTCACTGTACTAGGATCTGTGATACTTTTCGGAAATGTTCTCTCAGGTCGACAATGGTTAGGCGCTGTTTTAGTCTTTTTGGGTTTGTTCTTAGATGCATTTTATGCCAAATCTCCGCCAAAAAAAGATATAAATAAATAAATAATAATACTAGAATAATTTATAAATAAATGGATTAAATAATTATTATTGTGTTGTTTATCTGTTTATTTTGTTTTATAGTATAGTATTACATTTCGTTCTCCAATCTCAATTATTTTGGCAGCTATGTGGTAAGCTTAGTCAGCTTAGTGAATCTTATATATATATATATATATATATATATATATATATATATATATATATATATATATATATATATATATATATATATATATATATATATATATATATATATATATATATATATATATATATATATATATATATATATATATATATATATATATATATATATATATATATATATATATATATATATATATATATATATATATATATATATATATATATATATATATATATATATATATATATATATATATATATATATATATATATATATATAATAATAATAATAATAATAATAATAATATAATAATAATAATATATATATATATATATATATATATATATATATATATATATATATATATATATATATATATATATATATATATATATATATATATATATATATATATATATATATATATATATATATATATATATATATATATATATATATATATATATATATATATATATATATATATATATAATAAAATAATAATAATAATAATAATAATAATAATAATAATAATAATAATATAATAATAATAATAATAATAATAATAATAATAATAATAATAATATATATATATATATATATATATATATATATATATATATATATATATATATATATATATATATATATATATATATATATATATATATATATATATATATATATATATATATATATATATATATATATATATATATATATATATATATATATATATATATAATAATAATAATAATAATAATAATAATATATATATATATATATATATATATATATATATATATATATATATATAATAATAATAATAATAATAATAATATATATATATAATAATAATAATAATAATAATAATAATAATAATAATAATAATAATAATATATATATATATATATATATATATATATATATATATATATATATATATATATATATATATATATATATAATATATATATATATATATATATATATATATATATATATATATATATATATATATATATATATATATATATAATAATAATAATAATAATATAATAATATATAATAATAATAATAATAATAATAATAATAATAATAATAATATATATATATATATATATATATATATATATATATATATATATATATATATATATATATATATATATATATATATATATATATATATATATATATATATATATATATATATATATATATATATATATATATATATATATATATATATATATATATATATATATATATTATATATATATATATATATATATATATATATATATATATATATATATATATAGTAGAAAATATATAAGGCGGCAAGAACTAGTTTATAGTAGAAAATGGATTCTTCAGGATGACCATTAAAGCAAAGGAATTTGGCTAACCATAGACACATGTTTCTGACTTAAGGTCTCCATCAGTACAGTCGACTAGTTGAAAGACGAGTGCAACTAGCGCCAAAATAAATACACAAAACAATACATCAATAGTTTCTGAAGAAAATTGCGCATAATACTTTATTTGACCGTGAAGTAATGTTTATAGATGAAGCTAACTTCTCCACAAACGCTATCAGCAATTTCCATAATAATCATATTTGGCCGACGAAAACCCCCATGTAGTTGTAGAATTTAACCACCAAGAACAATTTTCGCTAAATGTCTGGGCTGGACTTATTGCAAATTAGTTTACTGCCAGAAAGGCTAAATGACCATAATTATCGCCGGTTTCTAGAGGAGGATTTGCCCACATTGTTGAGAAGTACCACTTTAGTGTTGAAGCAAAAAAATATTTAAATCGCACATTTAATAACCGATGGGTAGGTCATGGTGGACGCCAACCATGACCTCCTAGGTCCCCAGATTTAAAAAGTTTGGATTTTTTCTTATGGGGGCATCTTAATTAAAACTCTGGTTTACCGCATCCCAGTGAACACTCTTGGAGAGCTAAAGGATCGTATAAGAGCTTCCTGCGATATAATAAGAAATACTGGAGGTATACTTCTAAGAGTGCGCGACGATATGAGCAAAAGAGCTGAAGCATGTACCCTTCAAGGTGGAGGGCATTTTCAACAACTTATCAAATTTCTATGTTATATTTTGTTTCACAAAGGTTGTTATTAATTTGTTAACAGACGATTTATAATTTTGTTAAAATTATTAATAGTGGGTATAGTTTTTTAAATAAGAATCGTTTATTAGTTATCTTGTCAAAGAACGTTATGTTATTTTAGTGAAAGTGTAAAAGTAAGATTATTTAAAAAAAGTCTTCTAAGAAAAATATTAACATTCCATGGTCACAGATTGGTGACTGAAGATTAGATATTTAGACATCTTTCACGAAAAAAAAATTCTCAATTTTAACCAGTGGCGACTCAATTAGCATAACCCTAAATATTATTACATACAGACTTTTCTTATAATAAAAACTATTTTTGAAATCCTTTTTCTTTTATGAGCAGTTTTGATTTTTTTTCAATAATGCTCAGATATTTTAAACACCAAATTAATAAGACGCGAAGAGCCGAATTTAAGAACTGAACTGTCAAAATGACAACAGCATTAATAATTCTGACAGTCACAGTCTACTACAATGATAAGTAATAATTCTTTTTTGATGAATTATTTTAAGCGAAAACCATTCATCGGACTGAAAAAAATCGAGTGATCAAATTTGCTTAGAAATGAATGGGGATTTCAAAACCGATTTTATTTTAAGAGAAATCCATGGTGTACCATCAATGTCTGCCAAAATATGCAGGTCAGATTCTGCAGGAACGTCTCTTGATGCACAGAACCTGTATACCAAATTTCATTATTGAAAAATGTTTAATTTTTAAAAACTTTACCACCTGTATCTCAAAAGTTAAGGCGTTTAGGACACACGTTCATATGAAGTTTTCTTGTTAAAATGGAGCCAAAAATCACCCCCTTAAATATTGACATTCAATTAGAAAACACCCTGTATACAGGGTATTAATGAATATCACGTAGATACCGAAGTTTATAGTTCTTTGACTAGAAGTTCAGATAAGCATGGGGTCCGCAAATGATTCGTTTCGGAGGTACAGGGTGTTGAAGTTGAAATTTTATTTCAGACTTTTTTAAATAACTTTTGCAAAAAATAAATTTGTTTCACAAAATTGGGTAATCGGGCGTTTTTGAGATGAGAAATCATAATTTGATATTACTTTTTATCTAGCACCTAGAGTTCGCTATGGTTATTTACTTGAATCTGCCATAAATTTTTTGACAATAAAACTTTTAGAACTGTTTGTGAATAAACTTTATTTTTACACCTTTTTAAGCAAAAAAGGAATACTTGTTCAACAACTAGAGGTAACCGTTTTCGAGAAATTTGCAAATATCTGCGTCGATGCAGGTTAACCACTCCCCCTTTGAGGCTTGATGAAGTTGCTAGAAACCTTACAGAAACTTAGTATGTAATAGGTATCGTTAAGATAAATAACTTCTATCTTATAAAGGTGTACTGAGAAATGTTTCATTCTTGAGATACAGGATGTCAAAGTTTTAATTTTTTTTTCGGTTTTCTTACACGTTTTTAGAGTTTATTAGTTCCAATTTGGTACATTTATTAGTTTTTAGAACCTCTACAATAACCAAAAGCCAAGTGTGTCGTATACAGAATGTTATTTTGAAGGCAAGTTAGGAAATTTCAATGTAAAATTAAGAATCTTAATATTTATTGAAGTTTACATTGAATATAAGAGAGTCTATGGTACTTCTGGTTAAACCTCGAGTGATTTCAAAAGTGTTTTTTATTTAAAAATGTCAGTTTATGTATTACATCATAAACTTTTCAAAATCTTACTTTAAAGTTTACAACAAAAAACGGGAAGGAGGGTAACAACATCCTGTGCCACACGGTTATATGGCGTATTTTAACTTTTTACTTTTATAGTATATAAATAACTATGTAGTTTATTTTTTTCTTTAGTTTCAAATATACAGGTACTAAATATTTAAGAGCGATTTAGATTTTTTTTGGGCTGACCTTGAAATAAAGATAAATAAATATTTACAAAAATAAAAATGCACTAACGAAATTCACAAAGTACCAAAAGGCATTGTTACGAAACACTAACGGACGACACCTAATTCAAGTCTATCAAAAACACTTTGGCAGCTGACCTTCAAACAAAATAAACGAATATTTCCAAAATTATGCAAGCAATATCAAACTATTTGAAGCACTGACGAATAACGCCTAGTTTAAGCCGATGAAAAAAACTTTAGGGACTAACCTTAAAACCAAGGTAAGCGTATATTTACAAAAATAAGAAAGAGGTTACGAAACTAATCGAAGCACTAAGCACTGATGAATAACGCCTAGTTTAATTTTATCAGATAAACTCTTAGCGTGACCTAGAAATTAAAAAAAAATCTGAACCAAGAAAGCACCAACGAAACCAAATAGAGCATTAACGAATATCACCAATTTTGAGCAAATCGGAAATACTCTGGGGACTAACTTCACGGACTCCCATAACACCCAAAATCTGATTCTCGCTAGACTCTGACCTCCACTTTTATTTTGTCAACTCAAACGGACCGGTTCGAGCGCGAAAATTTTCTTTACATACACATCCGTACACACATCGTAGTTTTTTCTTAAAATATGTTTTTTTTGTGTTCTAGGGACTCTAAATTTCCGAAAAAAAAACAACAAAAAAAATGGATATTCCCTGTCATATTGGCATCATAGCTGTATTAACTTCGAATGGCTTCGAATTAAAATCGGGCATATTCAGCAGATAAAAATTAGTAAAAAAAGTTTATATAAACTTGTGTAATAAAATGCTTTGTTTCGAAGATACAAAGTGTTGAAATTTTGGAAAAAAGTAATTTTTTCCTATTTTTTTAAGTTTTCTAGATTTTCCTTTCAAGCGTGTTCGATATTATTGTCACTTAAAAACAAATTTATAGCATAAAACAACTTGTTTTTGTTTAACCTGAGACGTTCGTAAGACCGTTTTAATTAATTTAAATGATTAAAAAAAGCGCTGCGCTATTGGTTTCCCGCAATTTTAATATAATATTTAAATACAATAATAAACATTGAACAGAAATCGTCGAATTTTTGTTAGAAAGCGGAAAAACAATTTTTTTAAATTTTAATGTGCGCCTAATATATTAGGCTTACAAATTAAACTTAATTTAATTAGCGCTATTTATGTTAGTTTTTAAGGGGTTACTTAAAAGTATTTTTACAGAACAATTCCTGGTATTAACACATATACAACAAATAATGTTAATAACAACTAAAAATGAGTAATAATATTAATTAAAACTAATAAATTACAGCTGTTCGAAATGAATGCCATTAGCTTCTAAGTATTTACGACATCTTCGGCGCATTCTATACATATACTAGTTATCGTCCTGCCAATAGGAACCGACTTTTGAAACTAAGACGATATCGATAGGGATTTTTCACAGTTTATGTATCATGCTTTAATTAAGGTGCATACTTAAATAGTTGTTGGATAATGATATTTAAACCACGCTTAAATTCAGTTGATGGGATTAATTTGTGCTTTCAGTTGAAGACTGAATACAAATTAGTCACTTTTGTGCTGACACCTTTTTGTGTGTCATGGGTGTTGAAACATTCTCGAAGAATATAATAACACTAAGACACTAGTAACTCTCTCACAGATGGCGACGCGGTGCCAGTTGCAGTACAGTGACTATACGTATGGATAAGTTGCAAGAGTTGGCCGGCACAGCACGCCGGATGCCGCTGCCGGTTAGTGGCAGTAGCGTTACGATTTTCCTCTGTCGATTCGATTCACCCATTTGGTATCAATGTTCACGCAACAAGCGCTGTTGTCGAATGCCGAAGTTGGCGTTGTTTTACTGTGGGTAGAAGCTTGTTATTGTAAATATATGACAAACCAAACAATAAAACTTTGTAGAGGGTTCATAGATTTTATTTGTCTTACTCATAATTAAGAAAAATTCGTAATTCATACTAGTACTATAGCTTAACTACTATAACCTTTTATTCGGGTTTTTCATTTTAATTTCCTGATAAAAAAATCGTTTTTTATATTTAAATTAATGTTTAGAATAAAATCAGTAGTTTTATATTACATTTTGTACATGAAACTACCCTAAAAGATTATTGGAAATCTATTTTTGAAGTTTTTTTGTTACGACAATTACATAATGTGGAAGTGATTATACGTCTCGTTTAATAATCAATTCCAAAAAAATTCGCTTGATTAACCATTTTTAAATTAATACTTTGGTAATGTAAACATTATTTCACAGTCCTCAATTATTTCCATGTCAAATTTTTCGTCATTTAGCAACATGGTAAACCTTAGATGACTGACTCCACGTTGGTTGTATGGAGATATGAGCGCGAAACCTTAACGGTGTGTAGTATGAAACAATTTGGATATTGTGTCATGATGCAATTGTGCTGACACTGTGTTGATACCGGAAACAATGTCAGTGTTACTGAATCAACACACAAAAATTTAGAGTGTTACACATGACTAATACAAATTGAAGTGTGTAAATTAAGCCTTCTTTGTGGCTGGTTCTGTTACAAGATTCTTGTACCAAAACGCTATCTTAATAAGTAAATACTCAATGTATTTACTTATTAAAATGGCGGATAAAACGAGTTTTCGAAGATTAGTGAATTATATTGATATAACTAGGACGTGATTAAATAATTTTTGTATCTTTCAAAGCAAATTCTTTTACGGCATGTTTACTAACACTCTTTATTTGATTAATCATAATAGCACCTAATTTGTTTTGGAATAATATCCTCTGTTTTACTGTCTAATCCTCCACATAAAATATTTCCATCGGTTCGATGTATTTGACCCTAAACTTCACTTGCCCAAACCTACATTACACATAAGCATCACTGGCGCTAACAGTCGAAATCCCGACACATTGGAATGCATGGAATTCGTCGTTGGCCTTAACCGTCGAAATACAAAAACATGCACGTCAATGACGTAAGAAACTTCTGTCACTGTTGCCAAAGTGCATTATTGTTCAAATGAAGTACGTATTTTAGACAATATTAGTAATATTGTTTTTTTATTTATATTTGATAACATGTTATTAATATTCCTGAATAATTAGTGTTAAATGTTCTCAAAGAATTACCTAGTTTATAAAAATAGCAAATAGCTACGTATTAATTCTACTGCGACCGTATCAGTGTTAGGATACAATAAAATAAGTTTTACTAACATGATGTAAAATGCCTGTAAATTGTTAGTTGGTTCGACTGTGAAACGTGCAGAAATAATACGCAAGCTTTTATTGTATTCCCGATATGTCCTGAATTCTCAGTTTTTCGCCCATTTAAATGCAATTTCAAGAACGAGATTACTAGAAAGTTAGATTCAGCAATTTAAAGGGATTATCAATATTGGGACAGCAGAAAGTATATTGTAATGTACAAATTTCATATTGGTAAGCCACCTAGATTCTTTTTTTGCGTATACATCTATTTTCTTAAATGTTCCTCTTCGGATTTTCTACAATCTATCGGTTTTTTAATGTATAGTGCACACTAAATGTTAGTTAAAAGAAAAAACTCGACAAAAACATTTGTATTCGGTTGATAACATGATTATGATATATAGTTGTGTTTGCATTTTTAGGAAAACCAAGTAAATTCATGGATGTATCATCCACAGTGGGCTCCATCTTGGCAAATCGGGGTATGAATCTCAGGCAACAATAAAAAATGAAAATCAGCTTTGCATATAAAATTATGAGTAGACAGACAAAGCAGTGAGGAATGGTTCCATGGTCCATCTGAGAATAAATATAGAACTGCTGAGGTAATTCATATGTCACAATAATTAGATATTTTAATAATGAGGCATTTTTCCTTTTCAAAATATTTTCTTCTTACAAAGATAACTTTTAGAAAAATTTGTTAAATAGGTAGCAAAATAAAGTGCTTTGAAGATTTATTCCACGTGAAGAGATCCATATACTTATCATTTTTAAAAAGATAACTATTACTCTCATACAGGGCCGTGCTTACCCTAGACTTGGCCTGGGACAAATTTATTTGGGTCAGTATTTTCAAAAAATTCTTTATTGTCTAAGAATTCGATCTTATTGACAAATCTGATTTAGATATTGAATTAAATTTGCTTATATAAGTAAAAATATTGAGCTCAATTAAGATGTTAAATGAATGGAAAGAGCAATGGTATGTGATTGTCTTGTATGACCAGTTTGGATGAAATAGGGAATATTCAGGATGTTACGGTGTGGTCTCATAGCAAACATATTAAATATATCGGAATGCAATCTATATCGCGTTCACCATATTGCAAGGAAAAAAGTATGCATGTTAATATGGTGATTCTGGCAAAATTTCATATGCAATGGACTCAGGGAGTCTAAAATTTTAACCTAAGTTTAGGCCTTATAACTTGAAACTTTGTATAAAGAAAACTAACAAGGATGAAGTAAAAAAATAAAAATTACTAAATCAATATAATAAACAACAAAAAGTAAACAATAATATTTTATTCCCATATATGTAGGTTAGGGTGGAGCGAAAAAAATTTTTTTTCCGTTTTTTCAAAATTTGGATAATGGCTAGTAGCCAAAATGTTCTATCTATAAGCACTATTTCCTGTGCAAAATTTAAACTTCCCACTATTTTGTTTTGAGGGGTCACACCGACCTCAAAGTTATAGTAATTTAAGTATATTACTATTTTTTTATTTTGGTTAAATTATGTCGGATTTTCGCTAGTCCATGGCATAATTTGAAAGAGATAGGCGATGAACTACCCAGAACTCACCACGTGGAGGTATCCGACCTAGAGTTCCTCCCTCCCTCCCACCCATATCTTTACAATTCAGTTAAATTCTTTTTTGGTTTCGAAAACTGGCATTTCTAATCGGGATTGCAGTTTTGCCATTACGTAGCCGTCTCTAGATTCTTCTCCTGAAACGGCCAGTGAAGCTTCAGATACTATCTTTACCATTCTTTCTACATTTTGTGTATGACATGGAAACTTCACTAAATCCATTTCAGGTACTGTTTTAATTAGCTGATTTAGGTGATCATTTGGTATTCCTGCTAAAATAGGTGGTTCATTTAGTTCACAATTCTGCCAATCAATTAATTCATCATATGTCGTTACTTCAAAATTTATTTTAGGTATTATAAACTCTCTCATGCCTTCATGAGTCACATTTCTTGCTTTCATAATACGTCTTAAAGCTAGTTCTCGCAGATAACGTTTTTCATCATTTAGCATACATAGCAATATATTTTCCGGGTGTGCGAAATATGCATTTCTTTCTATTACCGGATCTACAACTGCCAAGATATTTTTTGGTAAGAACCTTGATCGGCGAATCATTCCCAATAAATGTTTTGGGCCATCTAAACAAGATGGTTTTATTTTAATGTTGAACCAAGTCGGCGCGTAGACCTTAACTACAAAAGAGCATAGAATCTTGAGATTAGTTGAAGGTTCTTCCGTTGCTGCATACAAACGTAAAATTCGGTTGGCACAGGTAAGCCATCTAGAATGGGCCAAAGGTCCTGGGTTTCTTTTGGATAAGTCCACTGAAAAATTCCCAGAAGATATTGCATTACATGCTTCGAATAAATACTTTTGGTCGGTACTTAATATAGCAATATCTAATTCGGGCAATTCAGCTTGTATAGGTTGAAAGCGTACAACGGGAAATTTTTCGCATGTTTCTAATAGCTTACCAATTACTCCGGAAAAGGCCCGAGGCCCTGTTGTTGAACCATCTAAAAAATGCAATAGGTGCCTTAACGGTAATTCATTTGCATGAAGCATACAGATGAACCACTGTAGTGGCCTCTCTAATTTTTTTTCAAGCTGCACTATTACTCCGTTCTTGCGTCCAGTATTCACAACAGTACCATCACAGCCAATAACCACTACACTATCTACGTTAATTTTGTTCATTAGAAAAGTATACAAAGAGAATGTAATATCTTTAGCGGTTCCTGAACTTGGAGAAACATGTCCTAAATAGTTTGATCCGGGTTCACTTAAAACTACAATATGTTCTTCCACAATAACTTTTTTATACTTTTTTTGTTCAATAGTTTCGTATGTAATGGTTTTGTCCTTGCGACCGTCAAAATAAATTCCTTCAATGTCGCTTTTAACTTCACTCTTTTGAATCGCTTTTCTGACATTTTTTCTTGCTCGCCTAATTTTGCTTCTATCTATAACTTTAGACTTGTCTTGTTGAGTTACTATCCCAACATCCTGGAGAACCGCACTTGCCAACATCGCAGCAGCCCTGTCTGAAACTCCCGTTCTGTCGCACACTAATGCCAATTTGTTTATATTAATTCGCATTTGAGATGTGCTGGGAGCATCTAATGCTCTTGAAGGTGGTTGCATGCTTTTTGTGGGAAAAAAATTACACTCATCTCTCTCTGAGTCACTGGTCGAACTTTTGTCTTCATCCGGATCATTAGGATCGACAGAAGCTAAGGTTACCGCTGAATACGCTTTGGTTTTTATCTCTTCTATTTTGCTTATTCGGACAGCTCGTCTCTTTAACGATTTACTCGTTACAATATCCACACCAGCAATAACCATTTTTCTATCTCGTCGCTGATCTATTAAAAATGCTTGTTCTTTAGTAGGAACTTTATTCAAACACTTGCACTTCTTGAAATCAGGACATTTACAAAAACTTATGTCAAACAGTTTCTTTTGTGCCCCATTTAGAAATAATTTGGCCTTTGCATCCCGTCTAGACGCTGGCAACTTTTTAACCTTTTTATATTTCTCAAAATAGTCCTTTAACATTTGAAAAATTCTGTGGTCACTCAAACATGGCAAACAAGCTTTGTCCCATACACTTTTAACATCTCGTAAAACAGTGTTCGCAACTTCAGGAAAACCTGGCTCTTTCTTACATTTTTGTAACAATTCGAACCTCACATACAAATAATGCTTTATAACATCACAATATGTGGGCAAAACCGTAGTATTTAGTTGTTTGGAAGTCCCAAAAACTGTGCAAAATACGTCTTTCCGCGTTTTCGGCATATTTCTTTTTCACTATTAGCACTACTTACAGTACAACGGCATGAAAAACACTAACTCAACTCGCCTGACGCAGAAAACGAGATAACGGCACTTCCGGGAATGCGTATTAATGAGCCCAATACAGTCTGTGCTACGTTGCCAGTTGTGGTAGGGAATATTAATTGTTATTACTAAATGGGAAACTTTGTGAGTAGTGTGACCCCTGAAAGAAGTTTACAAAAAAATTAAAATTTTTACCATATATTCAACTAATAAGTAGAAAACTTTTAAGCACTAGCCGTTGTTAAAATTTAAAAGTTCACTTTTTCGCTCCAACCTAATGTAGGTACTCATTATATAAATGTCTGTTTATGATTAAGTTATTAAGAATTAGTTTGAAGATGACTTCATGAAGTCAAATTTTCAATGTGGAATAAAATATCAAATTTTTACTTTTTAGTGTTTTTTTTAAGTCCGTTCTATTTTTTATAAAAAATTCTGTTTGGATAACAACGCTTTCTGAAGTAGATATTGTGAAGTAACTCCCCAGAATCCCATACCCTGTGTCTGTGAAGTCAAAGCCAAACTTATTTTTAATTACCTAATCACAAAAATATATTTATGTAATGAGTGTTTTGTTTTACTATCTCTATTAGTTTGGTGACTAAAATTTCCCAGATGGAATATAATATTATTTTCCAATTTTAGGTGCATTTTTGAAGTCGGTTTTATTTTTTTATACATTTTTTATTTCATCCTTTTTAGTTCTATTTATATGAGTTTTATTTTAAAAGTCATATTTAACAAATAGCTATATATATATCTATGTAAATTCCTGATAAAATGGTGAACGCTTTTTTACGATGAATAAATATTTAATATACTACATACTTTTTTACAATATGCTAGCTGTGGGACCACTCGGGCAATATCCCGAATATTCCCTGAAAAGTTCATCGAAATTGTTGAAACCATCGCAGAGTAATCGTTGTACATACATAAAAAAAAATGCATAGATAGCACAATTTCTGATATATTTATAACATGTGTAAGATAAAGCTGGAATATACTTCTACAATTAAGCATTTAGTTTGATCATTTTTTTTTGAAATTATATGGGCTCATTATTTAAATATAATATGTAGTTTTTTTTCGTTTTCTTTTTAAAATTCAAATAGCATAAGTTCACCAGTCCTGTTCGAAGTAGTGCCATATCTATTTCATTCATTTCTTTTTTTTTTAATAAGTGTAAATGTTTTTGAAAATAATTAGGATTTTTCTCTATTTTTAGTATGCCCAAGGATGACCATTATGTAATAAGATCACCAACAAGATGTAACCTCTAGAAAGTAAGAAAATGATATCATCTTGGACTGTGTCATTGGTTAAAATCTGGCCTTCTTACCAACTACACCGATTAAGTTATTGCCAGGGGCGAGGCAAGTGAAAACAACCCCTTTGTGAGTTGAGAAAACTGATTACATCTTAAGAAGATAATATTTGCTGTATTGTATTTTAAATAAAATTTATGTTTAATATAATCTTACAAAAACCATTTAACCTTATTTATGTCCTTAATTAATAAATCCTACACTTCTTCCCATGTATTACTGGGGAAAATCAAAATGGAGTCATCAACATAGGCAACCACTTTACCCCCTTGTGCCAAGATTACAAAGAGTGTTGATATATATGTTTAAAAGCACAGGACCCAGCACTGTACCTTATGGTACTCCAATTTTGATTTCTTTAGGCTGACTCAAAGCTCCTACTTTAACATAATTAGATACATTTTGAAAACATTCAACATGGATCCTCCACATCATATAGCCATCCACAATGTCCAGTAGCATAGCCTGAGGGATTGTGTCAAATGCCTCACAATAATTAGAAACGTACACAGATGTATAACTTTTACAAATATTTGTTATTAAATACACAAAATGATTTAAAGTATATAATTTTTTAAAATATAGCTATTATTATTACATCCAGGGTTAGGCTAACTCCAGACTGGACTCAGAAAAAATTCATACACACTCTACATAAACTTAATTAAAGTTATAGCAAAAATACAGTTGTCTGTATTTTAGAAACAAGACAATCTATCTTGTTAATCTTTTCAAAATTTGAAAAAACACCCAGTATACATAGAAAATAATGGATTAAAAATCTACAACTTCTGGGTTTACCAATGTTTTCTCCCCTTTCAACAAAAAAGTTAAATGGAGGTTTAATTTATGATCAATCAAAATTCGTATACAATCATAAAACGATTACTTCATTTTGAAGTATTTAAGATTTTTGTATAATTATATAATATAATTTGTTCTTAAATTCCAATGAGATTTGGTTATATATCCTTGGCACAATTTACTATGATTTTATTTTGACAAATAATGACATTATGCCAAAGTCAGTTAAATAAGATATTGTTTAAACTAGATTTTTCTCAATTAAAAATTATTTTATTTAGTCAGACATTAAACAAAGCACTACAGGTATTATAAGGGATAATGCTTTTAGTCAATGTCTATCCCTCTTGAAACACTGTCTCAACCTTAGGTATTATTAGCCTTATAATATGATACCTTATATGTACAGCTGATAATTGTGATATGCCGGAATCTATATATAAAGCTATTGTAGGATACCCTTTTACTGGTTTGGAACTATTTATTTAGAAAACTTACATTTACTTGAATAAAGATTCTAAAAGATACACCATAATTTTTTTTAACAATACGCAGTCTTATAAGTTTGGCGGCCAGTTCCCAACATATGGTAAAGTCAACAATAAGATATTTTTAGAAAATTCTATAAGATTAGGTTATAAAAGTTTGTATTTTAAAAGTTAATTGATAAAATAATTTACAAGATCTAAACTACTTTATACCAGTTAATAAACCTATCTAAATCTGAAAGCATGAAATTAATTGAAGATATCTTCGAAAGACTTTTGTCATTTATAATTATATCATGTACCTATCTTTTTCCTAAACCATACTTAGATTTAAAAAAAATTGAAGGTGTGATGTGCGATATCTGGCATACTTACTAAATTAACTTATTACTGAATTGTGTATACCAACTCGAGAAAATATATAAATAGGCCACAGTTAATATTTTTAAAATCTGGGGAAAAATAATTCAAGTTTCTAAACTTTAGCTATATATCTTTAATCAATATACAAAATATGCGATACACTTTACAGCAATAAAAAAAATTATTCAACATAGAATTAAAAATAAAGTTGACACTACATTTATCATATGGTGTATCTTTTTTAATTCTCAAACTAAACACTTTCTCAGCAACAGTAATTATAAATGAACCACTTTATGTGACAAGCATATTCAGTAAATTTAAAGGTGCAGAATTTGAAGCTTCCATATAATAAAGAGGCCCAATTATATATTCGTCAAGCCAGCTCCTTGTAGCTAGCAACAAGGAGCCAGCAACAAAATTTTACAGCGGACCAGATAAACCTTTGACATAATATAAATATACAAGAAAAATAGTTACAGGATGTTTCCAAGAGCAAAAAAATATCATCTTTATAGTAATCTAATTGTTACAACACTTTGCAAACTCTTTCGATAGGGGGTGGCAAACGTTAATGACGTAATAAAAAAATCATTTATTTCTAAAAATGAAATATCTCTTTTATCATTACCTCAAATTGAACGAAATTTTGTAGACAGGTGTAATAATATACACGTAATACATGGTCTTTTCATAGGTGGGGTGGCAAACGACAGGGGTGGGGTAAAAAATTAAATTATTTTCAAAAATGCATTGTCTTTCTTACCTTAATTTGAAATTAAACGGAATTCTGCAGGTAGATGGAGAAATATATACTTAATATATAGTCTCTTTTTAGGTGGGGTGGCAAACGACAGGAGCGGAGTAAAAAACTAATGTATTTTTATAAATGTAATATTTTTCTTAACTTAACTTGAATTTAAACAAAATTTTGCAGGCAGATGGAATAATATACCCTTAATATATGGTCTTTCCTTAGGTGGGGTGACAAACGACAGGGGCGGAGTAAAAAATTAATTTATTTTTAAAAATTCAATGACTCTTACCTTAACTTGATATTAAACGAAATTCTGCAGATAGATGCAGTAATATACCCTTAATTTATGACCTTTTCCTAGCTGCGGTGGCAAACGACAGAGGCGGAGTAAAAAATTAATTTATTTTTTAAAAAGCAATATTTGTTTTATTATTACTTCAAATTTAACGAAATTTTGCAGACACATGGAGTAGTATACACTTAATACATGGTCTTTTTTTAGGTGGAGTGGCAAACGACAGGGGCGAAGTAAAAAATTATTATATTTTTAAAAACTCAATGTCTTTCTTAACTTAAATTTAAACGAAATTCTGCAGGTAGATGGAGTAATATACCCTTCATCTATGGACTTTTTTTAGGTGGGGTGGCAAACGACAGGGGCGGAGTAAAAAATTATTATATTTTTAAAAACTCAATGTCTTTCTTAACTTAACTTGAATTTAAACAAAATTCTGCAGGTAGATGGAGCAATATATCCTTAATCTTTGGTCTTTTTTAGGTGGGGTGGCAAATGACAGAGGCGGAGTAAAAAATTAATTTATTTTTAAAAATGAATTATTTCTTTTATCATTACCTCAAATTTAACGACATTTTTTAGACAAATAGAGTAATATATACTTAATACGTGTTCTTTTTTTAGATGGGATGGCAAACGACAGGAGCGGAGTAAAAAATTAATATATTTTTAAAAATGCAATGTCTTTCATACCATAACTTGAAATTAAATGAAATTCTGCAGGCAAATGCAGTAATATACCTTTAATTTATGGCTTTTTCTAGGTGGGGTGGCAAACGACAGGGGCGGAGTAAAAAATTAATTTATTTTTTAAAAAGCAAAATTTGTTTTATCATTTAATTTAACGAAATTTTGCAGACACATGGAGTACTATACACTTAATACATGGTCTTTTTTTAGGTGGGGTGGCAAACGACAGGGGCAGAGTAAAAAATTAATATATTTTTAAAAATGTAATGTTTTTCTTAACTTTACTTGAATTTAAATGAAATTTTGCAGGCAGGTGGAATAATATACCCTTAATGTATGGTCTTTTTCTAGGTGGGGTGGCAAACGACAGGGGCGGAGTAAAAAATTAACCTTTTTTTTAAAATGCAACGTTTTTCTTACATTAACTTGAAATTAAACGAAATTCTGCAGGCAAATGCAGTAGTGTACCCCTAATTTATGGCCTTTCCTAGGTGGGGTGGCAATGTCTTTCTTACCTTAACTTGATATTAAACGAAATTCTGCAGGTAGATGAAGTAATATACCCTTAATATATGGTCTTTTTTTAGGTGGGGTGGCAAACGACAGGGGCGGAGTAAAAAATTATTATATTTTTAAAAACTCAATGTCTTTCTTAACTTAACTTGAAATTAAACGAAATTTTGCAGGCAGATGGAGTAATATAACCTTTATATATAGTCTTTTCCTAGGAGGTGTGGCAAACGACAGGGGCGGAGTGCATTTTTTTAGCTTTGTTTAACCCTGTATCTGTATATTATTTTAGTTCCTGTGTAAATATAAAATGTAGCACACCGCGACTTATAACTTTTTGTTATGATGAAAAGTATTTTTAGTTTACTTACTTCCTGTGTAAGTATAAAATTTAACATAAATCGGTTTGTTTTTGTTTTGTTTAATAGGAATTAATTTTTCTGTTAATGTTATTTAAGTTTTAATTCCTCTGTAAATATTAATTTTAACATAGGACGGTTGTTTTTTTCGTTGATTATTGAAAAGAACTGTTTGTTGTTATCGGCATGTATTACTTTAGTTCAATTTTTATGTGAAATGTAACATAAAGCAATTCGTTTTTATTTTATTAAGTATTAAAAGAAACTTATTATGATTAACTGTATTATTTTAATTTCTCTTTATAAGTACCTACCAAAATAAATAAAAAACTATTTATTGTGATCTGTTGTAAAAAGAATTTTTGGTTATTACGTTCTTGTGTTAAACTGTAACAAATAGATTTATTTTTTTTATCTTTTATATTAAAATAGTTTTTTTACATTTAAAATTGTATATTATTTATTACAGTCCATCTGCTTTAACTGAATTGTTGATTGAACCGATAGGTGCTGGCAAAAGCTGAGTTATACAAAAATATTTTTTATGTTATTAAAAATGTGACAGGCTAAATAACATTCGGAACAATACCTTGAATTATACCTCACTTTATTTAACTGAAAACATATAAAAGACTGCAAGGGCAACGAACAGAAAACACAAATAAACATGGACTAAAAAAAATTCTTAGCAGCTTGTTTTTTGTTCTTTTGAAAAATTCTGTATACCTTTGTGAAATATTTTTTTGCATTCTATCGTACATGTAAGTCAAAATTAAAGCCACTTGATTAAAAAAAAGCCAAGACAAATTTTTTTTGGGAAAGTGGTTTTTATTCCACCCCTGTCGTTTGCCACCCCACCTAGAAAAGGACTATATATGAAGGGTAATGCCTGCAAAATTTCGAGTTAAGTTAAGAAACACATTGAGTTTCCAAAAATATATTAATTTTTTATTCCGCCCCTGTCGTTAGCCACCCAACCTAGGAAAAGACTATATATTATGGGTATATTACTCCATCGGCCTGCAAAATTTCGTCTAATTTCAAGTTAAGTTAAGAAAGACATTGAGTTTTTAAAAATATAATAATTTTTTATTCTGCCCCTGTCATTTGCCACCCCACCTAGGAAAACACCATATATTAAGGGTAGCATTTGCCTGCAGAATTTCGTTTAATATCAAGTTAAGGTAAGAAAGACATTGCACTTTTTAAAATAATTTAATTTTTTACTCCGCCTCTGTCGTTTGCCACCCCACTTAAAAATAACATGTATTAAGTGTATATTACTCCATCTGTCTGCTAAATTTCGTTAAATTTGAAGTAATGATAAAACAAATATTGCGTTTTAAAAAATCAATCAATTTTTTACTCCGCCCCTGTCGTTTGCCACCCCATCTAGGAAAATACCATATATTAAGGGTATATTAGTCCTTCTTCCTGCAAAATTTTGTTTAAAGTTAAGTTAAGAAAAATATTACATTTTTAAAAATATATTAATTTTTTACTCCGCCCCTGTCATTTGCCACCCCATCTAGGAAAATACCATATATTAAGGGTATATTAGTCCATCTTCCTGCAAAATTTCGTTTCAAGTTAAGTTAAGAAAAATATTACATTTTTAAAAATATATCAATTTTTTACTCCGCCCCTGTCATTTGCCACCCCACCTAAAAAAGACCATAAATTAAGGGTATATTACTCCATCTACCTGTAGAATTTCGTTTAATATCAAGTTAAGGTAAGAAAAATATTACATTTATAAAAATATATTAATTTTTTACTCCGCCCCTGTCGTTTGCCACCCCACCTAAAAAAAGGCCATATAATAGGTGTATATTGCTCCATTTACATGCAGAATTTCGTTCAATTTCAAGTTAAGGTAAGACATTGCATTTTTGAAAATAATTTAATTTTTTGTCCCGCCCCTGTCGTTTGCCACCCCACCTAGGAAAAGACCATATATTAAGGATATATTATTCCATCTGCCTGCAAAATTTCGTTTAAATTCAAGTTAAGTTAAGAAAAACATTACATTTTAAAAATATATTAATTTTTTACTCTGCCCCTGTCCTTTGCCACCCCACCTAAAAAAGACCATGTATTAAGTTAAAATTTCGTTAAATTTGAATTAATGATAAAACAAATATTGCTTTTTAAAAAATAAATTAATTTTTTACTTTGCCCTTGTTGTTTGCCACCCCACCTAGGAAAAGGCCATAAACTAAGGGTATATTACTGCATTTGCTTGCAGAATTTTGTTTTATTTCAAGTTAAGGTAAGAGAGACATTGCATTTTTAAAAATATATTAATTTTTTACTCCGCCCCTGTTGTTTGCCATCCCACCTAAAAAAGACCATGTATTAAGTGTATACTACTCCATGTACCTGCAAAATTTCGTTAAATTTGAGTTTATGATAAAACAAAAAATTGCTTTATAAAAAATAAATTTAGTTTTTACTTCGCCCCTGTCGTTTGCCACCCCACCTATTAAAAGCCTTTATTAATATTAAGTGTATATTACGCTATCTGCCTGCAGAATTTTGTTTAATTTTAAGTTATGTTAAAAAAGACATTGTATTTTTAAAAGAGTATTAATTTTTTACTCCGCCCCTGTCCTTTGCCACCCCACTTAGGAAAAAACTATAGATTAAGGATACATTACTCCATCTGTTTGTAAAATTTCATTTAAATTCAAGTTAAGTTGAGAAAGACATTGAGTTTTTAAAAATATATTAATTTTTTATTCCGCCCCTGTCGTTTGCCACCTCACCTAGGAAAAGGCCATATATTAAGAGTATATTCCTGCATTTGCCTACAGAATTTCGTTTAATTTCAAGTTAATGTAAGAAAAACATTGCATTTTTAAAAATAAATTAGTTTTTTACTCCGCCCCTGTCGTTTGCCACCCCACCTAGGAAAAGACGATATATTAAGGGTATATTACTCCATCTGCCTGAAGAATTGCGTTAAATTTGAAGTAATGATAAAACAAATATTTCTTTTTAAAAAATAAATTAATTTTTTACTACGCCCCTGTCGTTTGCCACCCCACCTAGTAAAATGCCATAAATTAAGGGTATATTACTGCATTTGCCTGCAGAATTTCGTTTAATTTCAGGTTAAGGTAAGAAAGACATTGAGTTTTTAAAAATATAATAATTTTTTACTCCGCCCCTGTCACCACCTAAAAAAAGACCATAGATTAAGGGTATATTAATCCATCTACCTGCAGAATTTCGTTTAATATCAAGTTAAGGTAAGAAAGACATTGCATTTTTAAAAATAATTTAATTTTTTACTCTGCTCCTGTCGTTTGCCAACCCACCTAGGAAAAGACCATATATTAAGGGTATATTATTCCATCTGGCTGCAGAATTTTGTTTAAATTCAAGTTAAGTTAAGAAAAATATATTATTTTTAAAAATATATTATTTTTTTACTTCGCCCCTGTCGTTTGCCAGCCCACCTAAAAAAAGACCATGTATTAAATGTATACTACTCCATATGTCTGCAAAATTTCGTTAAATTTGAAGTAATGATAAAACAAATATTGCGTTTTAAAAAATAAATTAATTTTTTTACTTCCCTCCTGTCGTTTGCCACCCCACCTGGGAAAAGACCATAAATTAAGGGTATATTACTGCATTTGCCTGCAGAATTTCGTTTAATTTCAGGTTAATGTAAGAAAAACATTGCATTTTTAAAAATAAGTAAATTTTTTGCTCCGCCTCTGTCGTTTGCCACCCCACCTAGAAAAAGACCATATATTAAAGGTATATTACTCCATCTACTTGCAGAATTTCGTTTAATTTCAAGTTAAGTTAAGAATGACATTGCATTTTTAATAATAAATTAATTTTTTACTCCGTCCCTGTCGTTTGTCACCCCACCTGAAAAAAGACCATATATTAAGGGTATATTACTCCACCTGCCTGCAGAATTTTGTTTAATTTCAAATTTATGTAAGAAAGATTTTGCATTTTTAAACATAAATTCATTTTTTACGCCGTCCTTATCGTTTGCCACCCCAACTATGAAAGGACCATGTATTAGGTGTATATTACTCCACCTGTCTACAAAATTTCGTTAAATTTGGGGTAATGATAAAAAAGATATTGCATTTTTAGAAATAAATGATGTTTTTATTAACGTTTGCCACCCTCTATCAAAAGAGTTTGCAAAGTTTTGTTGCAATTAGATTTAACATAAAGAAGATATTTTTGTCCTTGGAAACATCCTGTAACTATTTTTCTTGTATATTTATATTATGTCAAAGGTTTATCTGGTCTGCTGTAAAATTTTGTTGCTAGCTACAAGGAGCTGGCTTGACGGATATCCCAATTATTACATTGATGGAATGGGCTATAATTGGGGCTATATGACACTCGGATCAATACACGTAACTAAAGTCTTTTCTTTCTTCTTATGCAAACAGGGCAACAGAGTACTGAAGTATGACTATAATATACACTTCACTAATATCTGCAATGCACATATGAGCAGAAACTTTCTAAGCCTTGTCTACGATACCTATATGAAACATCAAGAAGACTTGCATTGGTCCTAAAACAAATTACAATTAATAAAGTACCTGCATGAATAATAAGCTTAGGCAAAATCATTGACGATCTTATAAAACACTAATCAATATGTGACTGATAAAAACTGATTTTTAGATAGGTATTTGCTTAGGATCAGGATAAAAAATTAAACACTAAAAAAAGTTGAAATTGTGTGTCTCAAAAAGCTCACAAAACAAATTAGTTAAAGGATATATGTTCAATTTTCAAGGCTTTTGTGGATTTTTATATGATCTTTTGAGTAAAACTTTATTTTATCTTTAGGTAGGGAACAACATCCACATTAATAACAGATGGGGACTCAATCCTACATACTAACAAATAAGATTATCTTACATACCCAGTTTAAAAGTAGAAGGTTTAAAATCATCTGAATGCAAACAAGTAATAACCTCTTCCTGGGCTTTCCAACAATTTTTTTTTCAATATTCAATCTCCATTATTCCATTAAATATAAATTATCCTGTGATTAACAAATACTTTATAACAAACAAAAGAAACAGTCAAAATATTTTCACTTCAAAGTTAGAATGCAGGCAAATACGCTAACATCATTTTTTCATAGTGTGGTTTTGATTAACAAGGAATAAACAATATATCTATTTTTATCAATAAAACTTGACAGCACAGCAGGCCCATTTAAAGAATTTTTAGCCAGTATCGTAGCTCGCCAATTCGCTATTTAAAGTGTCGGGCTAGCGCCGCATTCCACACATTCCAATCTGTCGGGATTTCGACTGTTAGGGCCAGTGAAGTTTCGGTCCACTAACTGTTTGGGCCGGTGTAGTTTAGGGGAAAATACGCACTACCTTTCCATCATTTGTAAATTTTTGTAATCAATATATTTTATAAAATATATTGATTGATTTTATCATTTATAAACCTACCATACGTCCCGTTTTTTACGTCCTGCTTCCCAACATTTCTTGCCGGGATGGGTATTCCGATGTATTAACTTACTTTCAGTACAAATTCAGTCTATTAAAGTGAAAGGAATATCGTATAGTAATAATATCGATTGTCGTCTCATTCCTAATATCGTTCGCTTCGCTCTCAGATGAAACGCTACAGTGACTTTATACTCGCATAAAGTCACTGTATGATACGCATACTCGCAGCGCCAGCGAATGCACTTGCAATACTTGCACAGTGAGAAATCCCGCAACTGCATTAGTATAATATTGCGTGCGCCTCTTTTTTGAATTTGCATTGTTCGGAGAGTTTTGCGTTACAATACGATTTGCCCGTTTTTCAAAGTGTAGATGTCTGGAATCAAAGAGAAACAATGCCGAACCGAAAGTGTAATTTTCTGACAACTTGAAAATACAATATCCATTCATCAGTCTACAACATTTTCTATTGCTCATAGAGGCAGATGTCGTTCAACATCAAAATAAAAAAAAATACATTGACTTTAGATCCCGGAGCATCCAGTTCAAAAATTAACTTGTTTTCTTGTCAGCAATATTTAGTAAATATTTTGTAATACATTTGATAAATGTAAAATAGAAAAAAAACTGAGAAAAAATGCTTATTTAATTTATTTCTTGTAAGGCTAAAGAGGCAAAATTATTAGCAGCTCAGTATTGTACATCAAAATTAATTTAAAAAATCTTCTATTCAAAATTTGGTTACCTGCGCACAAAAGCAGAACCGATCTAGTGTATCAATTGACAAGGAATCACAGCAACGAAAACATCTCTCATTTTGATAAGGCATTTCCTTCCTGAGTCTGGTCAAAGTTTATAGAACATTTATCCTGTAAACTTTGGTCTGGCTCTGGGGTACATATGAAAGAATTGGAATTTTGTCCGGTGCCATTCTGTCAGAGCAAGTTATATCTGTGCTTCAAAAATATAACTTGCAATCCAAATTTGTATGTATATTTCCATATAATACAAATTCAATGTTTAGTGGAGGAAAAAAAATGTGTCACAGACCTCAAAACAAATCTATCATTAGCATTGGTTGCACGGCTCATATTGCACATAATAGTGTTGAAGCGGCAGTTAAATTTATAAATATTTTCATTTTTATACTGCTAGAGTGGAGATATTTACGATTTTGTGGAAGTATCATACCATCAAATTTTAGGGCACAGTAGCACGCATTAATTTATACACTCGAACGAATATTGGGGGTAGATCCGGCTTTAAAATCGTTTTTTCTTTCTAAGTCTGATTGCCCCGATGTTTTAAAACTTTTTTTTTTGTAAATAGTGAGCTACGGCTATGGTTTGTCCATGGACAACTTGAAGCATTTAAAAACAAATTACATGCCTTTAGAATCGAATGTCCGTTACCAGGTTTGCAGACGCTATTTCTGATCATTGCTTGTCGTCACTTTTTATTATTTATTATGGCTTTAGTTATGGGTTTATTGCCAAATGGGGCTTTAATAATAGTTTTATTGACAAATCTGGTGCTAACCTAACGGGGCAGATCCACCTAACTGGTCAAAAAATGTAAGATTGTAAACGTGGAAGGCGTATATCTCAAAAAAAAAATTTAGCGCTCCAAATTCTATTAATTGTATCAAAAATTGTTGAAATGCATAATTACCCAGATATTTAATAATACTAATATTAAAACATTTTAGTGGGTGAAAATATCACAAACATGCTGACAATTTTACAATTTAGCATGCCATCATGAACATAAACCAAATGGTGCCAAAAAGATATTTGAAAAGAAGAAAACATTGGTTCTCTGATGATAACCACAAAAATTATGTTATTTTTTCCTGTTTTGGTTATTGGTGTTTGGTGGGTTAATAAAATAGCACTTACACAAAGTTATAAATTTTGTGGCATCCCAGGAATGTTTTGTGGTTAGACAAGGTTCTAACTACATTCAGAATATGTGTAAGATACATAAAAACGGAAACACCAACCAATGTCTAAAATAAATAGGAATTATGTTAATGTTGAATGGGAATATTTTAAAGTCTTTTTATTCCAGGTCGAAAGTGTTTTTTAATATAACAAGATTTAAATATAGTCCCGTTTTTAAAATGAATGAGGCTTATTTAAGGCACTGCCCTGATGGCGAGCATTTTGATATTAGTTTTCATTTAATTGATGATAGAATAAATAGGCCATTCAACTTTACAAGGAAATTGTCAGAAACTATAGACTCTTTTTTAGGTAGAGTTAAAGTTAATGTAGATAAAGCCCTTAACAAAAAGAACAAGAAAAAATCTACTAGTGAAATATCTTCAGCTGTGATACTTTTGTTTGATGATAAAGAAGTACCCAAAAATCTAACATGTCAAGAAGTATTTTGTCCGGGCAATATTATTCAACTTTCTATTAATACAAAATCATTTAAAATCATTGTTAATGCTCCGTGGGTCTTGACTTTAAGTTTAAATACCTCAATTTTAGCAAATTTCTTAACTTACCCTTCAAAATTTGATACAATATTCACGGACCATTCCATTAGTGAATGTGTTTGGTATAAATCTGAAGACAGTGTTAAATGGATTGAAGTTGGTAGAAACTTTATTTATGTTCCAACAAATGAAGATATCAATTTTTTTTTGAAATTCAGTTATAAACCAAAGAATTGTGAATTAGAAGGCCCAGTATTTCAAGCAAAATCACAATTTCCTGTTCAGCCTAGCCCCGGTGAATGTCCATTTGAAAGTAGGCATATACTTACAAAGGAGTTTTTGTGTTGGCCAGAGTAAGTTATTTTAAATTTATTAGGTACTGCTTGCAGTTAGAACTAAGTATATGTATCTACCAATGGTTATATTATATAACAAAAATTTGACTAAAAACTATTAGAATAAGATTTTCAGTGAAATGAAATATGAAAAGAATATTGGGGTCTATAACACTATACATTTTTGAAAATTTTCAAAACTCATTAAAAAGTGTTAATTTTTAGTAGTAATTTCCAGATTTAAAAAGTGTGAAGGATCCAGTAGTTTTTGAGATAATGCATTTTCAAAATTATAAATATTCAAGAAATGCACTGAGAAATCTCTCTTTTATTACATCAGGATGGTGTTGAGAACACAATTTCCCTACACTAATGCTAATGTCTTTCAATTTTCTTAAAAATTTAGATTAAAAAAGCCACAGCATAGATGGATAGTGGACTAGATAAGGTTGAATTTATCTTTTACCAATTACACCAGTGCGGTACGAATTTCAGATAAGATTTTCAATGATTTGAAATGTGATTTTATGGCATTAATGATAATTTATAGCTCTAACGTTAATTTTATGGACAAACCTGGACTAACCTAATGCTAACGGGACAGATCCACCTAACCTAACAGTATAAGTTTTGTTAAAAAATCCTCGTTTTAATATGGACTTGGAGTTTTGTTGGACCGCTATCGCGCGCTTGGTTGACACCACGCCTAATCATTCCTAACCTAACCTAAACAGCATTTTTATTGATTATAAGTTTTGTTAAAAAAATCATCTGCCTGAACGGAGGTTAATAAAATATTTAACAAATGTATTAATTATCAAAAAGTCAGTAACTATACAAAACAAAAACTAACTTAACAAAAGAGGACACATTAAACTGACATATTTTCTATTCAAAAAAAGAAACATTACATTAAATAACAAATTGATAAAAATAAGATTATTTAACACAGAATAGGCAAGACTTACATTATATCTATTCTTGAAATCTGGCAAGAGTGCTTTCACTTAATATATGAAATGCCCTCTTCTAACAGAAACAAATCATAAGTTTTTTAGGTTATTATGCATATTTTTACGATAATTCTCATGTTTATGAATTTAAGATAAAAATATGTTTTTTTTTTGGTAAACTATGGAGTAATCACAAGATAAATTAATTTTTAGAGTGCTATTTGTAGATAATACCTAAAGATTATTGGTAAAAAAGTAAATATTATGGCTATGTATAGTGCTATGAAAGTAACAATATAGATTAATTATCGAGGCAAGTGTTTAATATACTGTTGGTCCAAAATATATCTTCAGCAAAATTGAAGCAACCATGTAATATTTGAAATACTTTTTTTACGTAGGTACATTTTGAAATACATTTTTTTCATCTATAATTTATTATAATAAATTATTTACTGCCTTTTATTAAATAACATGTTTTTGGTTTGCAGTTTTGTGTTAATCATATATCTGCGGTGAAATCTACACATAATGATAATGTTTCTACCCCTATCCCTATATATTTAAGGTGTAATTTACTTCATTGTGGTTCACTTAATTATATACTCTTAGTTTCTTGTACACACGATATGTTGCTAATTTTTTGTATAAAAAATGTATCCAGAGGCAGAGTGATTTTTCCATTGGTAGTTCCTCATGTCTAGGAACTAAATTGTTTCATTGTAGGTAATGACCTTAAGAATGAACAAGCGCTATAGAAAATATCAATAATCTAGAGAATTTCATTTAGCTTTGTATTACATCAGATTAGGTCTGCAACGATTTACTACTGTGATCTTCTGTTCCCTATTTATGTCAGTAAACTACGACTGTCCTTGTCTGGCTAAAAGCACCGACCGACCCAGACATGCGGCTGCTGCTAAACGCAATGTAATTTCTTTTATTTCGAAACAGCTAAGCAGGACCGGCATTGTGGAGTACAAATCTTCTATTATGACAATTTTTTGGTTTTTTTATATCTGAATTGTCAGAACTCAGATTTTAAGTGGACCATGCAAATTTTTAATCAAAATCCAAAATTAAATATTTTCAAAATAAATTAGTTTAGGTATTTAATGGCCAATTTTGAAATATGTTTGCCACACATGTATTATATTACCTGGTAAACAGGGCTACAAAGTTTTATAATAATTACATTCTACAGGGTGCCCAGCTTTCGTTGACATTGTTAGCAAATATACAGGGTTGAGCCTAAGGATATTTTTATTGAATTCATTAACATAGTTGTGGCATGGGTATCAACTAGTAAAATAGTGGTACTAATTACGCGAAAAATCACCCTCTTAGGTTTTACATGTTTAGCGTCTCTAGATTCCAAAAAATTGTCAATTCCGTCCAACCCTCTATCGGTCTGTCTGTCTGTCAGTTCGCAGCATAGACTACTTACCTGATTGACTTCAAATGGGGATGACCTGGTAACATTTTGGTAAAATCCAATATGGCGAAATAAAATGGCGGCCTAGTGAAATGTTAAAAAAAATATTAAAAAACTACTCATCCAATCAAAATTTTAGTATTATGTTGGAACCAACTGATAACATTTTGGTAAGAATCCAACATGGCGAAACAAAATGGCGGCTTTATAAAATATTTAACAAATCAGCCTGAAAAACTACTTCTTAATGGTTCGATTTCAAATTGTATGTCATAAAGAATTGTGGTATAGGGATCAACTAGTAAAATTGTGGTCCTAATTCTAGATGGCCGAACAAAATGGCGGCCAAATAAAATGTTTGTAATCAAGAAAAAATCACCCACTCAGGTTTTACGCATCTTTACGTTTTAGCGTCCCTAGATGCCAAAAAATATGTTTTATCAATTCCGTCGGTCTGTCTGTCTGTCTGACAATTCGCGGCGTAGATTAAAGACTACTTACCCGATTGCCTTGAAATTTTGACCAAGAATTAAGAGTCATATAGGGATGATCGGGTAAAATTTTGGTAAAAATCCAATGTGGCAAAACAAAATCGCGGCCTAGTGAAATGGTAAAAAAATGTTTATAAAAAAACGTTATTTAATAGACTTTTGTTTTTTTACTGGATCCTAACCCCAAATAATACACCACTCTAACTAAATAACAAGAGGATTATTAACGAAAATCATTTAGAAACTTAATATCTGGGAAATATATGAAGACCAACAGAGTAGGTAAGACTAATAATATGGGTTTCATGCAGTATATACGATATATATATGTGTCCTGAGGATGCAGCAATTAAGTTGCAAAACCTCGACAATTTAAAAAAAGACACTCTAACAAATGTTTTTAATCATTGTTCCGCCATATTGGATTTTACCAAAAGATTACAAGGTCATCCCAATATGACCCTTAATTTTTGGTCAAAATTTGGCACTAGGGACGCTAAAACGTGTAGATATGTAAAACCAGAGAGGGTGATTTTTCACGATTACAAACATTTTATTTGGCCGAAATTTTGTTCCGCCACAATTAGTTATGGCACACAATTTGAAATCAATGCATTAACTAGTTTTTTCAGGCTGAATTTTTAAATATTTTATTATAACGCCATTTTGTTCCGCCATCTTAGATTCGATTCTTAGAAGATTAAACTTAACCACTTAATTTCAACATAATATTTGATGTTTATGTACAATTTGAAGTAAATTGAATAAGCAGTTTTTTCATAATAATTTTTTAACATTTCATTACCCCACCATTTTGTTTTGCCATTTTGGATTTTTACCAAAATATTACCTGATCATCCCGATATGACCGTTAATTTTTGATAAAAATTTGAAGTCAATCGGTTAAATAGTCTTTAAGCTATGCCTCGAACTGACAGACAGTCAGACGGACCGACGGAATTGATGAAACATATTTTTTGCCATCTAGAAACGCTAAAACGTAAAGATGTGTAAAACCTGAGAGGGTGATTTTTTCACGATTACAAACATTTTATTTGGCTGCCGTTTTGTTCGGTCATCTTGAATTAGTACCATAATTTTACTAGTTGATCCCTCTACAAAACCAATAAGCGGTTTGTTCAGGCTGAATTTTTAAATATTTTATTAATTCGTACCAAAATATTACCAGTAGATTCCAACATAATACTTGATGTTTTTTGAAAAATTTGAGATAAATTGGATGAGTAGTTTTCTAATAATAATTTTTTTACATTTCACTAGGTCGCCATTTTGTTTCGCTATATTGGATTTTTACCAAAATGTTACCAGGTCATCCCCATATGACCCTTAATTTTTTACCGAAATTTAAAGTCAATCGGGTAAGTAATTTTTTAGCTACGCCGCGAATAGACAGACAGACCGACGGAATTGAAAAAACATGTTTTTCGTCATCTAGGGACCCTGAAACGTGAAGATCTGAAAGAATCTCGGAGAGTGATTTTTTTCACGATTACAATATACTATATTTTCCTATATTTAAAATATTAATTTTTAAAAGCAAATACTGTAACTATATAACCTTTAAAAGTTGAAAAGAAAATAACTACTATTTGACTTGCAAAACGTCACAAAATCTTTGAATCCACCCCTGCGCGCAAATGTTTTAACACAAATTCTGTGTACTCCCAATGCCAATATCAAAGTTTACAAAGTATGTTAATTCTGTAAACTTTGCCGATATAAAATATGCGGATTTCAAGAAACAAGGATTTTTACCAAAAGACTGAGATGCGTTATTGGCTGTTCAGAAAAAAAGATGGAATTATTTCACTTATAAGATCATTTTGTAGAAGAAATCCTGTGTTTATTTTTAAACTAGTTAGGAAATCATTTTGGAAATCACCTAGAAAAATGTTGATTATTGACGTGTGGTATATTTATAATTAAATATTCGTCATCTAAGTATTAAAAAAAAGTGGATTAAAACTTGATATTTTTATGAGATTCTTTATTATTTCTAAATACGTTTTGTATGTTTTTTGAAAATAAAAAAATATAATAATTGACTAGTTTAGGAACATGACTATAGACTGGTTTGGGATTTTCTTATTATGTTATTAAAAATGTTTATTGTTCAGTAGTCCATTCCTGTCAATGTGGACTTTTAAAAGCAGGATCAATACATTTCTCATTGAAAATGTTTTTTTTTTGGCATCTCTGAATCCATATAATATCCTAGTTTTATCTATTAAATTATTATCCCTAGAACAGAACATCTAGTTAAGTTTCTAATTTTTTATTTCTTGCTTATTGCTGCATAGGGATGAAATTTAAATTGTAATTAGAATTAAATAAACTGTGACAATGTTAAGTGATGTGTATTTGAGGTTGTATCTAGTGTTTTGTTCTGTAATAATATTTAGATATTTTATTTGATTGCTGTATTCTAAATATGTAATAACAAGTTTAAGACAATTTTGAGGACAATTTATATATTTATCAAAACATGAGCAAATCTATTGTATTATATTCATTAGTCTCCTGGCGATTCTTTTTGTGGTATGCCACAGCTCTTGTATGCCTAATAACATGTTTTTATTATATATAGATCAGGTTTCAGTTTTAAATTAATTATTTAACAAATATTTAGTGACTTTCTTGATCAGTATAATTTAGCAATTTTTCTAAAAACCTCACATTGAATCTAATATACCTGAAAATTAAAAAAAATATATTTTGTTTTATTAATTAGAATTACGTATATTATATTAATAAGTTAGTAGGTATAATTTTTCTGCATAAGTGAGAACATTGTATTCCAAAAATGTAAGTATTTAAAATTCAAATTCATTTATTATATCGAATTTCAAAGAAATATTACACACACACACACACACACACACACACACACACGCACGCACGCACGCACGCACGCACGCACGCACGCACGCACACACACACACACACACACACACACACACACACACACACACACACACACACACACACACACACTCAAATAATTTTAAAAAAATAGTAATTTGTCATATCAATACATTAGAGTAAAAGAACATAAAATACAAGGCCAATTATTGATCAGGATGTGTAGGAATGTCACACTTTACACACAAATATACTTTATTCTTTGCAGTTTCTAAAATAAACAGTCATGTGGATTTGAGAATGAAAACTATATATGGCTTACAGCGATCCGGTGGCCTGACCTTATTTAGGTATTGAATGCTTTCTTGTGACATATGAACACTGACTGAAATAAATATTGATAGCTCAACCCCCAACAAGTTATATCAAATCTTAATTGTCAGACGACCAGAGAGAAATATACCATTGCTCACTGGATATTATCCTAATTGCAAAGTATCCCAAAGCTAGCCTCACAATGAAATTATTGATGTGCTTAGGGAACCTTAATCTATTATCCAATGTTATTCCCAAAAATCTAATAAACAGTTTGCTCTCAATGATTCGTTAAACTCAAGGGAGCCAAGTGAAAATTTGAAAGAAAAAATGTTTTTTTTTTAATACTGAAGCAGAGAAAATTCCAGTTGAACCACTTTTTAACTCCAATATCACAATAGTTCCAACCATGCCAAGGAATGGTTGTACCATTTGCAAATAATGTGTGGCTAGAACACAGCCTTCTGGAACACCTCTGGCTGTCTGAAATGAAGCCACCACAACTGATAATCTGTAACTTATCTTATAAATAAGATTCTATCCATTGCATGGACTGATCACGGAAAACATATATGTGTAGCATTTTTAGCAGTGTCACAAAACACTGCCCCCACTGCTTCTCCCTTATTCAAAGCTAAGTACGTCTGCGAAACTGCGACAATGTCTCAATAAGAGCACTCTAAAAAACGTTTACTATGCCCTGGTCTACCCCCCACCTAATGCATAATATAATTTTATGGCGACAATCAGTGCACATCCAGAGATTGTTCGTTTTGCAAAAGAGAATAATTAGGTTGATTTTCGGTATAGAAACATGTGAATCCTGCAGACCAGTTTTTAAAAGAGAAAAAATGCTCACACTGACATCAATATATTTAATGAAATGCTCAATGTATGTCCATAACAACAGGGAAAAATTCTGGCAGAACATCGAGAACCATGACTAACTAACAAGGAACAGAAACTCAATTGTGGTTCCAAAACACAACAGCACACTCTATGAGAAATCCCCATACTACTCATGCATTAAGGTTTACAACAAACTGCTACATAACAGAAACAGAGCAGTAACATTTAAAAAAGAGTTGAAGGATTATCTCAATAAATCCACGTTTTACGACTTAAGAGAATTCCTCACAGCACAGACATAGCTTATTAGTATTTTATTATAGTCTACTCTACTTATATGTTGTCTTTTTTAATGTCTAAAATGTTGCCGATTCTAACTTTTTTATGTGATTTTAACAAATGTAAATTTTAGAAATTGTGTAGCTTTTAAAATTTCTGTAGGAAACAATTTCAAAATGTACTTATACTTGATTTTACTGCCTATCTGTCTTTTTTACACTAGACTAAGTAAGTTAGATATAGGGCGTATCCAATGTCAATTTATTTGATCAATTATGGATAAATAAATAAACATTTCATTTCTGCTTTAGGAAGGCAAAAACTGCATTGTTAGTGTTCTTAGATGGCTGAAAACCAAATTAGACTTCATTAGCTATATTAAAGTGTGACAGGTGGGATGATATCTATAGTTTAACCAATTTTTCCATGATTTTGTACATAGATGATAGATGACAGCAATGCAATTAGTCTAAAGTTGGATGGGTCGTCAAGATCTCTCTCCGTGTACAAATAGATAATCAAAGCACTTTTAAGGCAATTAGGAAAAACACCCATTGTAAAAGATATATTTATTAGTTCAACTAATGTCTATAGTGTGGCCCAGTGGAGGATTCTAGAGTATAAGAACAGACAAACTATCTAATCTAGCATAGTTCTTATTGACAATATCTGAGTACCTTCTCAAGCCCTGCAAAGTCAGTGCTAACAATTTCAAACTTGTTTAAGTAGCTTAAGGGGTCATCCTTAGGATCTAATTTAGCAGTTAACTGGTCTGCAATTGAACAAGAGAACATATTAATATCATTTAAATTAACCCTTTGAATTAACAGAAGGATTTGGTCAGGTTGAGTTTATTTTTTCCACACAAATTGTTAATAATTTTCTTTTCCAATTTTCTTTAGTTTAATTTTTGGAATCCTTGAGCTTTTTCTAATAATACAGTGCTAGTTTTATAGTGCGTTTATAGAGGCTCGTATATTTACTAACGTAGTTGTTAATAAACTCATTAAATACATGTTTTTTAAGTAAAATTTTTTGTTGATGCATAAATTCGCTTCATAACCCGAGGTTTTTTATTCCTAAGTTTAATTCTCTGTTGAGGAAAAGCTTTGTTAAAAATTAGTGACTAGGAGAGAATAAAAGCGAGAGAAAGAGTTAGGTTTAGACAGTACATTAATCCGATTGGCATGCTCACAATACTGAGGGTGAGTTTTGTAATTGAATACTGATTGATTGATTTGTAAAAAATATATGAAACAAATACACCTTTAACCAAAAATTAATTTTCATTTTAGGTTTCGAATTTTAAGCTACAATATTTTAGCAGATTTATATTGCGATTCGGATTATAGCAGAGAATATTTGTTCCCTTATTGCCCACCAGATGCTCTAAAAATAAATTACAGAAAACAACTGTTGATGAAAGAAATTTTAGGTACGTAAGTAATAGTTATTCTTATTAGCAGAACCTTGTTGTTATATAAATCTTGGAGAACTATTTAAAAGCAAATAAATGTGTATACAAACTATAATCTAACCAAAGCACTGTTAAGTGTTAGTTTTGATTTGATTTCATAATATATGTATTTCTAAACATCCTATTAATTTGACCTCAAATATCAGTAAAGCTGACATTTGAGAAATTTGATTGATGTCATGTGATGATCTGCAATATTTTCTATATTGATGAATTTGATAGTTTTAATCCAGTTAGGGTTTAAACTGGGTTGTGTTTTTACTTCAAAATGGTTTAAGTATATATGTATATATATATATATATATATATATATATATATATATATATATATATTAAACATTTATTGCAACAAAATAGCAAAAGACTGGAGTATGGGCATCTAATATTCATTATTTGTTTGCTGTAAACCTAATTCTACCCTAATTTGGTTATATATTAAAATTATATTGTGATAAAGATACATTTTAAATTGCCTTTCAAATAGATTTTACCATAAAAATATATAAGCATTAAATAAAAAATTGGAAAATTTTCTTTACCCGAAACTTCCCTCATTATGAATCTTTCCTTTTATTAGGAATAGTAAAGTATGGCTCAATTTAGTTTCCCAAATAGTCATGTAGTGACATATATACGTATACTTTCTTTTCAGGCATTTTTATTGGGCGCCATTTTGTTCCACCAAATTGGATTCGTGCCAATATTTTACCAGTTTCTACCCATGCTACAATTAATTTTTGGACATAATTAAAAAAAAATCGGTAAATTTCCTTTACCCACAACTTCCCCCGTCATGAATCTTTCCTTTTGTTAGGAATAGTGAAGTACGATCCAATTTAGTTCAGTACATAATATTTTAGTTACACATATATACTATTTTTTCAAACATTTTTATTGGGTGCCATCTTGTTCCATAATATTGCATTCCTACCAATATTTTACCAGTTCTTACCTATGCCACACTTGATTTTTGGGTATATTTGAAAATATATACAATAAGTAGTTTTTACATTGATACACACCGCCAGATTCTGTTACGTTATGTCGAATTCGTACCAGTTTATCTCTATATCATATTTATTTTTTTGCAAAATTAAATAAGATTTATTTTACATTGATTTTTTCAAAAAATCAGACAGATGGAATTGAGAGACAGACAGACAAGCCATAAGACGGACCGATGGCTAGGTAAAACATTTTTGGCATTTGACGACGTTAAAATCTGAAAATATGTAATACCTGAGAGGGTTGATTTTTTCTCAATTACAAATATTTTATTTGGATGTCATTTTGTTCAACCATCTTGAATTTGTACCACAACTTTACCAGTTTATCTTTATATCACACTTAATGCTTGCACAAAATTTTAAACTAATCTAATAAATAGTTTTTTCAGGGCGATTCTTTAAATATTTTCATCATTTTGTTTTGCTATTTTATGTCCATACCAAAATGTTACCAGTTCATTCCTATGTAACACTTGATTTTTGTGCAAGGTTTCAGAAAATTGGATAACCATTTTTTTAATATTTTTTTAACGTTTCACTACGCCGCTATCTTGTTCCGTCATAATGGATTTTTACCAACATATTATCAGCTCATCCCCATATGACCCTTAATTTTTGACTAAAATTTGAAATCACTCTGAGTACTTTTTAAGCTATGCCACGAATTGACAGACAGACGAATCGACGGAATTGATAAAAATGTTTTTTTGAATATTTATCTAGAGACCCTAAAACCTGAAAATAAGTAAAATCTGAGAGGGTGATTTTTTTCACAATTACAAATATTTTATTTGGCCGCCATTTTCTTTCTCTATCTTGAGTTAGTAACCACAGTTTTACTAGTTGATCTCTATATCACAATTAGTTATGGCACACAATTTGAAAATCAATCCATTTAGTCGTTTCAGGCTGAATTTTTATATATTCTATTAAGCCGCCATTTTGTTCCGCCATCTTTGATTTGTACCAAAATTTTACTTTTGACTTCTACATAATACTTGCTTTTTTTGTGCAAAATTTGAGATAAATTGGATAAGTAGTTTTTAAGTAACATGTTTTTTAACATTTCATTAGGCCGCCATTTTGTTTTGACATTAGATTTTTACCAAAATGTTACCAGGCCATTCCGATATGACCCTTAACTTTTGGCTAAAATTTAAATTCAATAGGATAAGTAGTTTTTTAGCTATGCCGCAAATAGACAGACCTACAAACGTACTGACGGAATTGAGAAAACATATTTTTCAGTATCTGGGGACCCTAAAACGTAAATATTTGAGGAAATCTCGGAGGGTGATTTTTTCGCGATTACAATTGTACAGGGGCAGTACAAATTATTTGGCCGCCATCTTGTATTCGTACCACAACTTTATCAGTTTATCTCTATATCACATTTAATGTTTGTAGAAAATTTAAAATCAATCTAATAAGTAGTTTTTCAGTCCAATTTTTTATATATTTTATTAGGCCGCCATTTTGCTTTGATATCTTATATTCATACTAAAATGTTCATTCCTATGTAACACTTCATTTTTGTGTAAAATTTCAGAAATTGGATGATTAGTTTTTTTAGTAATAATTTTTTTAACGTTTTACTTTTTCCGGCAAATTGAATTTTTACCAAAATATTACCAGGTCATCCCCATATGACCCTTAATTTTTGACTAAAATTTGAAGCCAATCTAATGAGTAGTTTTTAAGCTATGCCGCGAACTGACAGACCGATGGAATTGAGAGACAGACAGACAAACCATGAGACAGACCGATGGATAGATAAAACATTTTTGGCATCTAACGACGCCAAAATCTGAAGATATGTAAAACCGACTAAGCCGCCATTTTGTTCCGCCATCTTGGATTCATACCAAAATATCACCAGTCAATTCCTACGTAATCTTTGATTTTTGTGCAACATTTGAGATAAATTAGGTAAGTAGTTTTCTAGCAATAATTTTGTTAACATGTCACTAGGCCGCCATTTTGTTATGCCATATTGGTTTTTTACCAAAATGTTACCAGGTCTTCCCCATATTACCCTGTATTTTTGACCAAAATTTAATGTCAATCGGGTAAGCAGTTTTTTTAGCTATTCCTCGAAGAGACAAACCGACAGACAGACCGACCGACGGAATTGAGAAAACATGTTTTTCGGCATATAGAAACCCTGAAACGTAAAGATCTGAAAAAGTCTCGGAGGGTGATTTTTCACGCTTACGATACTTCCTTTTTACGAGGGATATAATAAATTGAATAAGTAGTTTTTCCACTAGTTTTTAATAAATTTATAATAAAAATAAAATGCATTTATTTGTTTTACTTTGATAAGTATTTACAAAAATGGTGCACAAGTATTACCGTTTTCTCTTATGCAAAATTCACACATATTGGTTTTTTTTTCATATAGCATTTAACAGTATTATTGACTTTCTCTGTAAGTTCTGGAACTGGATGTCCCTCGCTTGATGTAGTTCCTCCATGTTGCGATGCCGGGCGCTGTAAACTTTATTTTGTAGGTAACCCCACAAAAAAGTCGAGTATAAAAAGGTCGAGCTACCGCGGTGGCCATCTTACAGGCCCATGTGTCCCAATGCATCTTTGGAGAAAGTTAGTTTTCAAAAAAAAAAGACATATAATTTCAGCAGTATGTCCGTTGGGAGTGAATGCTGTTTAACAGTCTTCAATATTTCTAAGTATTTGTTTGCTGGAAGGCGTCCCTTGTAGATAACCTAGTCGCCTGTCTAAAATATAACATGCAATGCTGACTCCAAATATTCCCTACTGCTGACATTCTAACGTACTACGTCTCCTCGGACCATATTAGTGTCTGAGCAAAATAGAATTGAGTTGAATATTAAGAACCAAGACAGTACGTCAGACGCATCTCCAGGGTGCAAGTGTTGAACGATTTTTAACCTTATAAGGTCTATATTTATATTTTTTAATGTTCTTTGAGCACGCGATTTTGACATTCCAATTTGTATCTTGTGGGCCCTTGATCTTTGCTGCATAAATGTTCCATGATTCTCTGGATACCTGCAATGTATTAATGTGACAATTGAAAAATGATAATAAATAATGGGAAAAAATGTATAGGTAACTATGAAGAAATAGTTCGGCAGCCACATGCGAATTTTCATTTAATTGTATATGGCAATCCAACATATCATATTTTTCATAGTGTTAAAATTCCATTTCATTCTTTTTTAAATCGAAAAACACAAATTTTATTATTGGGAAAAAGTAAGCAATATTTAACACATATTCACAAGTATGTGGAGCTATCAAAGAATATTATTATGCTTGATTTCACTGCAGTCTACTAACTATTCAAATCAATTAGTACGGCCATAGTTTTAAAAATAAATATTAACTATTATATATTTTTGTAAAGCTAAAAATAAGCTTCATTTAAAACAATAATAATATACAGGGTGTCCCATTTAAAAAAACGTAGCTTTTGAGCTATATTTAAAAACAGGTAAAACCTAGAAAAAAGTAGCTAGGCTGCTGAATCCTACGCAAAAAAATCTCCTTAAGAAGCCATTTTCCCTCAGAATTGATTTTTTTTTAAATTTTGCCCTGTAGGTCAAAAAACAAAACAAGCCATGAAAATTTTGATTCCGGCATCGTAGTTTTTACAAAAGAGTAGCGTTTTCAAATCCACATCCTTTTAAATTTCCCCAAGATGCAAATTTTGTAAGAAACATTCCTTAGTGGATATGGGTAGGGCTAGATGATATGCTTGTCTAGTATTGCATCTAGATATTAGAATTTGAGGAGTACTGTTATTTTTAAATACCAGGGTATCAGTTTCGAGAATGAATAAACAGGTGAAAAAAAGGTGAGTGAGAGAATTCTCAATAAATGAAAATGTGGGCTGCAGGACTCTTGATCTTAGCGATGAATTGAACAGCCTTTTTCTGCAATAAAAAAAACGATATTTAAAAGATACTGGCTACTGGAGTCCCAAAATGGAATGCCATACCTAAGATGCGATTCGAATAAAGCAAAGTACATTGATCGCGCCAACTCTTCTCCTCGTAACAATCTTAATTGCAAAACAAGCTGATAAAAGTCTCCCATTCAGCCTTGAAATGTGGTCTTCAAAGGGAAGATCACCGTCTATGAAAACCCCCAAAAAATTAGAAAGGGGATCCCCAATCCAGATTTAAGTCCTGCATGTTACACCTAAATCTCACCACTTTCATCTTTGCAACATTAAAGGAAAGTCGGTTTATGTCACACCATAGTTTTATACTGTTAATATCAAATGAAATATTATTTCTTAGTTGCACATAATCCTTGTTGTGTTATACAATGGACGTATCGTCCGCAAAAAGCGTAAAAAAAGAAGAAATCTGAACACGCACAAGAACATCAATATACAACAAAAACAGGACAGGTCCAAGGACCGATCCTTGAAAAACGCTACAGTCGATGTGGCAGGCAACAACTTATTTACTGCGACCAATACTTTATAACCCACACAGTCAAAGACTTTTGACAGATCACAGAATACTGCCGCCGCCAACTCTCTCTATTTCAGACAGAGAACAGCGCCTCCAGTAAGCCAAAGATGGCATTATGAGTTCCCTTAGAGGTCTAAAATCCGTACTGCTTTGGAGTAATTAAGTTGAAAGATTCCAAATAGTTACATACTCTCCTCTTAACAACTTTTTCAAAAAGAGTTTTCAGAGATGAGAGCAAAGAAATAGGTTAAACATTTGAAGTGAAATGACCACAGCGGGCTTTAGAAAAGAAAGGTACACTCCTCGGGCCTAAGAATTATTCATATCTGTTGCTGGAGCCTCCAATGCGTAGTCTGGTAATCCTAAAAGTACTCCGGCAGATATTTCATCTTCTTCAAGTGACCTTTTTTTTAATATTACGCAAGCAACTTTTAGCCTCATGAAAGTCAGTTTCAAAAAAAGAGAATGACCCAGGCATAGAAAATTCGTGAAAGTAAGAAAGTAAATCAACAGATGAGGTCAAGTTCTGGGTAAGTTTACCTGCAATACTGCAGTAATAACTATTGAATAAATAGACTCTATAACAATTTGAGAATCTTTACGTCTAGATTTATTGCGCAGATCATTAATAATAGTCCAAGTTTCCCTTTACCGATTCTTAGCAGCAGGAAGTCTGTCGTTGAAATGTAAATTTTTGACGACCTTAAGGTATACTTTACAATATTTATTACAATATGACACTTTTTCAGGTAATTAAGTGACTAGATTTTTAGCCGATACCCGTAAGCCCCTTGTAAGCCAGGATTTACATGTATAATTTCTGTGTTTGAGCCAACGCTTGCGAAAAGCTCGGTTAAAGATATCAAACAAAAATGTAACTTAAAGTAAAACCAGCAAATGGTTTAGAAGATAGGGTTATACCAGTCCAATTCACATTAAGAGCCAAGTTATGAAAGTTTTCAAAGCTGGGTTTGTTAAAAATTCTGTGACTATGCTTTGCTCTAACCTTGGACCAATTTATACTCATACTACAACTAACAGCCTCATGATCAGAGAGACCTGCATTTACAACACAACATGATAAAACATCTAAATTAGAACACAAGTAGTCAATGGTGGACGGTGATGTTTTGGTTAAGTGAGCTGGAAAGTTAACATGCATTACTAAACCAAATGATGTCAATAGGTTGAAAGTCTCGAGAGACAACCAGCGTACACCCAGATGGAATTTGAGACAAAATAATATCTAGTTTTGATAAGAACACGACAATTTGACTAGAGATGAGACGGTAAATGCAGAGGATATAAAAGTTTAGATGCCTAGAAAAACAAACAGAAAATTCAAAGCAATTTTCTTTCAAGAAATTATTAAATTTGTCAACACATGAAAAACGGTCAAGGAGATATTTTTTTACACAAACTTAGGGTACCACCATGTAACGAGCTATTCCTACAATAGATAGAAAACGGGATATAGTCCGGTATACAGAAACTTTCATTTTTAAATTCTAAAAACACATGCAAGTTATCGTGTTTGTTTTTTAAAGATTGAATATTGATTAAAATCATAGAAAAGCCCGAGTTAGTTCTGAATGTATTTGTAACTGGAAGAATTCAGTAATTAAATTTTTTTTTCTTTAACTACATGGGTATTTTTCTCAACAGCTTTTAAATACTGTGAGTTTCTAATAAAATGTTTTGCTAAAATGGTTTTAGATAAATCAACTAAAAATACATTATTTCTAAATTTTCTTAGATCAGATATATAACTATTGAGGTTATTGCTTAAGTTTAACGCTCTATCAAACATATAAGAAGTAGCATACTTGAGGGGGAATGTATGCAGCATCGAAGGGAGTACAAGGACTAAAATTGTTGGAGATTTAAAGCTAAAACAATTGTCATTGTCAATATGTATTTTTATTGTCTGTTCACTTTCATATATTTTTTTAGGTTATAATGCTGACATTATATGCTTACAAGAAGTGGATAAGAAATTTTTTGAGAATGATCTACGACCAATTTTAAGTTGCAATGGATATGGAAGCACTTTTGAATTAAAAGGTCATGGTGTAGTTCCAGAAGGATTAGCACTTTTTTATAACACAAAAAGATTTTTACTAATAAATTCTTATAATTATGTTTTCGCGGAACATATAGACAGAAATCCTCTATTCGCTGATATATGGAGCAGAATTAAAGACAATAGCCAATTATCACATAGAATTTTAAACAAACCCACTACATTACAAGTAAATGCCCTCAAATCTTTGGAATCTAATGAAATCCTAGTTGTCGGTAATATTCACCTGTATTTTCATCCCGACTCGGATCATATTAGATTATTACAAGGTTGTTTTGCTATTAGATATTTGACAGATTTAGTCAGTTCATTAAAAGAAATCGTAAGTTATTTTATATAAATATTATAAAGTTATAATATAAATCGTTTATAGAGTTATAAAAAAATATTTGTAAGATGTTAATAAATTAATACTTATTTATTTTCAGCATAAAGAAGCAAGGATATCTTTAATTTTTTGTGGGGACTTCAATAGCGTACCATCATGTGGAATTTATAAATTATTTACCACAGGATTTGTACCAGGAAATTTTGTGGATTATTCCAGTCGTAAGTACCTGCTATAAAACTGACGTCTGATCATGAGTAGCCATTCCAACAGCGAAATTACAAATTGTAATGGTTTAAAATTATCTAAAATTTCATTACTTCCCATATATCATTACATTCGTTTCTTGTGCTTCTCAAGTAAAATATAAAAATCAAATACCTACTTATCATGTTATGTGACAAACAAACTACAATAGGTAATACCCAATTCAAAAGAACTAAAACGTTAAAATATATAAGAACCTGCTATACTTAGATGCTCCAAATTTGATATATAGGGGTTACTTGTTATAGCCAATCTTATGGTGATATTGGCATTGGCAATATGGTTAAATTTACCATTTGACAGAAAATAAGTCACCTTCATTTCTTTAAATATAACAAAATACTCATATTTATTGCTAGATTACTCCTGTGAACTTTATAATGATCTCAAAATATTAAGTTTCCATTTCACTTGTTTTTTGATATATGACAACACAGCATTTTTTTCATAAACCAGAATATCTGACACGACGATAATATTGGCAGTGTCGTCAAGTTTACTGGTTTTGTAGAAAATTTTATTTTTAATATAGCCCTATACTTATTTTTATGTCTGTAGATAACCCCTACCAACATTCGTGCGCATCCATAAAACTAAACATACTTCTTTGTACTTCCTTCGTAAAAGAGAAGTATTGTAATCGTGATAAAAAGTCACCTTCTGAGATTTTTTCGTTTTTGGGTACAAAGAGCCAAATCTAACTTACTAATACTTACATATAATTAAAGAATTTGATCTAACCCTTTTCTTAGAGCAATATAACTAGTTAAAAACACTTACTTTTCAAATTCTATTATATAGGTTGCATATGTTATATAAAGGAGATCCAAGTTGTTGGTTATTGTGAGCTTACATTTGGTATGTAAAAGGTGTTTACATTTCTCATACCATAGGTTGGAATATTAAAGCATAAAGATGAGAGAAATTATGTATCATCAATAGACCTTTTTATTGTTCAATGTAAATAAAGTATACAACATTTTTGCCTGGGCTTATGAATGTACTGTTTAGAATATCTTTCACAGAGTGGGGACATGACTCAACCATCCACTCCCGTCTCCTTAAAATTTATGTAACGAAGCATCTTATTTTGTATCCCCTCAAGTACATGGCTACAGCATTCAAAAGGTGGATACCATATTATACATATATCTCCTAGCAGACTTCTGACATGATATATATAGCTGTAATAAGCATTGGGGGCTAGAGAAATCATTGCTGTTTCATACTATAAATCCAAACATTTGGCAAGCTCTGTTAACTACATTTATTATATGTTTATTAAAAGTCAATTTGGAATTAAAGATTATACCCAAATTCACCATTTCATCCACTTTTATAAACATTTTTAATTGAATATGCTATTGTAATAGCATTTAGTTTTCTCATATAAGTAAGTGCTACACATTTTTATTAAAATACAGTTTATTATCTAAAGCCCATTGCACAACATTATCTATATCATCTGCGAATAGTAAACATGGAGGATTTTGAATAACCTGAGTTACACTATTTATAAACAATAGAAACAGCAAGGGGCAAGTTAGAACCCTGTGGAATACCAGAAGTTGGAATAAAGTGTCCTGAGGTATAACCCTTGATATCAACCAAATGATATACAGATATGATTCCACCAAACTAGTATGAAAACTAAATTCCTTCCCCTACTTTGAGAGTGAGATTGAAAAAGACACACAAACGCCTTCTCAAACTCTATGTAGATAACATCCATTTGGCTACGACAATTTAAAGCATCTGAAGTATTTTGTGTTGTTGACAATAGTTTGCTTGTGGTAGATTTACTTTAGACAAAGACCTGTTGATATATTGATAAATTATTTTTCTCTGTAGATTATGTAGATTTAAAAACGATTATTTCAAACAATTTGGCAGGTGTTGACACTACAGCAATTGGTCTATAATTACTTATATCTGCCTTATTACCGTTTTTGTGAACTGGGCATATTTTTGCTTGTTTCCAATAATCGGGAAAGATCTTAGTTTTAAGGCTTAAACTTAGTAAAGTAGTAAAGGCATTACTTATCTCTAACCCATTACTATATTCTGCATCATTAAGAAATATTTTATTGGCAAAGGTACAGAATTTTTTTATTATTGATATAAGACCAAAAGAATCGCGAATCCACACTAATATTGTACTATACTGTTTCAAGGTAAGTCGGAATAAACAGTTTTTTGGGCAATTTTTATATAATTTTTAAGTTCAGGTCTTAATCTTTTAAAAAATAGCAAATCAATAGTATTATTTTTTTTATATATTTTTCTTCATTTTTCTTTTGACTAAGTTTGACAGTTATAGGTTTATTTTTTGTTACTATGTTTGCTTTTGAGAACACATATTTCAAAGATATTATATAATTTGTTATAGAAATCTGAAACCGCTTCATTGATATCAGTGTATGAGTGTAAGATTCAAGAACGCTCCAGCCTGTCTGATTAAATACATAGTACAAGGTCAAATAATCCGCGTTACGAAAATTAAATAGTGAAGTTTTAGAAGATAATTCATTTTCTTATAGTATATATACATATATATATATATATATATATATATATATATATATATATATATATACAAATATGACATAATTCAATAAACTTTTTTTTAACTTATACCAGTTTGTATATTAGTATATATATGAATCATAAAAACATGATTTCTCGATTCCGTCGGCCTGTCTGTCTGTTATCGGCATAGCTCAAAACTACTTACCCGATTAACTTCTATATGGTCAAAAATAGGGGTCACATAGGGATATATATATATATATATATATATATATATATATATATATATATATAATTTACGAAACTCTAAAAATACATTGGAATAAATATTTTATAATATTTATGTTTCATGAATATACTAATATACAAACTGGTATAACTTTAAAAAAAAGTAAGTTGAATTATGTTATAGTTGTCCCAGTTTTAAGGACAGTTTTTGAAAATTGCACATTGTACATACATGTCTGTACTTTTGCAATTCTTTGTTTTGACATCAGAAACGACTCAACATAGTTTCATATTCGTTTTTTAACGTATTTGTGTTTTAATCGGCGTAGTCTTTCTAAGAAACTTTCTCAAAAACTGAACTTTATGAATACTTTTCTCTTCAAAAGAAGCCAGTGGATGCTAAACGCGCAAAGAGGCAGTGTACTTACGTTTAACGACCTAAAAACCGAAACAACAACATATCCGTACATATTGGCTCATTAACTGACGGGTGCTAGCAAATTAGAAAAAAACAAATCTTAATATTGTGAAGCACTTTCCTGCAGAAAACACATTCAAATCCTCTTACTACAACCTAAAAGGGGATGTAACAAACGAATGACTTGGAGAGAAACAATAGTGAACTACAAACAAAACTATTTAGGTTGAAAGAATTTGAAAACTCTTATGGTGTCTAAGCCTGACCCTAAAGCGCACCCTGGTTCCCAAAGCCAGCACATGCCCAGACAACAGAAGGGGTAAAGAAATCTCTAGTTTAGAACCTTCTTCTTTTGAAACAACCAGACATGTGCAATCTAGAGCACCATGTCCAATTAATACCAGTTCACAATCTCGAACATCTTCTACTGAAACTTCTAATTGTATTGTGTAGTGGTACTGAGAACGAAAGTCTCTTAGCTGGAGAAAGACGTCAATGGATATATCTTGGTCGATGGTATTGGGAAACCATGGCCATATAACGTGAAATGCTTTATTCAAAATTCTAAATAAAAAGGGAAAATATGTATTTCAACCAATCTGGGATACAATCAACGCTTTAATCTTTTATCAGAAAATCAGGAGTCAAATCAAATTAAAGGACTTTTTTGCGCTGCTGCTTTAAACGAAACATTCTATTATTTCGGTCGATCCTTTAATTAATTGATTAACGTTATGTAGTATATAGAACTGATAGAAACACAGAAAATAATATAAGGGAAGAGGTGATGTTTTTCAGACTGTGAATAACAACTATGAATCTCATGACCGTTGGTGGTGATCCAGTCATTAAAACGTTGTGGTTATCAGTGAAAATCAGTGATGTGGTATACTGAAGTGATTGTGTCAACGTGTCGCCATTGATGAATGTATCTTATGAATCTCACTTATAAACCAGTGCTAAATGATAGTAAATGTCTTGGAGTTATGCTTTGCAAATATTGAAATTGATGTTAAATATATCGATCTAGTGAATTTTGATATATATCACCCAGCATTAACACTCTAAATAAAATGTACAAAAACAAACTATTTGGAACAAACAAACGGCTTTTATTGAGACTTTAAATCAGCCAATTTTGGTTTTATTAATAACTTTTTCTTTCTTATGAATGGACGACAATTTTATATAATTAATTAGAGATCTCTGTTAACCATTTTTACTCTTTTGTATTCCATTGTTTTTATTTGTTTGTACCTATGAAATAATGCCTTTCAAATAGTAACATTCGAATCTGGTTTTCATCTCAACTTAACTTTAATATTTAAGAAAAAAAATTGGTCACAAAAAGTACAGACAAACAATCAGTAATGCTGATTACAATTCCTTTTTTTGTGCAGACATTATCGTTCATCGTTTACATAACAATGATAACATTATTATATAATAAATGTTGAAAAATTTATTAATCAAAATCCTAAATATTTTTGGAACTTCGTTCAATCTCATACCAATCATGGTTTTATTCCTGGGAAAATAATCCAAAACAATCAGTAATGTAAACATCTCCCCTGATATATTTAAGGTAATATATGTTTACTCCGTTATAGAAAGCCTGTTATCTGAGCTCGATATAGATAAAAGCGTGTGCCCCGACTCGGCATACTCAAGAAACAATAACATATATTTTTCAAATCTGTTAGCTCTGGAGTGTTCGCTGACATCTGGAAGTGATCTCATTGGTCCTGAAATCTGGAAACAAAAACGATATAACGAATTGCAGACCGATAAGTATTCTCTTCGCTTTACTGAAACTATTTAATAACTGTATTGAAAAGATCCAGAACTTTGTTGATGAAATAATTGACAATCAACAACATGGCTTTACATCCGGTCAATCTATCCATACCAACCTCTTTCTGTTTGTTAATTTCATAAGTAATTGCTTTGAAGCAAGCCTTGAAACTCCACAATATACACGGATTTCGGATTCGTTCTTGAACTAAAAAAAAATTAAACCATGAAGCGAGTAAAAATGAGCGACTAAAGAAAAATATAATTATAAAGGGAATTCCCCTCCCTCAAGTTAAGGAAAATCGTGAAAATGTCCCAGAAAACAATGACAGCGAACGGGACAAAAAAAGGTTCCTGTAGGCTAAAAAGAAGAAGACTCGGTTTCACTTAGGAGGCTAGTGAAGTTTCATCGACCGTGACGTAACAAAAACTAACTCTTCATAAAGAAGCAAGACTATTTAAAAAGGAAAATCAATACAAATTCCTATGAAGTAGCAATGGGAGAATATTCTTTAAAGAACAGGAGAGAAATAAGACTATATTAGGAGATAGTGAAGTCATAAAAATCTTAGAAAAACTATGGTATGGTTGGTATACGCTTGTCTGTACTAGAAATTAAATATATGAACATACAAAGCCTAAGAAATAAAGTGGATGAGATGAAAATGGCTTTAAAGTTTAATTTTTGTTTTGTTCAACTTAGTTGTTGAGGAGTACCAGTTTTTTGTATTGAATGATTTGATGCCATACATTCTTGCAGAGATGGAAAAAAAGGTGGAGTATCAATTTATACAAGGGACTCAATAAATTATGTGAGGTAATACATATATTATTCATTTAATTTAGTTAGTATCAATATTTTAGGTTTTAAACTTAATTTTTTTGCAATATATAGGCCACTTAAATTCAAGTTTGGTGAATTTATAGAGATGTTTCAAAATTTGTTACTAAAAGAAAAACAACACTTGTTATTATTAGTGATATTAATGTAAATTTACTTCGACACTAACAATAAATATACACTCGAATTATTTGAACGTCGTAGCATTAGTTAATGACGTAAATGTTTTTTTTTTAATTTCTAAATAAGAAATTAACATTTTGGTAAGCCATATACATACAAACAAACATACGAAATGTGATATATCTCTGTGACTAATTATTCCAATAGCTGATCATATACCCCTAAAAATTAATATAATTATTAAAAGTAACTGTGAGTAAGTGTGAAAAATAGCAATGAGTTTTTAGAAGTATTTAATGCAGTCCCTAGTAACAACTATAATTCATTGAAACAATTGAACTAAGGGTTATTCACAGTTGAAAAAATTGCGCTTAGTATCAAAAAATATTTAAACATAGGATGACCTAAAATCTTCTGATCATCAAAAGAAAAAATAAAATGTATAAAATGCTCATATATATGCGTAGGAAAAATTTGGCGTTAATATTTCTGCAGCAAATACTTGTCAGGGGTTGTAAAAATAATTGATGCAAAATCTAATTAACTTTGTCCTTCCCCTGCTTATCAAAATTTTCATCTGACCAGGTTTCAAATTTAGAGAAATAAACTAAACAGTTTAAGTTATTTTCTCTGTATACTATTTATTCTTCAATCCTTCCCCTAAAAATTGTATTATAAATATTATTCTTTAAAACTGTTGCGAATATTTACATTCTTTCAAAATACTTTTTTAGTTCATGCTAGTAAAGGTATTTTTCCAATCACTTGCAAAATAACATGCAACGAAAACAGAAAAACCGAGCTTGATTGTGAGCCATATGGTTAACCACCCTTTTCCTTCTTATCTCAATTAGCTTTAATCCCTATAAAAATGGTATTATTTCAAATGCGATTGATGCATTGTTTCAATTGTTAGTCGAGAAACTGCTCTTAGATTTTCTTATCAGTGTTCGTCAACCAAAAGTTGTGTTTCCTGCCTGTTGTATCTGTGATTATAAAAAAGTTCTTGTCTAGCTCTAATGTATAACGATTTAAAAAGAATTTTAAAAAATCCGGTAAAAAAACAAACTTAAAACATACTGAATTGTGTGAATAGTATATGGAGCACAAAAATAACATTAACATTTTGTAGCAAGTAAAATCCTTCGAAAACATTACAAACCGGGAGCTTACAGGGTTTTTGAACAAGTTTGTAAATCGTCGTATGGGGTGGAGGATTCCTAGTTGATACCGCATACAGCATACCGTTATTGGCAATGACAAGGGCCGTTCCTAGCCCCTCGGCCGCCTTTGTGCAGAAATAAAACGGCCGCCCTTTTATAACAAAAAAAAAACAATATTTATTGAACAAAAAAATATATTTAAGTTCCTACGTATACATTAACAAGTAACATTGTATCATAACATAAGGTAATAATCTATTAAACGAAACAATAAACAACATAAAACAAAATACAAATGTTTAAACTATTAATTATTTAAATATCAAATAATATAAAAGCCAAACAAACAAAAATTGGTATCTTTTATATTGTATCTAAGTATAAAACTAAGCAAGTCCCAATAAAAAAACAACCTCTTCATTTCAAAAATATTTTTCTGGCTTTTGTACTTGCGAACTCGTCTATTATTTTATTATGGTCTAAATTTTCACAAATTTCATTTTCAATGGCAATTATACCTAAATTTGTAAGCCTTTCCTGTGACATAGAAGATCTTAAATAGTTTTTTATTATTTTTAATTTTGAGAATGACCGTTCACCAGATGCAACCGTTACTGGTATTGTTAAAAAAATTCTATTGTTAAAAAAAGCTTATACATAAATTAGGAAAAGATGAGACCAAATTATTACTATAAATAAATTTTAGAATCTCAATAGGTTTGATTTGATCTGTTAGAGATTTAAATGTAACAATTTCTTCAAATAGTTCTACGCCACTTATATCCCTCGATTCGTCTTCGGTTAATGCGATTTCAAGTTCAACGCATTTTTGTTTTAAATCATCCGATGTCACATCATGAAACCGTGTTAAAAAGTTAAAAATATTACTGCAATACGAAAGAGAATTAAACCTTTCTTCTACTGATATTCTAGCTCGGTCAATAACAGTATAATAAAAATTTATTTTAAATTTCTGTCGTTCGTTAGTTAATACATTGTCTGTACTTTCATAACTAAATTGGGATTTTTTCCGCCTTATACGAACTTCTGGAAAATCTGGTTCCACATCAATTTCATTTGCTAAATTGGATGAAATTTCTATGTAAGTGTTAAAACTTTGGTCCGATCGCATTTCGTTAATAAAGTTAAGTACATGTTTTAATGATGTGACACACTGAGTCAGATCAATATTAATTTTTTGCAATAATTTACTGACTACGTCAATTTTAACTAATAACTCGTACCATATGACTAAGCTACAGATAAAAGTAAATGATTTTATTTTTTCTAATAATGAATTGGCACTTAGTTTTGTTTTTGAGTCTCTTGTAACATCTTCTGAAAGCTCAACCAAAGCTTTACAAATATTTCCTAGTTGATTCTAAGTCAAGCGCTAGTCTAAGCGCTTTAACTCTGCTTTCCCATCGGGTGTCACTTACCGATGTAAGATTTAAATTACTAACATTTTTTTTTAAACATCCCAACGAAAAGGAGAAGAAGAAAAGAATACATACAGTTCCTGCACGATGTTAAAAAAATTTATTGTTTCGTGGGAGATTTTAGCGGAATCGTTTATTACTAGATTTAGTGTGTGAGCGGTGCAAGGAACAAATATAGCCCTGGAATTAACATTTTTTACCCTTTGTTGAAGTCCGATATGTTTTCCGGACATATTGGCCCCATTATCATAGCCCTGACCTCTTATATCCCTAATATCTAATTCAAACTTAGGCAAAATATCATTAACCAATAGGTTAAAAATCCCTTCCCCAGTTGTATATAAAATAGGAAAAAAACCCAAAAAACACTCTTTTATGACAACATTTTCTTCGTTACAGTCTACATATCTGACTACAAATGTAATTTGCTCTGTATGACTTGCATCTGGAGTAGAATCTAAAATTATGGAAAAATATTTGGATTTTTTTAAGAGTGTCGTAAAATGATGGCAAATATTTTTTGCTAGCAAAGTAATTATTTCGTTTTGAAAATGAATTCCCAAATAGTGAGTTATTTTACTTTTTGATTCTTGGGTCTTTGCAATTTTTTTTAGATGATCGGATAACACTGGGTCAAATTTTGCCACCATTTCAACAGCTTTTAAAAAATTGCCATTATTTTGTTCGTATAAGACGGAACTTTTTCCACGAAATGCCAATGATTGTCCAGCTAAAAATTGAATAATTGCAATAACTCTTTTTAAGATAGAGCGCCAGCGTTCCCTTTCAAGTTCAAAATAATTTTGCCGTTCTTTGTCAATAGTTAATTTTTTATTTAATAACATTTCTAACTCAACCCATTTTTGATTAGCTTGCAAGTGATGTACAGAAGATTCATGCTTGGATAAAATATGTGAAAGATGTCGCCAATCAGAATACCCCATTTTGCTATTTAACTTAAACACTTCCTTACAAAATATTTTACAACAAAGACAAAAAATGCTATTTGCTCTACAAGAGTATACCAACCAAGCTCTTTTAATTTTTTCACCATTTGGCAAAATTCGAAAATATTGAGTTGAAGAAAATTTCCTTCCCGATTCATCAGAAGGAAATTTTTTTCTATATGCTGAAAATCGTTTTGTACTATTTGCTCAATAACTTGATTTTGTAAAATATCCGGCCAGGTGAATGGGTCGTTGACATCAAAATCATCATTAGTTTCAGGGATAACTTCGTTTAAGTTAGGATTATCATCGGTTAAGAGCATCTTTTCTTCATTATCTATTTCTGTATTTGATTCAGGGTGTTTTTTTTCTTCAGGGTCGCTTACTTTATGTGCATCCTTTACATTTTCATTCTCAATTGTATCTGTACCCTGTGACGATGTTGATGGAACTAAATATTTTTGCAAAGATCCACTTAATTTTTTTTTGTTTTCTTCCTTTTCTAATTTTCTTTTTTTATATTGAACTCCAGATAAACGTTTTGTTTTTCTATCGGACATCTGGAAATAAAATTGAAAGGTAATTAAAGTTAGAAAATTTAGTTTATGTAATAGTTCTGAATCTGCGAAGATATAATTTTATAGTATCCCCAATTAAGTTCGCACCAAATGGAATTTTTTATAAATAATAAGTAAAATTGTAATCTAGCATCAGATTTTGTTTTTAAAATTACCCAAACAATAAATATAATTATTATATTTTTATTAGATAAGTAAATTAGTAAAACTACTTTATACATTTTTTAAAACTTGAAATATAGAAAATTAATCTAGACATAAAATTAATAATAAACCACTTTTTGATCTCTAAAAAAAAATTTTTTTCACATGTTTAATATTAAATCCAAAACGTAAGATGCGGATTTGGATGGTAATATTAAGTAAAGTAATATATATCCGAAGAACTTACCTTTTTAAATTACGAAAATTTGTTTCTTTTGAAATTTCACTTTTGCAAAATGTAGAAAAAAATAACTAAACAACAAACACTTTATATCACTGTTAAACTCTCGCTAGTTAATCGAATACTAAAAAGAAAAACAAAACATTTAAAAACTGCCCCATTCTACAGTATATAGAGCTATATAAAACTATATACTGTACACATACCAATTATGAAGTATAAACAAACATTTTTGCATTGAAAGGCGGCCGCCCTTATCTATCATTTTTATTGCTTTTCCAAGGAACGCTGCTATAAATAGTTCTATTGTAATTTCGGCAACTCATGCACAGCAAAAAAAGAAATGACCGGTAATAAATTTCTTATGAATGTTTTATCTTAAAAGCCTAACAAAATGTAATTTAATTTTTCTTTATTTTGAAAACAAAAATATAGGTATATTTTTGTAATCAAATGGCTAATTTTGTGTTTTTGGCGAGCGGCCTGCGGCCGCCCCAATAATTTGGCCGCCTTTGTGCCGGCACACCGTGCACACCCCTAAAAACGGCCCTGGCAATGACAGCGAGTATTGCTTAATTAAAGACTCGCAGCAGTATTGCTGAATACAGGACGCATCGCAGTGGGCAGCCACCCACGGCCGTTAATCGGCGGTGCTGCACTCTTGTACCCGTGATTCGTTAAATGCAAAAAATCGGCAAGTTCGCCTTACCCAAAACTTCCCTTATATAGAATTTCACTACATACGTATACCACAGTATATATATGCATATAATTATTTGGTAATAACCTTATACAAATCTTATAAAATTTAATTCATTTAATTTTTTTTTTTACTTTTAATTTATTATTATTTTTCACAACTTAACACACAAATTTGTGAAATTTGTGGGAAAATTTTGAAGTCCATCAGGTAAATAGTTTCTTAATATATTTTTTATATTCTCTGTCGCGTCATTTTGTTCCGCCATATTGGATTTTTACCTTATGACCTTTGATTTTTGACCAAAATTTGAAGTTAATAGGATAAGTAGTGTTTAAGCTATGCTTCGTAGAAACGGGCTGATGGAAATGAGAGAAAAAACATTGTCTTCTGGGGTTCAGGGACCCTAAAACGCGAATATGTGCATAGTCTCGGAGGGTGATTTATTTCATGATTACAATACTGCCCTCTTACAAGGTAAGTAAAAAAAAGTCATGATCGTGTGGAACTTATGAGTCTTTTACATATCGAGAAAAACTCGTAACGTTTAGTGATCGCTTAGTCACGTTTTTTTTTGAATGATTAGTTAGGTACTTTACGTCACTATTACTTTATAAAATTACAACATTTTTTGGTTGTATTGGAAAAAATAGAATATCAATAACAATAACTTAAAGCTTCTTTTGATCTGAACTTTATTGGTAAGTAAAAGTTTTATCTCATGTTCAGGTAAAGTTAATTCCTTCAAACAAAATATTAAAAATAATTTTATGTTATATCAACTTTATGAATTACTGTAGAATTAGTACTTTGATGTTTTTTTTTAATTTTAACAAAAGTTAACTACTTAACGGCAGCAAATTCGTTATTTTTATAGTAAAAAAAAAGAGTTCATTTTACTTTAAATACATTTTTCAAGGCGATATGAAGGTATTTTTCACGCGAACTTGGTATATACTGAATTAAAAGGCGCGTTAAAACATTGACTAATATATAGTTTTTTACCTTAAGAGTTGTTATACTCACTTGGAAGCCACTTCGCCTAAGTGTTAATGAGAATTTTAAATTGTATTGGTATAAGTTTTAGACTAGTCAAACTTGATGTATTAAATTCCCAAAGCCAATTAGAATAAGGCTAAAGATGTGAATGTCTTATTATGGAACAGTAAAATTATTGTATAGATAGGGTAAATCGTGACATGTATATATTTTTGTAGACCCAGATGAAGCAATTGAAAATATTGATGTGACTCAGCCATTCAAGCTCAGAAGTGCATGCGGTACACCAAAATATACGAATTTTACGGTAGAGTTTGCAGATTGTTTGGACTATATTTTTTACGAGGAATCAAATTTATCCGTTACGCGTGTTATTCCACTTCCAAATGAAGAAGAATTAAGGGCGAATACAGCAATTCCGAGTATTGTATTTCCTTCAGATCATGTAGCATTAGTCTCAGAATTAAAGTGGTTATAAATTTGAATTAAACTAGTTTGGGCTATTATTTTTTTATGTTATACAAATGTTGGATAGTAACACATTCAAAATTAATTACTTGATTGTTTAGTTATTTTCCTTACTCACGGTGAAGTCATCGCGCATCTTGTGACAGTCGCTAATCCCAAGTGTAAACTTCACTGGACTGAAAGCCACAAATAAATATATATATATATATATATATATATATATATATATATATATATATATATATATAATAAGTCCAGTGAATATACCAAGTCAAAAAACAAATACTAACAAATTCTTTTCAAATTAGACATAGCATTTTGTCAAGTCATTGTTACTCGTAGACACAAATCTAGATACATATATATATATATATATATATATATATATATATATGTATATATATATATATATATATATATATATATATATATATATATATATATATATATATATATATATATATATATATATATATATATATATATATATATATATATATATATATATATATATATATATATATATATATATATAATATATATATATATATATGTATATATATATATATATATATATATATATATATATATATATATATATATATATATATATATATATATATATATATATATATATATATATATATATATATATATATATATATATATATATATATATATATATATAAATATATATATATATATATATATATATATATATATATATATATATATATATATATATATATATATATATATATATATATATATATATATATATATATATATATATATATATATATATATATATATATATATATATATATATATATATATATATATATATATATATATATATATATATATATATATATATATATATATATGTATATATATGTATGTATATATATATAATATATATATATATATATATATATATATATATATATATATATATATATATATATATATATATATATATATATATATATATATATATATATATATATATATATATATATATATGTATATATATATATATATATATATATATAGATATTAAGGGCGAATACAGCAATTCCGAGTATTGTATTTCCTTCAGATCATGTAGCATTAGTCTCAGAATTAAAGTGGTTATAAATTTGAATTAAACTAGTTTGGGCTATTATTTTTATGTTATACAAATGTTGGATAGTAACACATTCAAAATTAATTACTTGATTGTTTAGTTATTTTCCTTACTCACGGTGAAGTCATCGCGCATCTTGTGACAGTCGCTAATCGCAAGTGTAAACTTCACTGGACTGAAAGCCACAAATAAATATATATTTATATATATATATATATATATATATATATATATATATATATATATATATATATATATATATATATATATATATATATATATATATATATATATATATATATATATATATATATATATATATATATATATATATATATATATATATATATATATATATATATATATATATATATATATATATATATATATATATATATATATATTTATATCTATATATA